>JAJOZX010004058.1:110000-142500 GCA_023014485.1 Bathynomus jamesi
GTACACCGAACTCAGTAGCCTGCTAGGGGATAGGGTGTGTGTAGTTTTAGGAGACTTCAACTGTCGCGGCATAAAGTGGGAAAACAGGACTGCCGATGCTGAAGGGAGGAGGCTAGTTGACTTTGCTGATGAGAACTTCCTCACTCAGTGGGTCAACGAGCCTACACGAGGCGAAAGCGTTCTAGACTTAGTATTCACGACCGAAGACAACCTCGTCACTGGCCTCACCGTTGACGAATCATTGGGCGGGAGTGATCACGGTCTTATTAGGTTCCGTGTGTGCGTCCCTCGGGTGAAGCGTAGTAACTCGAGAGGCAGTAAGCTCGATCTCCGGCGGGCGAACTTTGTTAGCCTCAGGGATAGCGTAGGAGAGATGGGGTTAGAGGTTGGCGGCGATGTTGAGGGAGTGTGGAGTGCATTCCGAAACGAGTTTATGGTGCTGCAGTCTGCTGCCATACCCTCAAAACCGGTCACCCCTGCTTCAACGCAGCCTAAGTGGTTCAATCGTGACATCGCTTCGGCTATCCGAAATAGGAAAGTAGCGTATAGGAAGGCGAAGGCCAATCGTTCCCACGAGAACACTGAAGCGTATGTCCGACTGTGTAGGGAAGTGAAGGCGAAGGTTAGCCTAGCGAAACGTAACGAAGAACTACGGGTGGCAAGCCTCTGCAAGGGGAACCCTAAGGAGTTCTTCAGTTATGTTAATAGTACAAAGCCCATTAGAAGTATGATAAGTCCGTTAAAGGACCGAAGCGGACATCGCGAATGTGCTTAATGAGTACTTTGCGGGAGTGTTCACCAGGGAGGACACCCGCATCATCCCCGAGCCTGGCGTCAGGCACGAAGGTGCTGGCCTGGATAGTGTTCGATGTACCGCGACAGTCGTTGAAAATAGTGACTAAATCGCTCTTATTCTACAGATGAGGAGGTGGAGTTGTGTCCAGTAGTTCAAAGAAAAGGACACACATACTCAGGGGAGTAACTTTTAATATTTGAATTGTTAATACATTACTTTCATTGTGTTATTGTTGTTACAGGTGGTGGTGCATATATGCCCAAAGACAGGCTCGCATATATAAATAAGATAGAGATTAAATTGAATAAATAAACGAGATAATAAAGACCCTTTCTAAACAAGGGGGAAAACTGAATAATAAGAACCAAAAAAAGAAGAATCAAAAGAAGCGCAAGATCATCTATTGCAAAGAAGAGCTAAAGCATTATTTCTAAGGGGTACCTAGACCGTGGTATTTAGGGGATAGCCGGCTGTTCTGGGTATTCACGGGGTGGGGGTACTTTCTTAAATACTAGGCGAATAAAGCGAGGAACATCTTAAATAAATTGAAGGTGAGAAATTATTCTACTTTTTTCACTGGTAGCAGAGCGTGGTTCGAATTCGACAACATGAGCAATAAAGACAGTGGAGACTGGAGGATGAGAAGAGGATGTCCACATTTCAACGGGAAGCAAGAAGAATTTAGAAGTTGGAGAGGGAGAGTAGAGGATTGGTTGATCGTGTGCGAAGAAGAAGTGGTATACCCTGGTTTGGAAATAAGGATGAATTTAGGAGGGAAGGCATGGGAGGTGACCGAAGATATTAGTCGAGGAAGTCTTAAACAAGAAGGCGGTGCAGCAATTATTTTGTCAGTTCTGGATAAAGTGTATAAAAAGGAGACTTTGATGGAGAATTATGAAAATATGAAGAAGTATTTCAAGATCAAGAGGGAAGTGGGTGAAACGATGAAGGATACATTTTCCGGTATGAAAAAAACGCGAAGGACTGTAAAACAACATTAGGTAGAGAGATGTTTGAAGGAGAAGTGAAGGGATTTCATGTGCTGGAACAAGCGAGCCTGTCTGAACAACAAAAACAATTAGTTTTATCAGCATGTGGAAAGGAGGAGATGAAATATGAAACGGTGACACGAATAATGAGGAGGATATTTGAAACCTTGGAGGAGGAAGCAAAAGGAGAGGAGTGGTTGGAACATGACCAGATGAATCGTGGATATGGTGGAGGAAGAGGATTAAACAATAGAGGTGGAGGTCGATGGAGAGGAAATTGGAGCAGGAAAGGAGCCGGAAGAAGAAACCCGATGAACCAACAGGGAAAGGTAACAACATGTACAATCTGCAAATCCGAATGGCATTGGGCCTATGATTGTCCAAAGCATTATAAAAACAAAGGGATGGTTAGTCGATCTGATAATGATAAAGAGAAGAAACACGAGGAACAGGAGGAGGAGAAAGAAGAGAAGATTTACGTGAGTGGGTCATAACTGAGGAAGAAGAATGGGGAGATATTGAAGCTATTTTAGACACTGGATGCAAATCAACAGTATGTGGAGAACTATGACTATCAAAGATAGTGATGGAGTTGGATAAGGAGGAGCTTAAGAGAATGAGGGCAAAGACTGTAACATCAAAAAAGGTCTTTACCTTTGGGAAGACGAGCTTCCCATCAAGAGGCATCATGGAAATTCCTGTCAATATAGGAGGACAAAAAGTGTATATAAAAACGGAAATACTGAAAGGAGATGTGCCCTGGTTAATAGGGAAGGAAACTATGTGTAAAATGGATATGAAGGTATGCATGAAGGAGGAAAAGGTGGTGATAGGAGATATGAATAACGTAGAAGTGACGCTTAAAGAAGATAGAAGAGGACACCTGAGAATTGGTTTGATACCACAAAGGAGAAGAGAAGAAGTGTGGACAGAAGGATGGAAAGAAAAAGGAGATAAGGAGATTGTGCAGCCATAAGAAAGTTACATCTACAATTCGGACACGCTAGTGGAGAGAGAATTTGGAGGTTGACGGAGGATGCTGGATGGAGTGAGGGACTGGAGGAAGAGCAGAAAAAGAAGATGAAAAACAGATTATTGGAACAACTAACTGAGTGCGATATTTGTAAGAGATATAAGAAGAATCCACCAAAGCCAGTAGTGGGTTTGAGTTGGAGTAAACAATTTAATGAGGTGGTAGCCCTTGATCTGGGAGAACTTGAGGGACGAAGATTCTTAGTAATGGTAGATATGGCGACAAGATATTGTCAAGCCAGGTGGATAAAGGACAAGACACCAGAGACTGTGATGAATGGAATGATGGAGGGATGGTTGACTATTTTCGGAACACCGGCAAAAATACTGACTGACAATGGAGGTGAATTTCAAAACGAAAAAATGAGAATTATGTGAAAAATGGCAGATAAAAATGATGACTACACCAGCAGAAAGTCCATGGAGCAATGGACTGTGTGAAAAGACTGTCGGATTACTGAAGGAGAGTTTGAGGAAGATGGCGGAAGAAGTAAATTAAGATTGCTCTAGGATGGGTGGTGTTGGCAAAGAATTGTCTGAGTAATTATGGTGGTTTTTCGCCAAACCAATTAGTGTTTGGGCATAATCCGATACACCCGAACCTTCTGAATGATGGCTTCAGCATTGGTGGTGTTGTAGAAGGAAATGAAGAACAGATGGTGAGGGAAAATCTACAAGCGATGCATAAGGCAAGAGAAATATTCATTAAGAATGAATCTTGTTTAAAAATAAGGACTGCTCTGAGGAAAAATATAAGGGTACATAAGATAGAAGATGTGATTATCAATGATGAGGTCTACTACAAAAGAGAAAATGAAAAAGAGTGGAGAGGACCAGCAAAGGTAATTGGCGTAGATGGGAAAACTGTGATTGTGAAGCATGGGGATTCATTAAGGCAAGTGGCGCGAGTGCATATCACTCGGATTCAAGGAACAAATGAAGTCATGAAAGAAGAGAGAGAAAGAGGTAATGAAAAGGAAGAGGAGATCGATAACAACAACTTTGACAGAGAAGAAAGGGACATGGTTATGGTGAGAAGAGATGGAGGAGATCCAGTGTGTGATGATGATGAGGCGATGGAAGATGAAGAGGAATCAGAAGATGAGGTAGAAGATGAGGAAGATGAACGTGAGGAGGAGGTAGAGAGAGAGATTATACCTAAGTTGAAAAAAGGAGATAGAGTCAGGGCCCGGCATAAGGAAACAGGCGAACGAGAAGAATGGAAGATTTTGGGTTTAGCTGGAAAAAGATCGAGTAAAAAGTGGGGAGACAGCTACAATATACAAGAAATAAATACCGGCAGGAAAGATTGGATTGATTTAAGAGAGTACGAAGAGATAAGGAAGATAGATGACGAGGAGGAAGTCCTGCTCGGTTTTGAGGATGAAAAGGTAGAGGAAGCCAAACGAAAGGAATTACAAAGCTGGCTAGATAACGAAGTGTATGAAGAAGTAGAAGATGTTGGTCAGAAAAGTGTGTCCACAAGGTGGGTGGTGACTGAAAAAGTGAAAGCAGGTAAAAGGATTTGTAAAGCAAGATTGGTGGCGAGAGGATTCGAGGAAGAAATGGAAGACTGGGAAAAAGATGCACCCACTTGTAACCCAGAAACTTTAAAATTGTGTCTATGCATAATTAATCAGAAGGGATGGAAGTGTCATACTTTAGATATTGCAACTGCATATTTACAAGGAGAAAGAATACAGAGAGTAGTGTATGTCAAACCACCCAGTGAAGTAGAAAGTGGTGTTCTATGGCAGTTGAAGAAAGCAGTTTACGGACTTAAAGATGCGGCAAAAGCATGGTATATGAAGGTGGTGAAGGTGGTGGTGGAGCTTGGAGGAGTTAAAAGCAAACTGGAACCAAACGTGTTTTATTGGAAAGATGATCAAGGAAGTGTAAGTGGAGTCCTATGTGCACATGTAGACGATTTTTGTTACGGAGGAGATGATAATTTTCTTAAGACAGTTATTACGAAGATGAAAGAAAAATTGAAGGTGGGAGATCAAGGAAGGCAGAATTTCAAGTATATAGGAGTTCACGTAAGACAACAAGAAAAGAGAATACTCATTGAGCAAAGGAAATACATCGAGAGTATACAAGAACCCGAAGGGAAGCTTTATCAAGGTCTTAGAGTCCTAAAAAGGAAAGAGTTGACTCTCTATCGATCAATTGTGGGACAACTGAATTGGATATCACAACATATCTTACCCGAAATAGCTTATGATGTAAGTGATCTAAGTAGAGCGTTTAAAGAGGGAACGACACAGGATATGAGAAAATTAATAAAAATCGTGAAGAAGGCAAAAAGATCAAGGGGAGAAATCGTCCTAGAAAAATTGGATGAAGAGAAAATATTTTGGGAAATATATGCAGATGCCTCGTTTGGAAATGTGGAGAACGAACAAACTCAAATCGGATACATAATATCATTAGCAGATGATATGGGAAGAAAATGTCCAATATGGTGGAAGTCGAGGAAGGCAAAAAGAGTGGCAAAAGCTACAATTGAAGCTGAGGCACTGAGTGTTGGAGAGGCTATTGAGGGAGGAATTTACTACAATCAACTATGGAAGGAGATAGTGGGGGGCAGAAAGATTGAAATAAGAGTGAAAACTGACAGCAAAACACTAATGAAGGCGATAAAATCAAATACTGGTGTCAGTAGTAAACGGCTGAGAATTGATATAGCTGCAATTAAAGAAACTTTGGAGAGTGGTGAAGTGACAGAGGTGGAGTGGGTGCGAGGTCTGGAGCAGGTGGCGGATGTGTTGACCAAGAGAGGAGTCGCCGAAGAAAATATAAGAAGATACGTGGGAGGAGAGAGTTTGAAAAAAAACTGAAGGAGGAAGAGAAGAGGATAAGAGTGACTAAATCGCTCTTATTCTACAGATGAGGAGGTGGAGTTGTGTCCAGTAGTTCAAAGAAAAGGACACACATACTCAGGGGAGTAACATTTTAATATTTGAATTATTAATACATTGCTTTCATTGTGTTATTGTTGTTGTTGTTGTTGTTTAGCCGATCAGCCCACCCTGATCGAGCAAGCCGGCGGCACGCAGGTAACCGATCGCCCTCTCCGGAGTGGACCAGAGGTTCAGCGCACTCGTGATGTTGTGTTGTGTTCGTTGTTGTGCTAGAGCGGTACAGTCCGTCATAATGTGTTCAATTGTTTGTGGTGTGTCTTGGCACAGGTGGCAGGTGTCGTCTATGGAGTTGTCTAGTCTGTGTTTATATGTCCATAAGTTGGGGTGATGTCCACATCGGAATCGTGCTAAGTTAACTCGATCCGATCTGCTCAGGCTGATCTCTGACCTGTTAATGGGCGGCGGCTTCGCACCTAGGACCGCATTCGGACCGAGTCGTGTCAGTGCTTTGTGGGTTAGGTGTGTGTGTATGTGTTTTCTGTACTGTGTGATGTCTGTGGGGCGTGGTATGGAATGGAGTATTTGGTTATAATGTCTCTCTGGTGTTACCTTAATGGTGCGAGGTGTTGGTGCATGATTGTACATGTAGTGGCAAGGGTGTTGTGGGTTAGTTGTCGCTGCAGCCATGAATTGTGTTCCCCTCATGTCTAAATGTTCCCTAACTTTTAGTATTTTTGTTTCTGTGTGCAGGTGTTCTATTGGTGTTGTTTGAGTGCATCCTGTAATGATACGAAGTGCGTTGTTTTGTATTGTTTGTAAGGTGTTTATGTGTGTGTTTGAGATAATGGGTGCCCAGCATGGGCTAGCATAGTCCATAACTGAGCGAATATATTGTTTGTAGATGAGTGATGTTGTTTCCTGCTGGTGTCCAAAGTTTGTGCCTGTTAGTACCCTAAGCGTGTTAAGTCTTGACGTACATTTGTTTTTAATGTCCTGAATGTGGTTTGCAAAAGATAATGATGTGTTGTATGTGACACCTAGTATTTTGGTTCTGTGAGTGTGTGGAATGTTGATGTTGTTTAGTGTAAGTTGTGGAATTACCTGGTGTTCTTTTGTGTTGCTTGTAAGCAAGGTGATGGTTGATTTTGTGGGCGCTACTTTGAGTCTATTGTGTGTGAGCCAGTCTTGTATACTGTTTATGTATGTTTGTAGGTTATTTGTAGCGGTGTCGATGTTGTTGTGGGTGGATGTTAGAGTGATATCATCTGCATATGATGATAAGGTAAGCTTGTTATCTATGGGTGTTGGAATGTCATGCATGTATAAGTTGAAGAGTGTTGGTGAGAGAACAGAGCCTTGAGGGACCCCGTTCGGAAAAAGCTTGTTTTTGGATGACTTGCCATTAAATGTGACATGTGAGTATCTTCCTGAGAGATAGTTGCTCAGCCACCTTTTGGTGTTATTGTGCATGTTTGTGTTGAGTATTTTGTTTATGAGAGGGAAGCGTGGGATAGCATCAAATGCTTTACTAATGTCTATTGTTGCTAATAGTGTACGTTGAGCTGGTCTTCTAGAGTTGATGCCATCCATGATGTGCTGCGT
The DNA here is from genome assembly GCA_023014485.1 of Bathynomus jamesi. Lineage (NCBI taxonomy): Eukaryota > Metazoa > Arthropoda > Malacostraca > Isopoda > Cirolanidae > Bathynomus > Bathynomus jamesi. The sequence continues at coordinate 117,284 of JAJOZX010004058.1, forward strand.
CAGGTTAGTGAGTAATGTCGTGGTTGAGTGGTGAGGTCTGAATCCATGTTGAGTAGGCGATAGTGGTATGTGTGGGTTGGTGATTTGTAAGATTAGTCTTTCTGTTACTTTGGAAGGTGTGCATAGTAAAGTAATGGGTCTATAGGAAGCTGGTTCTGTTGGATTTTTGTTTGGTTTGAGTAGTGTAATAATTTTACCTTGTTTCCATATGTCAGGAATAATACAGTGTTGGTATGAATATGTGCTGATATTTGTGAGAGCTAGTATTCCTTGTGGGCCCAAGTGTTTAAGGTGTATGTTAGATATGTTGTCTGGTCCAGTAGCCTTCGAATTTTTAATGTTTTTGATGATCTTGGTGGTCTGGTCTGTATTGAAGGGTGTAATGGTCGTGTCGAGTCTGTAGGTTTTCTTGTGTCTGGCTGTTTGTTTGTCTGCGTGTTTCTGGTTGTTGTCTCTGTTTAAGTGACTTATCTTTGCGTAGTGATTAACTAGAATGTTAGCTTGTTGTGTGTATGTTGGGATATTATTTTGGCTGCGACAGATAGCCGCGTGTGAGGTGTGAATGCCGCTGTTAGAGTGGGTAATGCTGTTTATAGTCTTGTATAGCCTGTATGTATCTATGGAGTGGTTTAGTGTTGTTATGAATTCCCTGAATGTTTCTGTTTGTTTTTCTTTGAGTTTGTTGTTTATTTCTGTGTTGAGCTGTTGTATCTGCTGCTTTATGGCTTCTGTGTGTGGTGTTTGTATGTTATGTTTGAGGTTGTTACTTTGCCTTATGAGGTGGGCTATTTCTCTAGTGTAATTTGGGTTGTATTTCCTAATGTTGCCCTTGGGTATGTATTTGTTTGCATTATTGATAATCTGATTAAATGTCTTGAGTGTTGTATCGATGTTTATGATGGGTGTGCTGTTTAATGTGGTGAATTGTTCCTCAGTCTGTATTTTGAACTGTTCCCAATCAGCTTTCTTGTAATTTCTGTAAGTGTGCCTAAGGCTGTTGGGGCAGAGTGTAGAATGTGTTGTAATGATGATGGGCAGGTGGTCTGATGACAGTTGTTTTTCTGTTCTCCATTGTGTATGTGTTGCTAGTGAGGGGGAACAGAACGTTATGTCTGGGGAGGAGTTTGAGTATCCTGCTTGATGTGGTATGTGTGTATGTTCTTCTGTATTGTTAAGAATGAAGAGGCTGTTTAGTTGTGTGGCTATGTTGGCGCCTCTGGTGTTGTTTTGGTTGTGCAGGTACCAACTAGTGTCTTTGGCGTTGAAGTCTCCTCCTAAGATGACATTAGTGAGAGAGGCAAGATTGTGTAATTGTGGATTGTAATTGGCTGGCACCTGAGGTGAACTATCTGGTGGGATGTAAATGTTGATTAGTGTGGTGTTGTGTTTTGCGCGTGTTTTAATGTTAACTGCCTGTATTTCTATCGTGTTATCTGCTTGGATTGTGTTTGTAATGTTTTGGGTAGCATCAGTGTAGCTAATGCTTTTACGTATGTAAGTGATGAGTCCACCCCCGTTACCCCCAGTACGATCTTGACGGATCGCCGTGAAGTCAGGGATGGTGGGTGTTTTGTGTGTGCGTTTTAGTTTTGTTTCTTGTATAAGTGCTATGTGAATGTTTTGTTTGTGTACGAATTCCCTAAGCTGCATGATTTTGTTTGTGAGGCCATCTACGTTGTACTGTAATATGTTAATATTATACTTCTGTATGTGTCTCATGGTGCTATTGTGTCTATGTCTTTGTGTATGGTGACATGTGTAAGTTGTAGTGGGGCCTGGATTAGTCTTAATGTCGCCAGAGAGTAAGAGTAGTTCGGGGAGCACGCAATTGTTCCCTGTAATTGAAAAAATAGCACGCTGAGAATAGGTCCGGCCCCGGGAGCCGATCGGCACTCTGACCGTGCCACGCAACAGGCCGTCGACTGCCAGTCTGGCCAACCGTAGACAGCCCGCTGCACGGAGATTTGAGGAAGTTTGGCCACCAGCGCGTTGATGTTTTGGTTTGACGTCGCCTCTTCGCGTTGACGTGTCCTGCGCTGGAGGATGCAGCCACTGTTTAGAAGCTTCCTCGTCAGCTGCTAACACTTTTTTCACGTTGTTCTCGCTACGTATTGAGTAGTTGCATATGCTGATAATGAGCTTGCTTCACATTATTAATCTCATATATTTTACGCTTCACTCATGAATTTTGGAGTAAAAGAACACTATTTCTTTTGCTTGATTAGTAAATAAAACCAGCGTGAAAATAAAATATGTCCTTCAAAATTTCAACTCGATCTGAAGTTGAATTATCTGAAAGTATAGTAGTTGTAGTAAGTACGCGAGAATGTGGAAATGCAGATTAAGTCAGATTGTTGTATTTCTGAAGCGGATACGAGGTTCAGACAAAACCTCTCTATATCTAGTCAGTCCACTCTCACACTGTAATTTATCTTGTGTTATTGTTGTTACAGGTGGTGGTGCATATATGCCCAAAGACAGGCTCACATATATAAATAAGATAGAGATTAAATTGAATAAATAAACGAAATAATAAAGACCCTTTCTAAACAAGGGGGAAAACTGAATAATAAGAACCAAGAAGAAAGAAGAATCAAAAGAAGCGCAAGATCATCTATTACAAAGAAGAGCTAAAGCATTATTTCTAAGGGGTACCTAGACCGTGGTATTCAGGGGATAGCCGGCTGTTCTGGGTATTCACGGGGTGGGTACTTTCCTAAATACTAGCGCGAATAAAGCGAGGAACATCTTAAATAATTGAAGGTGAGAAATTATTCTACCTTTTTTTATCAAATAGAATAGACAAACAGCGCGTTTAAGGCTGCTGGCGCAGACCAGTTTCTCCCCAGAGTGTTGCGGGAGGTGCGCGACCAGGTGGTTCCCCACCTGGCTACAGTCTTCAACAAATCGTTGGAGACGGGCCAGGTGCCTGGTGACTGGAGGGAAGCCAACGTGACCCCTATCTTTAAGAAAGGGGATCACGAAAGTCCAGAAAACTATCGTCCCATTAGTCTCACTTCATTTGTCGGTAAATTATTAGAGTGGATAATAGCGGATAGGATCGTTGACCATTTGGATTCCTACAAGCTGCTTGGGACTCTCAACATGGGTTTAGATGGCATAGGTCGTGTCTCACCAACTTGCTCGAGTTTTTCCACGTCATGTTGAGTGAGTTCGATGAGAGTAGGGCGATTGATATACTTTATCTCGACTTTCAGAAAGCCTTTGATAAGGTACCTCACCGCCAGCTAATGGCGAAAGTTGCCGCGCTGGGTATCGGTGGGAAAGTAGGTAGGTGGATTGAAAACTGGCTGAAGAATAGGCGGCAGAGGGTTGTAATTAAAGGGCCTAGTTCTGGTTAGGCCTCGGTCACTAGCGGGGTTCCTCAGGGTTCCGTTTTGGGGCCGCTGTTGTTTATCATTTACATAAATGATATAGACGGTGGCATCGTCAGTCGGATCGACAAATTCGCTGATGGCACCAAGCTTGGGGCCAATGTGGGGACGCCGGAGGCGATCGAGCAACTACTTGCGGACCTAGGTAGGATAGGAGAGTGGTCCGAAAAATGGCAAATGCCGTTTAACTTGGGTAAATGCAAGGTGATGCACATTGGCTACGCCAATCCCAAGTCGGACTACTCTATGTTGGTGAGTAATATCGAGGCGACTGATTTGGAAAAGGACTTGGGTGTGCTAATTAGCAGCGAACTTAAGTTTACGAAACAGCGCGTAGAGGTGGAAAAGAAAGCCCAGAAGCTGTTGGATTATATCACGAGGCAATTTCAGTTTCGGAACAAGGAGATTGTGCTCTCTCTGTACAATTCTCTGGTTCGGCCGCACCTGGAGTATGCTGTGCAGTTCTGGTCGCCGGCCCTCAGGAAAGATATTGAGACGCTGGAGCGAGTGCAGGCGAGGGCCACAAAGTTAATCCCTTTCGTTAGGCATATGGGCTATAATCGACGGTTACGCGCCCTGAACTTGTTTTCGCTGGAAACTCGGAGGCTGCGCGGTCAACTGATCGAGGTTTTCAAGCTCTTACGCGGGTTCAACGATGTCGATTTTAGAAGCATGTTTAGTTTAAATGATAACCCAACTCGCAACAATGGTTGGAAGTTGGATTTGAAACGGTTTAGGACTAGTGTGTGTGGGAATTTCTTTACCTATAAGATCTGTGACACGTGGAACAGGTTACCTTCAGAAGTTGTGAACAGTTCTTCTGTGGATTATTTCAAGAAAAGGTTAGACCAAATCTTGCACACTATTTGAGTGTGTAGAAAATTTTCCGTGGCACCCGTTGCCATTGGTACCTCCTCGGTATGGGCCGCAAGGCCTTTTGAGGTACTTCTTTTCCTTGTAACTTCTTGTAACTCTCTCTCTCTCTCTCTCTCTCTCTGTGTGTGTGTGTGTGTGTTCCGTTCCGTTCCGTTCGTTCGTCTTCATCGGAGGCGGACGTGCTGTGTGGTCTCCAATATTTTTTTCGATAGTTAGGTGAAAGTGTTGACTAAATTTGATTTAGCAAAATTTGTTAGATACGTATAATTATATTTATTTCTTTATTATTGATGCTAGGCCAAGCACTATTACTTACTAATTAAACTTATTTCCTTTTTCGGTTTCTTAATTACAATTAACGAACATAATTCCGTATTGTTTAAATTCTATTTTTTGGCTGTTTTTCTAAGGTTAACGTGAAATAATTTTGCATTTATTTAGACTGTCGCTACAGATTCAATTTTTCAGACGAGTTAAATAGTAAAATTTGTATATTCGAGTCTCTTTCCGTTTCCGGTCTGTAACACGTACTCTCGCAGGCCCATTTCCCGCATTCACCACTTCTACCCTACGACCCATTGTATTAATTAAAATAACATATTATATTATTTAAAGTAACATCATTCTGCATTGTTATAAACGGCTGCCTACAGATCCCATTCAGTTCCGTACTCAATTCCATTTCCGGTCTGTAACACGTGCCACTCGATTGCGCATATTTATTTCTGTATTTCTGCATTTCTGCATTTCTGCATTCACCATTTCTCCCTCACTAACCATTATATTAATTAAAATAGCATTGTATTATTTCATTTAACATTAGTCTGCATTGTTATTAACGGCAGCCCACAGGTTCCATTCACTTCTGTATTCATCTCCGTTTCCGGTCTGTAACACGTGTTTATTTCCGCATTCACTGTTTTCCCCCTCACCATCAGTTATATTATTTAAAGTAACATATTGTATTATTTAAAGTAACATATCGTAACGTATTGTATTATTTAAAGTAACATATTATATTATTTAAAGTAACATATCGTAACGTATTGTATTATTTAAAGTAACATATATTATTTAAAGTAACATATCGTAACGTATTGTATTATTTAAAGTAACATATTATATTATTTAAAGTAACATATCGTAACGTATTGTATTATTTAAAGTAACATATATTATTTAAAGTAACATATCGTAACGTATTGTATTATTTAAAGTAACATATCGTAACGTATTTATTATTTAAAGTGACATATTGTAACATATTGTATTATTTAAAGTAACGTATTGTATTATTTACAGTAACGTATTGTGTTATTTAAAGTAACGTATTGTATTATTTACAGTAACGTATTGTATTATTTAAAGTAACGTATCGTAAAAAAAAAAGACTATGACAGGGCCAGCTAAATTGAAAGCGGAATGCTTCAAATGTGAAGTTAATCATTGGTGTGTCGACTTCCCCAAAGGTAATATAAGCGACATCACATCCCTGAGTATATGTTTGTTTTGTTAACTTAGAGAAAACCACCAAAAGGAAGTTAAAGAGCTAAAGGAATTAGTAAAAAAGCTTGAAGCTCGGGTCGTAGCACTGGAAATCCAACCCAGTGGACAAGATCAGACTGAAAACATCAGCAGATATAAACTGTAAGGTTAAACATCTAGAACAAAGCGTTGCTCGCTTGGAAAATACGATGAATATTCCGGAAAGTAGGACAGAGGACCGAGAATTCCAATTGGTGAAAAATAAAAGACCCTCCAAACCAAAACCAAAACATAAGGATTCGGAACTCATTACCGTCAAAAATAAGTTTCACTTACTTGCCGACGAAGAGGATGAATCCTTTTTAATTGGGGATTCTCTGGTAAGGAATCAAGGGGACTTTTTCGGGGCGAGGCGCGTGACCAAGAGAAAACTCCGATGTTTTCAGGTGCCACGAGTCAGATAATTAATAGTGAATTAGTCAAAACTAATATCAAGAATAAGAGTTGCCCCATCATTGTACATGTTGGTGGCAATGTCGTTTTTCAGGAAGGGACAGGAGGGCAGACAGGGTGCATTGTGAAAGAGTTCAAGATCCTAACCGACAAGGTTAGGGATAAGACAGGTATGGGTATGGTTGTAGGCATTCTCCCACTAATGCGTGCTAGCGACTATACTTTAAGTAAAGCCATTAGCATAAATAAGAGAGTTAAACGCATGTGTGAGGAAAAGACCTAAAGTTTGTTGATTTTTGGCCTACATTCTTCGGAAATGGGGAATACTTTGCTCGGAAAGGATACACTTTAATCAGAAGGGGAAAAAGAAGTTTGGTGATTTGTTGAAGATAAATTTGTATAATCTTTTTTAAACTAGGACCCCCCAAACCAGCAATTGATCCTGCTCCCCCAACTGTTAAACCTACTCCTCCAGCAGTCGGTCCTCCTCCCACTGCAGTTAGTCTTCCTCCCACTGCAGTTAGTCTTCCTCCCACTGCAGTTAGTCTTCCTCCCACTGCAGTTAGTCTTCTTCCCACTGCAGTTAGTCCTCCTCCCACAGCAGTTAGTCCTCCTCCCCCAGTAGTTCATTCAACTGCTTCGGGAAACGACTCAGGCCAGTTAGGAGAAATAACAACTTAAAATCTCTCAAAACTGTACTCTTCAATGCTAGGTCAATTACAAACAAACTAATGGAATTTATAGCGCTAGTCAAAACTGAGAACTTTGATATCGTAGGAATAACTAGGGCTGCCATATTTTGGAATTAAGAATACGGGACAGTTTTTGGAGAGGATTGTGGGCAGGAGTATATATATATATATATATATATATATATATATATTATATATATTATATATATATATAAAGGTGGGCAGGACCGAGTTCCAAAAGGACCGAACTCCAGGAACTCGGTCCTTTTTAAGGACCGTGAGCGGGAAAGTCGGTCCTTTTCTCAGTGAGGACCGAAATGAGGAGCGACGGTCCATTTTTAAGCAATTCCGGACGGTCTTTTTTAAGTGATTTTAGTGTGTTTAGTGATTATTTGAAGTTCTAAAGAAGATGGATCGTTTCCTCCAGAAGACTCAGAAAAGAAAGAGACTGAGACTGAACTGAAACTTGTTTTAACACCTGGAGGAGACGAAGAATCTACTGATGTTAGTGCTTCAACTTCAAGTCAAGCAACTGGAGCTCCTAGCGGAAGAACTGAACCCGGCAATCCCTGGCCGTACCTGGACAAATACTTTGAATACCTGGGCCCCAAGGGTGAGCAGAACCTGGAGTACAAGTGCTTGCTGTGTTCATCAAGTTTAACACGCCTATCCCATCCAGTGCCGCCGTGGAGAGGCTCTTCTCTTTGGGGAAGGACGTCCTCAAGCCGAAAAGGTCAGGGCTCAATGACAGCCATTTTGAAATGCTAGTCTTCTTGAAGGGAAACTCAAGCATTTAACTTAATAACTTTTTTCATCATTTATGTATTGTATTAATTATAATTTACGTTAATAAAATTAAAGATTTCCGGTGTCTTTAATTTCATTTTTCATTTTAATCAAATTTTTCACTTATATTATACAGGGCGTCCCAAAAAAATGTATACACACTTTAACAGCTGATAGCTCAATTGATGTTTCTCTCTTTCCAAGTTAAACCTATTAGAATTAATAATGGCAGTCAGACTAAGCTTTGAACAAAGGAAATTCATTCTAAAATGCTACTGGAAGTGTGAAAACGCAGTTGAAGTGCAAAGACAGTGTTGGTTTTCGTCGTCGTCGTCGTTGGGCCTAGGCAAGCTACGGCTTGGGACCGTAGCGCATCTATCCGGTATAGGTTAACCTGGATGATGTAGCCATAAGCACTGCCGCTGGTTAAGTGCCAACCAGTGATTATCTCACTAGCCGTATTGAGTCCGTTAGGCGAAACTGCGACAGTACCAAGGATGGAAAATATAACCCTTGGATTTCTATTGTTTATTTGCAAAATGGACATGGTATTAGATTAAAATAATTATTTGAATATAAATAATTAACTGACAATTGTGATATATAATTAATTATGTTTACATACAATAAAATAATACAGTATACATAAAATTAGTATTAATGTGGTTTACAATTGAATTATGATGGGTAACTAATTTAAAATGAATTTATAGCTATTCCGAAATTCAAGACGGTAAAATTAACATTTATCTTGAAACTAAAATAAGAGTATTCACTACAACAGTTTAGGAGGGAGTTTCAAACTGATCCACCAACGCGACTTACCATCACTCGAATTAGAGATAAGTTTGAAGCCGATGGAACTGTTCAGAATGTCCACAAGAAGCGTTCCGGAAGACCACGGACATCGACAAGCCCCACAAAGCAAGAAAGAGTACTGGAAACGTATCACCAAAGTCCAAGAAAATCTGTGCGGCAAGCGAGTCGTGAGGTAGGAATTTCAGAATCGTCTGTCCAACGCATTTTGAAGCGCTGTCAATGGAAAAGTTACATTCCAAGATTAGTCCATGCTATTAATGAAGATGATCCGGACCGAAGAGTGGAGTATTGCGAGTGGTACTTGGCACGATGTGGATGTGGATTGGACGAAGGGGTTTCGTAGAATACCCTCCGCGTTCACCAGACCTCACACCACTAGACTTTTTTTTATGGGGATACTTAAAAGACAAAGTCTACGCTATAAAACCTGCAACAGTCGCTGAATTGAGAGCAGCCATTGAACGAGAATGCACACAAATACCAAACGAAATGTTTCGTGATGTTTGCGATTCCATTGCTTCGCGTTATCAGCAGTGCCTGGACCAGAACGGACGTCAGTTTGAAAACAGGCGTTGACAAAACAATTAAATAATGTCTGTAGATTCTATTACATTTTGAAAATTAAATGTATTTTAATAAACACTGCCTTTATAAGTATTTAAAGTGCGTATACATTTTTTTGGGACGCCCTGTATATAAGGACCGAGGACCGAGTCGTTCCTAGGTCCTATCTTCAGAAAGGACCGTGACCGGGACCGTCGGTCTTTTTTGAGGCCCGGGTGCCCACCTTTGTGTGTATATATATATATATATATATATTAGGGTGTCCCATACTCATAGGGGGCCAAATGTTTTTTCGGGCTACAAATCCGCTCGTGTTGCGCTCTTTTGATGTTTCCCATTAGAAGTCTTCCTGTAAAATTTCAGAGAGATCGAAGGAAATTTAAAGGTCCCGAACTTTGAACACTTTATTTCTCCTCTTAACTGAAAGGCAAATTAACTGAAATATTTCTCTCAAAAGTTCCATCACAAAGATGATTATACAAAATAAACATGTATTTTAATCTTAACACACAAACAACAATTTCAAAGCATCACATTTATGCATTTTAACTAAACACGTGTTTCATGAGATCCGTTTTTGTTCCCTTCCGGCTCACATTCCGTCGGTGTGAGTGGACAGTTCGAAGGAGGAACTGGAGGTCTTCTTCATCACGGCACAGAGGTTTGCTTGTGTATTTCTCAATGAGGGCGATGCCTCGCTCTGCTGCATCATTGACCACCATCAGTTCTGCAGCTCGGCTCTTTGCCAGACGGTAGTTTTCGTCAGTAGGCCATGTTTCAGGGTCTTTGGTGAGGAACGTGGGCTCAACTTGGAGAAACTGGAAGAGTGTGGTGGATCGACTCGTCACCCACGGACTTAAACGGCCATCCACTTGCAATCCCTTGCCTTGGACCCGTTTGAGTCCTTTCCCAGGGCGCTTTTTCAGGTTAGCCGTCATGTTACGCTTTTCATTGTCGTCAACTCTGTCATCAAACAGTGCAAGACAGATTAAGTCCTCCGAGATATACCACAGATGACGGAGCACAGCCCGGTAAGCTGTGTTTCCAACGTCCTTGTCAGGGTAACCTACAAGAAGATTGCACAGCCTAACGTCATTTTTGGGAGATTTGATGGCGATGGGAGCCTCGTGCCAGTGACGCACGTATACAAGGCTCACGAAGAGAGCCATACGGCGAACCCCTTGCAGTTCTTGGAGACGAAGTTCGGAGAACTGGGACTGCAGTAATGCTATTTTCAGGCAATAAATAGCTTTGGCCATCCATCTGGCCTGATGGTAAGCCCCTGGAGGCCGAAGCTTGTAACGTCCTACGTCGTCTCCGAGGTACAAGAGGCTCAGTCGAAGAAGTTCTTCATAATCCTCTCGAGGATGATTAGCACTTCTTAGGGCATCGCGGAGATAGTCTATTACCTCAAGTCGCATTTGTGAAAGGCAAGCATTGTCATTTATGAAGGCTTTAGCCACCTCGTCCTTGTCAAATGCATCCAACTGACAGTGGTTCATTGATGGCCAGGCCTCCTTGAATCTCCTGAAAAGTGGGATTTGAGGACTTGGTGGTGGTCCTAGGCACACTACGAAGACATCCTTGAGAATCACTTCGTGAACGTGATGACGGCAAGCAAACCATAAAAGAGATCTTCCCAATGCCGCTTCCAAACGCGCACACGCACCTTGCACTATCCCTGTGTTTGATGCCGTCGTGTCAAACACCATGCCTATGATCTTGTCCTCAATTCCGACTAGGGTGAGCGCTTGATGGACTGCGCTTGCCATTTGCTGTCCTGTGCCGTCTATTATTTTCGGTGCTCCTAATAGCTCTTCCACACCATCCCCAGTCACCATAACAGCAATCCGATCGACTGACTTACCCTCCTGTTCGATGTCAGTGAGTATCTTTGTGTCCCAGTGGATCTGCAGTCGAGGTGGCCAATAACATTGGTCCCTATCATTGTACGGGCCTTTTGTTGGAAGCAGTGAACCGTGCTCTTTGATGGAACACTGTCAGGACCGAGAGCTAGGGATTTTGCAGTCGCAGCAAACGCTGATGTTGCCTGTCGAACAGAAAGGCCCTCGCGATCCCAAGTTGCTGCCAGGTCAAGATCACTCAGACTTTCTTTTAGTCTGTCATGTTTGGGAGCTTTCGAAGGTTTAAGTCCACAAGTGACGGCTTCGTTTCCACTGTCAGCTGACGATGTGCTAGAACTGCTGTCGGTAGCCTCTTCTGTGACTCCTACAGCTAGAGCCTCCTCTGTTTGACGCCAGTGTGCCCGCTCAAGAGCTCTTTCCCTTTCCTGTCTTTTCATTGTGGCTGCATTATATTTTCTATCTTCACCTCCCATGTAACTCGTATGTCGATCTTCCCTTTGGGAAATGAGGAATTCCTTGTCTTCAAGAGGGATATCTCCCCGATCCAGAACGTCTGAGCGGCGACATCAAAAATATCCTCCATATCAGCCAAGAATACATCCCGCTGCATATTGTAAGTCATTCCAGTCTTGTTCTTGTTTTTATGCAAATTTCGATACCTCTGAACCAAAGCTTTCAGTTTAGTCGAGGCATGAACGGAGGTTGTTGCCAGATTCGAGTTGGCTCTAGCCCAGATTTCTAATACAGCCGATATTACAGCCTTGACACTGTTGGAATCTGTCTTCTTTTGGTCGCGGTGATGGTAGAAGAAAAGGAGCAACACGTCCATATTACTTGGTAATCGAGATTTAGCCAGCTCTGCTATCGGAGACCTCTCAAGAAGCCACAACTTGATGTTTGATCTTGTCAACGTCATAATGATCAATTCTGAAAACCAAAAAAAAGTCATCAAACGTCGGGACCTCTAAATATCATCTGATCGAGTTGAAAATCACACAGCCAATGCTTTAGCACAAACAACATCCGGGCATGACACGAGTGATCAGGTCGTCTTAAGAAAAGAAATTGGGACACCCTAAATTATATATATATATATATATATATATATATATATATATATATATATATTATATATATATATATATATATATCGGTTGCGTGGCCGCGAGGCCCGGCGTGGTGCCTCGTACGCCGAGGCTCTCCGTTCCCGGCCGCCGCCGGCCCAGACTCCGTCCTCACCGGCGGTTCCCAACGTGCCTCCACCCACCGTGTCCGCTACTCCCTGTCCATCCTCTGCCGCTCAGCGGACTCCCACCGCGGCTCCCCGTACTACCAGCGCGTCCCCACGTGTTCCCTCCGCGAACGCCGATGCTTCGTCGGCAACCCCCCGTGCCCCTTCTACGCCCTCTCCACCGGCGCCTTCAGCCACCCCCATTCCGGACTGTGACCCGTCGTCACCCATGCGGGCCGCACGACGGAGGGGTAAGGGCCGCAAGCGCCGCGCCAGTAGTGACCTCGAAAGGTTCGAGGCCATAGGCCTCGCATCACCTTCCTCTCCCAAACACAAACGCCCCCTTCGCCTACCGCCCCGGTGTCCTCACCGTCCCCACTGCGCAACCGATATGAACGCTCCCCCCTGGGGTCACCGACGGCCCTCGTGGTGGGGGCTGAGATACACCCCTCTCCGGCCCGGTCGATGGACCCACTGGAGGGGGAACTCGCCCGCCTGGTCGGCGTGGGTGGGACGTGCACGCCCCCGCGCTTGATCCGCCCCATCTCTCTCTCCTCGACCTGCCTATGCTTCCGGGTGAAGTATTATTTTCCACTCCCCCTCGTAGTCCTGCCTCCCCTGCACCTCCGGTGAAGGGAGGGGCCTTCTGGATACCCCTCACATCCCCTTCTATGCATCGCTCTCCCCCGGATGTCCGGGAGACTCCTCTTCTGGAGGACTTGCCGGCGTCTGGTTCCACATCGCCCCCTCGTCGGGGTGACCCTCGCCTTCGCCCTCGTCGGCGTCCCCCGTTGGACCCCGCGGCTTCCCAATCCCCTTTTTAATCTCGGGCCGCCCGATCGGCCCACCCACCCCATAACCATCCTTTTCGCAGACTTTCCTGCCCCTCCCTATACCTCGCTCCTGCACTGGAACATCCGCGGGCTCCTGGTAAGCCTCGAGAGTCTCTCCTCTCTCCTGGCCTCCAGGTGTCCGGCGTGTTTCTGCCTTCAGGAGACGATTCTGGGATCCCGTTCCCTCCCTCGAGTGTCCGGCTACTGCGGGCTCCCTTCCCCGCCTCTCGATGGGGCGGGTAGGGGGGGCTCCGCGGTCTTCGTACACCGCTCCGTCCCTTTCCGCCCCCTCCCGCTCCGTACAGTCCTGCAAGCTGTGGCCGTGCGCCTTTCTTTGGGGCGCCAGCTCACGGTCTGCTCTCTTTACCTCTCCCCTAACGTACGCCCTCCACCCGATTCTCTCCGTGACCTAATTCTTCAGCTTCCCCGCCCTTTCCTGCTTTTCGGGGACTTCAACAGTCGGGACCCGGCCTGGGGGGACGTTTGCTCCACCTTTCTCTCCGGGACCCTTCTCTCCCTTATGGACGAGCTCGAGTTCACCTTTCTGAACGATGGCTCCCCAACCTGCCTTCACTCGGCCCACGACAGTTTCACCTGTATCGACCTTTCCCTGGTTTCCCTCGATATCGTGACGGAGTTCACCTGGGAGGTCCTGCCGGATTCTTCCGGCAGTGACCATTTCCCAGTGTGTCTTACCCCGACCCGTCTCCTCCCCCCCACCTCTGTCCGCCCGCGCTGGCTGTTCGCCCGAGCAGACTGGGCCTCATACGCGAGGTGCACGGTGATCTCGCCATCAATTCCTGCCTTTCCCTCCGTTAGTGAGGCCCTCGCCTTCCTCGAGAGTAAGATCCTCTCGGCTGCCGCCAGTTGCATCCCCCGTACCTCTGGCTCCCCCAGGCCGCGCAGCGTCCCATGGTGGACCCCAGAGTGCTCCCATGCCGTTCAGGAGCGGCGCCGTGCCGGCCGTCGCTTCTACCGGACCCGCCAGCTGGAGCACAAGATAGCGTTTCAGCGCCTGAAGGCAGTGGCCCGTCGGGTCCTGAAACTAGCCCGGCGTACCTCCTGGCGGAGTTACGTGTCCGGGATCTCCTCCTCGACTGCCCCCTCGACTGTTTGGCGCAAGGTGCGTAGTTTTGAGGGGACCCGTGTCCCCCCTCGAACCCCGGTGCTTCGGGTCGGGGACGACGAGTTCGTATCCGATCCGGAGGCCGTCGCGAACGCACTCGCGGCGCACTTCGCAGCCATCTCCAGTTCCGATTCCCCCCACTCCCGCCGCGACCCACCGGATTTTCCACCTCATAGGGATGACCCCTATAATCACCTCTTCCGCATGACGGAGCTTCGGGAGGCCCTCCGCCCCCGGCCCCGATAATATCCCCTATGACTTGTTACGGCACCTCCACCCCTCTGCTCTCAGCTTTTTACTGGACCTCTATAACCGGATTTGGTTGGAGGGTTCATTCCCGGACCGGTGGCGTGAGTCCGTCGTCCCCATCCCGAAGCCCGATAAAAACCCCTCACTCCCGTCGAACTATCGCCCCATTTCCCTGACATGCTGCGCCTGCAAGGTTATGGAGGCGATGGTCGCCTCGCGGCTGTCCCTTACCCTGGAGGCGAGTGACCAATACCCTGCTACCCAGGCTGGTTTCCGGCGCTTCCGGTCTACCACCGACCCCCTCCTCCTCCTCCTTAGCCACGACGTGCAGGAGGCTTTCTCCCGGCGTCACTTTGTACTCGCCGTCTTTTTCGACCTCCAGAAGGCCTACGATACTACCCGGCGGAGCGCGGTCTTTGACTGCTTACGCTCCCTGGGTTTCGTAGGCTTTCTCCCCTCCTTTATTTATAACTTCTTGTCCGCCCGTTCTTTCCGCGTCCGCATCGGTTCTACCCTCTCTGACCGCTTTCCGTTGGAGGAGGGTGTCCCTCAGAGTAGTGTCCTTAGCGTCCTGTGTTTCTCACTAGTGATATACACAGTCGCTACGGTCCTGCCTACTTCCGTTTGTAGCTCCCTCTATGCCGATGACCTGGCTATCTATTGCTCTGGCCGCCTCCCGTCTTTGGCTGAACGTCGACTCCAGCTAGCCATCAACGCGGTGGTTCGCTGGGCGTCCTCGGTTGGCTATGCTTTCTCACCCTCTAAGTCTTCCAGTATGCTTTTCCGTCCTCGGCGCCTCCGTCTGTCGCATATCTTCGCCCTTACCCTTGCCGGCACTCCTCTTCCCCTCGTCCCATCCGTTCGATTCCTGGGTATGACCCTCGACGAATTTTTCGGTTGGGTTCCACACCTTAGGCGGTTGCGGCAATCATCTCGCCGCACCCTCTCCCTTTTGAGTCACCTGTCCCACATGACCTGGGGGGCGGACAGGCGTACTCTGCTGCGCCTGTACACCTCCCTGGTGCAATCCCGCATCGACTACGGCTGTGTGGTCTACAGCTCCGCCTCCTCTCCGGCACTCCGTATGCTGGATCCTCTTCTCCACCGTGGCCTTCGCCTGGCGTCGGGTGCCTTCCGCTCGTCCCCTGTCGCTAGTCTTCAGGTGGACTGCGGACACCCCCCCTGCCCCTTCGCCGGGGCCTTCTCATGGCGAAGTGTTACCTTCGCATCTGCCGCCTCCCGATGTCCCTACTCTTCTCCGCGATCTCCCAGACACTACCCCGGCCTGACACGTGGCATTTCGCTGCCTCTCTGGCCGAGATCTTTTCATCCCTGGGGATCCCCCCACCCTCTATTCTGCCGTTCTCCTTTGACCTGTCGCCCCCCTGGCTGACCACCCCTATCTGCCGCTGCCAGGCGCTTCGTGGCCTGCGTAAGGAGTCTCCTCCTACCGTCCTCCGGTCTTCTTTTCTGGCCCATCTTCCCGTACACTCGGACGACGTTCCCGTCTACACCGACGGCTCGCGCTCCCCTGCAGGTGTCGCGGCCGCCGTCTTCTCTCCGTCGCTGTCACCTACCTCCCGGGGTATCCCCCTGCCGGTTCAGGCCCCCATCTTTTCCGCGGAGCTCTTTGCCCTTCTGGAAGCCCTCCGTCTGGTATCGGGTTTTTCGCGGTCTTCCTGTGCCATTTTCTCGGACTCGCTGAGCGCCCTTCAAGCGCTCGAGCGCTATGATTCCCCGGACCCCCTCGTACGCCTTATTCAACAGGAGTACCATGTCCTGCACACCGTTCACCGGATCCGGGTCACCTTCTGCTGGTTCCTGCCCATGTTGGTGTTTCCGGTAATGAGGCGGCTGACCGCACAGCCCGGTCCGCCGCCTCGATGCCTCCCCTCCCCCGCCCGCTCCCCTTCTCTGACTATGTGCAGGTCTTTCGTTCCTTCTACGACCGCATATGGCAACAGTCCTGGGACGATGCCACCGGAAATAAACTCTGGTCCATACGCCCCGGCCTGTCATATTGGGCGTCCTCTTTCCACCGCTCCCGACACAAAGAGGTCGTCCTTGCGCGGCTTCGCATCGGCCATACGCGCCTCACGCACGGCTACCTTATGTTCCGGCAGGAGGCTCCTCGTTGCGCCTCCTGCCAGTCGCCCCTCACCGTCTCTCACATCCTTGTGGAATGCCCCACCCTGTCGTTAGTACGTCGTCGCGCCTTCCCGTTCCTTTCTGATTTCCCCCTCCCCGATCGTTTACGTCTTATGCTCGCTGAGAGCCCTCTCTTCTCGCTTGACCGTCTTTTCCTCTTCCTCTCCCAATCTCGCATCCTATCTGAGCTTTAGGTGACTTCTCACCCGTCGTCCGCTGTCCTCCCACTTCTAGTGCCTTTCCCCCGTCTCCGTTTCTCTTTCTCATATTCCGCCTCGCCATGATATCCGCTAACGTATAGCGGGAAATGGCGGTAAACGCCCCAATCAAAAAAAATAAAATATATATATATATATATATATATATATATATATATATACAGGGTGGGCGGAAAGCAGCTCCCTATTTTGGATTGGTAAAAAAATACGTATATTATCCATTTATTTCAGAAGAAATAATATGAAAAGGTAGGCATACATGGTAGGTTTCCTCTAAAATTCAATGTGGGCTCCAACTCTTTCCACCAGCTTCTGGAGCCGCCCAGGAATGGCGTCCACTGACTTTAGCAGGAACTCCGGCGGGATGGAGGACATGACTTCCCGAATTCGGTCCTCCAGTTCTTCCAATGTCCTCGGTTTGGTGCGGTAGACTTCTTCCTTTACCCACCCGCAAAGAAAGAAGTCGCACGGTGTCAAGTCGGGGCTCCTGGCTGGCCATTGATGTGGACCACGACGACCCATCCAACGCCCAGGGAAGTGGGCATCCAGCCACTCACGGACAACAAGAGCGAAGTGCGGAGGGGCGCCATCTTGCATAAATATCAGATCTTTGGGGGTGGGTAAAGGAAGAAGTCTACCGCACCAAACCGTGGACATTGGAAGAACTGGAGGACCGAATTCGGGAAGTCATGTCCTCCATCCCGCCGGAGTTCCTGCTAAAGTCAGTGGACGCCATTCCTGGGCGGCTCCAGAAGCTGGTGGAAAGAGTTGGAGCCCACATTGAATTTTAGAGAAAACCTACCATGTATGCCTACCTTTTCATATTATTTCTTCTGAAATAAATGGATAATTTACGTATTTTTTTACCAATCCAAAATAGGGAGCTACTTTCCGCCCACCCTGTATATATATATATATATATATATATATATACACAGTGTGTGTGTATATACATATAAATATATATAATATAGAGAGAGAGAGAGAGTTACAAGGAGTTACAAGGAAAAGTAGTACCTCAAAAGGCTTTGCGGCCCATACCGAAGAGGTACCAATGGCAACGGGTGCTACGGAAAAATTATGTCACTCTCAAATAGAGTGCAAGATTCGGTCTAACCTTTTCTTGAATAGGTCCACAGAAGAACTGTTCACAACTTCTGAAGGTAACCTGTTCCACGTGTCACAGATCTTATAGGTAAAGAAATTCCCACACACACTAGTCCTAAACCGTTTCAAATCCAACTTCCAACCATTGTTGCGAGTTGGGTTATCATTTAAACTGAACATGCTTCTAAAATCGATGTTGATGAACCCGCGTAAGAACTTGAAAACCTCGATGAGTTGACCGCGCAGCCTCCGAGTTTCCAGCGAAAAAAATTCAGGGCGCGTAACCGTCGATTGTAGCGTATATGCCTAACAGAAGGGATTAACTTTGTGGCCCTCGCCTGCACTCGCTCCAACCTCTCAATATCTTTCTTGAGGGTGGGTGACCAGAACTGCACAGCATACTCCAGGTGCGGTGGAACCAGAGAATTGTACAGAGAGAGCACAATCTCCTTGTTCAGAAATCGAAATTGCCTCCTGATATAACCCAACAACTTCTGAGCTCTCTTTTCCACCTCTACGCACTGTTTGGTAAACTTAAGGTCGCTGCTAATTAGCACACCCAAGTCCTTTTCCAAATCAGTCGCCTCGATCTTACTCCCTAACATGGAGTAGTCCGACTTAGGATTGGCGTAGCCAATGTGCATCACCTTGCATTTACCCAAGTTAAACGGCATTTGCCATTTTCAGGACCACTCTCCTATCCTACCTAGGTCCGCACGCAGTTGCTCGATCGCCTCAGGCGTTCCAACATTGGCCCAAACCTTGGTGTCATCAGCGAATTTGGCGATCCTACTGACAATGCTACCGTCGATATCATTTATGTAAATGATAAACAACAGTGGCCCCAAACGGAACGCTGAGGAACCCCACTAGTGACCGAGGCCTAACCCGAACTAGCCCCTTTAATTATCATACAACCCTCTGCCGCCTATTCTTCAGCCAGTTTTCAATCACCCTACCTACTTCTCCACCAATACCCAGCGCGCGCACTTTGGCCATTAGCCGGCGGTGAGGTATCTTATCAAAGGCTTTCTCAAAGTCGAGATAAAGTATATCAATCGCCCTACTTTTATCATACTCACTCAACATGACGTGGAAAAACTCGAGCAAGTTGATGAGACACGACCTATGCCGTCTAAGCCCATGTTGGGAGTCCCAAAGCAGCTTGTTGGAATCCAAATGGTCAACGATCCTATCCGCTATTATCCCCTCTAATAATTTACTTACAACCGAAGTGAGACTAATGGGACGATAGTTCCCTGGACTTTCGTGATCCCCTTTCTTAAAGATAGGGGTCACGTTGGCTTCCCTCCAGTCACCAGGCACCTGGGGAGGAATTGGTCTGGCCCAGGAGCCTTAAACGCGTTCAGTTTGTGTATTCTATCGGCAACGACTGTCGCGGTACACCGAACACTACCCAGGCCAGCACCTTCGTGCCTGACGCCTGACTCGGGGATCACGCGGGTGTCCTTGGTGAACACTCCCGCAAAGTACTCATTAAGCACATTAGCGATGTCCGCGTCGGAGGTCCGCAGAACGCCACTGGGGTTTTCTACTATTAACATAACTGAAGAACTCCTTAGGTTTCCCCTTGCAGAGGCTTGCCACCCGGAGTTCTTCGTTACGTTTCGCTAGCCTAACCTTCGCCTTCACTTCTCTGCACAGGCGAACATACGCCTCAATTTTCTCATGGGAACGATTGGCCTTCACCCTCCTATACGCGGCTTTCCTATTTCGGATAGTCGAAGCGATGTCACGACTGAATCACTTAGGCTGCGTTGAAGCATGGGTGACCGGTTTTGAGGGTATGGCAGCAGACTGCAGCACCATAAACTCGTCCCGGAATGCACTCCACACTCCCTTAACATCGCCGCCCACCTCTAACCCCATCTCATCTACGCTATCCTGGAGGCTAACAAACTCCGCCCGCCGGAGATCGAGCTTACTGCCTCTCGAGTTACTACGCTCCACCCGAGGGACACACACACGGAACCTAATCAGACCGTGATCACTCCCGCCCAACGATTCGTCAACGGTGAGGCCAGTGACGAGATTGTCTTCGGTCGTGAATACTAAGTCTAGAACGCTTTCGCCTCGTGTCGGCCCATTGACCCACTGAGTGAGGAAGTTCTCATCAGCAAAGTCAACTAGCCTCCTCCCTTCGGCATCAGCAGTCCTGTCTTCCCACTTTATACCGCGACAGTTGAAGTTGAAGTCTCCTAAAATTACACACCCTGTCCCCTAGCAGGCTACGGAGTTCTGTGTACAGTGTTGTATCCTCTTCGAGGAGGAGATGCGGAGGTCTGTACACCAATATTAACCTATAGTTCGTCCCTCCCACGTTTAGATCGACGCCAAGCAGCTCCCGTTCCGATCGGAACTGGCAGTAAACCGGACTCAACGTGTCCCTCACGTATATTAGTACCCCTCCCCCCTCCCCACGGGTGCGGTCTTTGTGAAACATTCTACTCCCGGGAATCTCGAATTCCCCAACGTAGTCCCTACCATCAGTATGAATCCAGGACTTGGTGATAGCAACGATATCCTGGTATTCTGATGCTAAGAGCTCCCGTAGCTCGCAAAACGTATTCCTAATCGACCTAGCATTAAAACGCACTGCTATAGATGCTTTATTAAATGAGATTACATACTTTTCATTTGTAATTGAGTATAATATAGCGTGGAAGCTGTGTGAATGTCACTCCGCTCATGAACCGCAAATCTAGCATGTCCGTTCCTCCAGTCGTTGAAGCCAACATTGGACAAACAATCTGTACTACTGCTTTGAAACAACTTGCAAACATAGCAGAAAACCTTTCCTGTAGATGGTAAATATATGAGCCATTCTCTTATGAAAGATTCATTGTTTACAAGTTTGCGAACAAAAAAATCACATATTGCGAATCGGTTTTTGTCCACAAAAATGCTCTATTAATTCTGGCGAGATCTTCCATTTTGCTGGGTCGTGACTGAATGCATGTACGTCGAGCTCTTCTTGTTCGTTGTTTGCTTGCTGTTGTGGTTCACCTGACTGTACATCTGACTGCTGTTGACGTTGTTCCGTAATATCTGAATTTGACGATGTGGATGACGACGGCGCGAAAAACTTTAATAACGATCCACTCAGCTTTTTCATCTTCCTGTTGTCTTTTCAAGCGTTTGTCTCTCTTCAATGTACCACTTTCAATGTGTCGAACATAACCGTCCGACATTATGCACTGACAATATTGCAATATATGCCTATGATATTTGATTTATGCATAAAATTGTAAAAATTTCTGTAAAAGAAAAATACACATCACTCGAAAGAGAAATAACAACATATAAATATAACAAACATATAAACATAATAAACATAAATTTATTATTTTATATGATATAAAATAATAAATTTATGCTCCTAGGTCTACTCTAGTCTACACAAATAAATTGGAAAACAACTAGACAAACACCTCTACTTCAAGGTCAGATGTCAACTGCCAGAAAATCTGCTAGTGGTGTTGAAAAATTTTTTTTTTTTTCGTAGGCCACACTTTTTCGTAGGCCACACTTTTTCGTGGGCCAAGGCTTTCAGCCTTTTAGCCTTCGGGTTAATCCGGCACTGCCCCTAGCCTGACCCGTTTCCCGAACAGCCAGGGCTGGAGAGAGAGAGTTACAAGGAGTTACAAGGACAAGAGGAAGCCTCAAAGACCTTCCGGTCTACTCTGGGAGGTTCCTGTTATTAAATAAGTTTATTTTTCTTTCAACTATCCTAGCAGTAGTAGAAAACTGGATAGAAAAGTAGAAGGCTCTCTCCCGACCCTCCTTGACCCTGGAAAAGTAGCCAAGGAAATTTTACAGGAAAGTGGAAAATATATAAAAAGCTCTATAATTAGCATGCTCACAGAGACACCGTGCAAGTGAATTCCTGCAGAGTTATGTTATGTTTTAGTTTTAAACTATGAGAGTATTCAGTACTTTGTCTAGCCTATTTTTAAACACATTTACACTTTGGCTGGAAACAACCTCTGAGGGAAGTTGGCTCCAGATATTAACTATTTTATAGGAAAAGAAATTGCCGCAAACAGAGGTCCTAAATGTCTTTAGTTCCAGTTTAAACCCATTATTTCTTGTCGGATTGGCATTAAGTGAGAATAAGTTTCTTTAATCTACCGTCTATTCCATTGAGCATCTTCAAGACTTGAATAAGCTGACCGCGCAACCTCCTCGTGTTCTAGGTAAACAGATTTAGGCGCTCCAATCTCCGTTGGTAGTTTTGCATTCTCATTGAAGGGATCAATTTCGTAGCCCTTGCTTGTACTCTTTCTAACGTTTCTATGTCCTTCCTGAGGGATGGAGGCTAAAACTGCGCACAGTATTCCAGTTGAGGTCTGACTAGTGAATAATAAAGAGACATTACAGTCTCCTTGTTTCGAAACTGGAACTGTCTTTTAATATAACCTAATATTTTTAAGGCCCTCTTTTCGACTTCTGCACAGTGCTTCGACGGTTTCAGATCGTTGCTGATATAGACTCCTAACTTTCTCTAGATCGGTCTCAGTCAAGTTCCTTCCCAAGAGAGAGTAATCGGTCTTCGGGTTTTTATAACCTATGTGCATTACCTTACATTTGTCCAAGTTGAATGGCATCTGCCAAGTAGCAGACCATTCGCCCAACCTGTCAAGATCATTCTGAATCGTTCTTACGCCCTCCTCAGTACCTACACTACTTCCTAATTTCGTATCGTCTGCAAATTTGGAGATTGTATTTAGAAGCCCGACGTCTATATCGTTAATATAGATGATAAAAAGTAAAAGACCCAGAACGGAACCCTGTGGGACACCACTGGTGACGGGCACCCACTCCGAAGACACTCCATTTATTACTACTATCTGCTTTCTATCTTTTAACCAATTCTAAATCCAGTTGGAAATGAGCCCGGTGATTCCTAGTCCTTTGACTTTAGCCATCAATCTCGCGTGAGGGACTTTGTCAAAGGCTTTTTGAAAGTCGAGATACACTATATCTATTGCACTACTTGCATCGTACAGTGTATGCATATTATGGAAAAACTCTAACAGATTTGTCAGATACTGTAGGATCTATGTCGCCTAAATCCATGTTGAGAATAAAAAATTAGATCGTTAGATTCAAGGTGGTACACAATACGTTTTGTAATGATGGATTCCAACAGTTTGCCGACAACTGATGTTAAACTGATCGGGCAGTAATTAAAAGGATTTTTCCTATCACCCCTTTTTAAAGATTGGTGTTACATTTGCTAACTTCCAGTCAGTTGGAACTTTCCTTAACTCGATTGTTTGTTTGAATATGGTTACTAAGTCGTCAACAACATTGTGGCTAACCTCTTTTAATACCCTTGGAAGAAATAAGTCGGGGCCAGGTGATTTGTATTTGTTCCTCTTAACAATTAATTGCTGTACCTCATTTCTCGTAAAACTTATGGTCTCTACGGGATGGTCACCGTCATATGTAATCCGAGGACTTGGCACTTCTATTGTGTCTTCCTCCGTGAAGACTGTAACGAAGAACTCGTTTAACATATTAGCTATATCTTTATCACCGAATTTCAGTACGCCATTTCTATCTTTTAAGGGGCCTGCATAATTTTTAATTGGCTTTCTGCTATTAACATGGGCAAAAAATTCTTTAGGGTTAACTTTACAGAGTGAGGCAACTCTAGCTTCTTCATCACGTTTGGCTGATCTAATTAACGACTTAACCCTCCTACGTAGGTTTATATAGTTTTCTGAATTAGTCTGGTTGAAATGCGACTTAAGTAGTTTGTAGGCTCTATTTCTTCCCGTAATAGCACTGCTAATTTCTTTGTTAAAACATTTCGGCGACTTCGTTGACAAGGAAACTATTTTAGTGGGTATAAAAGTGTTCTGTAATATTCTAAATTGATCCCTATATGAGCTCCAGGTGACATTGACATCCTCACTTATTAGAACTTCAAGTGTGTCTAAACTACTTTGGAAGCTTTCAAAATTTGCTCTCGAGAAATCCCGTCTTTCACGAGTCTTTTCGCGTGTATTAACTGGAACCCTGAGGTCAAACCTAATCAAATTATGATCGCTGTTACTCAAATTTTCACCAATTGACTTAATAAGTTATCATCGGCAAATTCCAACAGTCTTGAGCCCTCAGCATCAGCTGTTTTGTTTTCCCAATTTATATTACCACAATTAAAAATCACCAAAAATCACACTGATCTTATTATTCACTATTCTGCTTAATATAATTGGTTATCCAAGTTTATATCCTTATCAACGGGATAGTGAGGTGGCCTATATACTAGAAGTAGATGCACTACTTTATTATTTAGGTTTAGATCAATTCCCAACATTTCATGAGCAGATACGATATTACTGTTTACCGGGTGCAGGAAGTCCCGAGCATACAAAAGTACACCGCCGCCTTCCCTTCCGTTCCTATCTTTGTGAAACATTTTGTAACCTACCATTTCAAATTCTCCTACAAAATCCCTTGATTCAGAATGAATCTATGATTCCGTTATTCCTATGATATCAAAGTTCTCAGTTTTGACTAGCGCTATAAATTCCATTAGTTTGTTTCTGATTGACCTAGCATTGAAGAGCACATTTTTGAGTGATTTTAAGTTGTGATTTTTCCTAACTGGCCTGAGTCGTTTCCCGACGCAGTTGAACCAACTACTGGGGGAGTGGGACGAACTGCTGTTGGAGGGGTACTAACTGCTAAGAGAGAGAGAATATATATATATATATCGTAAAGAACGACGCTTGTATAGGAGATATTCCGCGCAAGACGAGAAAGAGAAAACAACAAATGAAAAAATGAAGTACCACCTGGGAATCGAACCCGGGATCTTCCGATTGCCGGTCAGACGCGATAACCACTACACCATGGACTCCACTCTTCCAAATGCCGTAATTCCTCTACATACTCGCAGAAACCAATGCCCCAAGGGGGCACCTCCCGCTTGCCGTAACATTATATACATTCAACTGCAAAGAACACGCAGTATAAATAACGTAAAGAACGACGCTTGTATAGGAGATATTCCGCGCAAGACGAGAAAGAGAAAACAACAAATGAAAAAATGAAGTACCACCTGGGAATCGAACCCGGGATCTTCCGATTGCCGGTCAGACGCGATAACCACTACACCATGGACTCCACTCTTCCAAATGCCGTAATTCCTCTACATACTCGCAGAAACCCAATGCCCAAGGGGGCACCTCCCGCTTGCCGTAACATTATATACATTCAACTGCAAAGAACACGCAGTATAAATAACGTAAAGAACGACGCTTGTATAGGAGATATTCCGCGCAAGACGAGAAAGAGAAAACAACAAATGAAAAAATGAAGTACCACCTGGGAAT
>JAJOZX010004058.1:145000-282500 GCA_023014485.1 Bathynomus jamesi
TAATTAATATAAAGGGGGTAACAGCTGGAATCAATATTTAAGCTGGAATTCAGAAATTTAATGCACAAAGATTCATAAATACGGAGAGAGGACGGACATTTTAATGATTTAAGAATTTTAAAGTTATTAACGGAAATATCAACTTTACACTTAACAGAATGATTTCTAATGGCAGACTGTTCCTTTTTAGATAAAACTTTCCCTGTCCTATGGCTAATACCCATATGGGAGCAAAATCTTGCCTGCAAAGAACGAACTGTGCTGCCAACGTAGTTCCCCTGGGAACACCCAGGGCAGGTAAACAAATAAACGACAGAACAGTTCATCGCAGGGGGGATTTTGTCCTTACAACGGAAAAAACATTCAAGGGTATTATTATTCACAAAAGCAACCTTAAAATCAGTGTGAAAATAAAATTTCCTCACCACACTCAACAATTGCTTTTTCACAACAGTGTTAAATTGGTAGAGGTCAGGTAAAACAAGATATTTACAATTCTTAGGAACATCATACGTTGGGATAAGTTTGGGGGAATAAACATTATTAAGTAATTTACCAATAATACCTTGTACAAGAACCCGTGGAAAACCATTTTTAAAGAAAAAATCAGTAAGGAATTCAAACTCATTATGAAGCAGAGCAAAGTTTGAGCAAATATTATAAGCTCTATGCACTAAAGTGCGAATCGAACTTAGTTTGTAATTAAAATCGCAAAAACTATAAAAATTAAAACCAAACCCGTAAAAGTAGGCTTCCGGTATGTAGAAGTTAAAACAGTTGAGCCTGATTTGGAAACCAAAACATCAAGGAAAGGAATAGAACCTTGAACTTCCTTTTCCTGCGTAAATATAATATTCTTATGAAGTGTGTTCAAAAAATTTAAAAACTGAACTGATTGATTATCCGTTTGGAATAAAGCAAACGTGTCATCAACATAACGTCTGTACAAATTCGGCTTAAGGTGAGGGGGGCACTCACAGAAGGCCCTTTCCTCAAGATGAGACATGAAAATATTCGCAAAAACGGGACCCAAGGGGCTCCCCATAATAATACCCTTGAATGTTTTTTCCGTTGTAAGGACAAAATCCCCCCTGCGATGAACTGTTCTGTCGTTTATTTGTTTACCTGCCCTGGGTGTTCCCAGGGGAACTACGTTGGCAGCACAGTTCGTTCTTTGCAGGCAAGATTTTGCTCCCATATGGGTATTAGCCATAGGACAGGGAAAGTTTTATCTAAAAAGGAACAGTCTGCCATTAGAAATCATTCTGTTAAGTGTAAAGTTGATATTTCCGTTAATAACTTTAAAATTCTTAAATCATTAAAATGTCCGTCCTCTCTCCGTATTTATGAATCTTTGTGCATTAAATTTCTGAATTCCAGCTTAAATATTGATTCCAGCTGTTACCCCCTTTATATTAATTAGAATGCCTACCAACTAAATTTTTCTGTTTTCCCCTTGACCCTGTCTCCTTTTCGCCTCAGTTGTTTGAGGATGTCAAGTGAGCATGGTATGTTTTCGTGCACTTTTGCGTTTTTTCATTTAACTTTTTATTAGTGAAGTTTTTAACTAATTTTTAACTAATTTGTTTGAATGTTTTTAGTTTTAAAGTTTTACTTTTATCATGTGTTATTTGTCATGTATATAATTTTTAATTTGTTTTTGGCTTATGCTTGTTTTACGCTTTTTAATTTTATTCTTTAAGTGGTTTTATTCTGTGCTATGAATTAGTTTGTTTTTGACATTCGTATAATTTTTTTATATTTTTTTTTTGTCATGCATTAATTTAGCCTTTTATTTTATTAGGCCTTGAAAATGGGTAGAGTTGCCCGAAACGTCGGCTGCAGCCAAATATAATGACTTTCTTGCTCTACGTCTTCGTTTTTATACTAAATGTAAAATTACGTCTTCTTAGGAGGGATCCTATTTCATATGTATATATATATATATATATATATATTATAGTGAAGACTTGGACCCAGGGTTACAGTCGATGCATCGGTTCAGTTGTATTTTTCTGAATATTTTGTATCTTTCTGCAATTGCTTGTTTTGAAGCATATAATTATGATAAAATTCATTGCAGGTCATATTTAAATTTACTAGGCATTGCAAAATTGTCTCCACCGTAGCAATTTCCAGTCGGTTCCTCTTTGCTCCATTGTATTGTCATTAATGAGAAAATGCGCTCGACATGTGCATTGTTGGCAGCAATACTAAATATAAATTGACAGATGAGTAGCAATTGAAAGAATTGTTCTCGGAACTCAATTCGTTGAAGAATATCTGACCACTTCTCGTGACAGAGCTTCTTATTCCAATTTTCTGCATTAGAATCGAGCTCCTCTGTTGTGATTTTCCGTAGAATGTTCCACTGACTGAAAAGCTGATTATTTTACTTCTATTCCCTTCTCCATGAGGCAAATACAGGTGTCCTCAAGTTGTTCCCAAGTTGGAACTTTACTTAGACACATCCATGCAAATGTGTCAAAGTGTTTGAGGGGAGAAATCCATTTTATTAGGTAATCATAACCCGTCTGATAGAAACATTCTACTTCTGACCGGAATCTCTTTTCCATTGATTCAGTAACCTCATCCTTACGAAGTATGGATTTTACACTTAGTGATATAAATTTTGCTTTAGATTCTTCAACAGAATCATTTTTTACAAAATAAGTATCAACGGACTTTGAGCATCCTGCAGAAGGTATGCTTAATTTATGCTTGCGCGTGGCGATGTGCTGTAAAATGTCTGACTTTCAGCCGTGAGCAATACTAAAAACTGATCTACATAACTTGCATTCAGCCTCATTATTCCACTATTTAGAGTAATCGTCATTAAACACAACTGCGTTTTGGCATAATGAGTAAACAGTACTTTTGTATGCTCGTGACTTCCTAAGTTCCTACACTCGATAAACAGTAATATCGGATATGCTCATGAAATGTTGGGAATTGATCTAAACCTAAATAATAGAGTAGTGCATCTACTTCTAGTGTATAGGCCACCTCACTACCTCGTTCATAAGGATATAAACTTGTATAACCAATTAAGCATAATAGTGAATAATAAGGTCAGTGTGTTTTTTGATGATTTTAATTGCGGTAATTAAATTAGGAAAACAAAACGGCTGATACTGAGGGCTCAAGACTGTTGGAATTTGCCGATGATAACTTGTCAATGGGTTGACGGTCCTACAAGGGGTAATAATAAACTAGACCTCATATTCACAAACGAAGATGACCTAGTCTCTAACCTGACTATTGGTGAAAATTTGAGTAACAGCGATCATAATTTGATTAGGTTTGACCTCAGGGTTCCAGTTAATACACGCGAAAAGACTCGTGAAAGACTGGATTTCTTGAGAGCAAATTTTGAAAACTTCCGAAGTAGTTTACACACAATTGAAGTTCTAATAAATGAAGATGTCAATGTCACCTGGAGCTCATACAGGGATCAATTTAGAATATTACAGAACACTTTTATATCCACTAAAATAGTTTCCTTGTCAACAAAGTCGCCGAAATGGTTTAACAACGAAATTAGCAGTGCTGTTACGGGAAGAGATAGAGCCTACAAACTACTTAAGTCACATTTCAACCAGACTAATGCAGAAAACTATATAAACCTACGTAGGAGGGTTAAGTCCTTAATTAGATCAGCCAAACGTGGTGAAGAAGCTAGAGTTGCCTCACTCTGTAAAGTTAACCCTAAAGAATTTTTTGCCCATGTTAATAGCAGAAAGCCAATTAAAAATTCTGTAGGCCCCCTAAAAGATAGAAATGGCGTACTGAAATTCGATGATAAAGATATAGCTAATACGTTAAACGAGTTCTTCGTTACAGTCTTCACGGATGAAGACTCAATTGAAGTGCCAAGTCCTCGGATTACATACAACGGTGACCATCCCGTAGATACCATAAGTTTTACTTGAAACGAGGTACAGCAATTAACCCTTTACTACCCAAATATTTTGTAGGGTTAAGTTATGAATGCGTGTATTTATTCCAAGAAAGACAAAAAAAATACTCGAATTGCTCATTCCATCGAAGGTCAAGCTTTTCATTCCAACCTAGACCTACAGTTTAACAAAGAATCCGCCTCTACCCGAATTGTTCATTCTGACGAAGGTCAAACTTTTCGCCCCCACCCTAGACCTACGGTTTAACGGGGAATCCAGCACCCAGCATTTTCTCATACATCTTATACAAAATGCCTTCAAAACATTTCTTTTTCTTCCAAGAAAGACAAAAATATCCGAAATGCTCATTCCGTCGAAGTTCAAGCTTTTCACCCGGTCCTAGAACTACAGTTTAACGGGGAATACTACTACAATAGATCTAGTTGGCCTGGTGAAGTAGTGAGTTGACTTCTTTTACTCCATCTCGCAGGTACAACCGGGTCATCGGGGATCTTCTTTTCTATTCCATGGACTTTTAGATTTTCCCCTTTTCCGTACCGTAACAGTTGAATTTTATCAGTGTTAAACTTCATATAAAAACCATGCAACATCATCTAAAACTTGCTACATCATTACCCGTAATCCATCCTTCATGCATTAATAAAGTTCTACTTTATCGGCAACCTCTGTTTAGCATCCCCCCGAATTGTTCATTCCGACGAAGGTTAAGCTTGTCACTCCACCTTAGACCTACAGTTTAACGTTGAATCCGAACTACGCAACAGCACGAGCAGGGCAGAAATTACAATGTTTCGTCCGGACTCGACCTCACAAGCTATGATCAACACCCAGCATCTTAACCACCAGGACATCTGGGGTATCCTTTTATCTACCACCCAAACCAGACATTCATTTTCACGAACTAACATTTTTATTCACACTGTCTAATTCTGCGTATTGTCAAAAACATTTAAAAACGTAGAAGATTGGGATCTATCCAACAATAAAGAATTATAATATATATATATATATATATATATATATATATATATATATATATATATATAAGATCTACTAAGTTCTTTTTCATCGCGTAGTTAAACGAATACATTCATTTTCACCTGTTCAGTCTCAATTGTTTAAGGTTCAAAATTGAGTGTCAAACGCGGTGCAAGAGCAATTCCCTCCTACACCAAGCGGTCATGTGTGGCGGAGAGCGACTGTTAATTTTTACAGAAAACAGAGTAAATACATTTACATTAAATTGTCTTCGCATCCACGTTACTTTACGTGAGACGAGAAGGAAAGGAGGCAGGTACATGGAACTTGGAAGGGTACATCGGAATGCGTCGTTTGACCTATATAGCAGCGAGGGAATACCCATGATGTCTCGCTCTGTTTCTCCTTACAATCGTTCTTTGATTTAAAATCACAACAAACAATATAAATGTTCTACGAGATTAATATTTATTTTTTCACCCTATTATCATCACTATAAACGGAAGATATGATCTGCCTTAAAAAATCTAAAAAAAAACTTATCAATTCATGTTTTTAGCTCCAATAAACATCGATAAGCCACACACACACACACACACACACACACTGATTTGAAATCACTGTTAAAATAATAATTATCAGAAATCAACTTAACTTTATCGGCAACCTTTAATTAGCATCCCCCCGAATTGTTCATTCCGGCGAAGGTCAAGCGTGTCACTCCACCTTAGACCTACAGTTTAACGTTGAATCCGAACCACACAACAGCACGGGCGGGGCAGAAATTACAATGTCCTTCGTCCGCAATCGTCCACTCAACCTGCGATCAACACCCAGCATCTTAACCACCAGGATATCTAAGGTATCCATTTATCTACCACCCCAACCAGACATTCATTTTTACGACCTAAACACATTTTTATTCACGCTACGTCTTATTCTGCGTATTGTCAAAAACATTTAAAAACGTAGAAGATTGGGATCTATCCAACAAAAAAGAATTATAAAATGCTTCGATATTAATATATATATATATATATATATATATAAGATCTACTAAATCCTTTTTCATCGCGTAGTTAAACGAATACATTCATTTTCACCTGTTCAGTCTCAATTGTTTAAGGTTCAAAATTGAGTGTCAAACGCGGTGCAAGAGAGCAATTCCCTCCACCAAACGGTCATGTGTGGCGGAGAGTGTAAGAGAGCAACTCGCTCCTCCACGAAGCCAGGCAGAGAGACGGGATCATCAACTTGACCTCCGTGTTAAGAGAGGCCGAGCAGAGGGGGGACACTAACAAATGGTCAGAAGGCAACAATATGACATTTAACACCGAGAAATTTCAACTCTTGAGATATGGTAGAAATGAAGAAATTAAGCAGACTGCATATTAGGCCAGATGAGCCGGGTGTACATCACTATGTGGCGGAGAGCGTAAGAGAGCAACTCACTCCTCCACCAAGCGGTCATATGTGGCAGAGAGCGTAAGAGAGCAACTCGCTCCTCCAAGCCAGGTCTAGAGACGGGATCACCAGCTTGACCTCCGTGTGAAGAGAGGCCGAGCAGAGGGGGGACACTGACAAATGGTCAGAAGGCAACAATATGGCATTTAACACCGAGAAATTTCAACTCTTGAGATATGGTAGAAATGAAGAAATTAAAGAGGCTGCATATTAGGCCAGATGAGCCGGGTGTACATGGCTATGTGCGGTGGAGAGCAAGAGAGCAGCTCGCTCCTCCACCAAGCCAGGCATAGAGACGGGGTCATCAGCTTGACCTCCGTGTGAAGAGAGGCCGAGCAGAGGGGGGACACTGACAAATGGTCAGAAGGCAACAATATGGCATTTAACACCGAGAAATTTCAACTCTTGAGATATGGTAGAAATGAAGAAATTAAAGAGGCTGCATGTTATACCCAGGTGAAGGAGCGAGATGCTCTCTTGCACTCATCCGTACATAACAAGGTACACCCGGCTCATCTGGTATTGTACTGAGACAAACATCTAGCCTCCTTTGAAGACCTCAACTTTGACTGTTGTGGCGGTCCTGAGACACGTTCATATAAGTCTCTGACAATATCCTAGGATGTATCATTACGCCCCGAGTTAGTGTTACTATTGTGCTGTAGTATTACGGCTTTCCACTCCAAGCCGAGCGCATAGCGCCGACCTGAGTTACCCATGCGTTTCCCATACCCCTCACAACTTCTAAGAATCACAAAAGGGACCTTTATTAGCGATACTTTAAAACTTGGTGCAGTAAGTTTTAAAGCATTGAAAAGAAAGCTCCCTTTTATGATTCTTAGAAACTGTGAGGGGTGTGAAAGGCAAGGGGTAACTCAGAATGGTACTCTGCGCTCGGCTTGGAGCTGAAAGCCGTAATACTACAGCACAATAGTAACACTAACCCGGGGCGTAATGATTAGGCTGACCATACGTACCGTTTTGAACGGGACAGTACCGTTTTTTTTATGGGTTCTGTATGGGTTCTGTCACTGAAGAATAATTGTAAGCTCAATATGTTTATGTACTTACTTTTTCATGAATACAGAATATTACATAACCCCCGTCCCTTTTTTGCCATCCCAATGTCCCGTTTTTGTCTCAAGGAAATATAGTCAGCCTAGTAATGATACATCCTGGGATATTGTCAGAGACTTAAATGAATGTATCTCAGGACCGCCACAACAGTCAAAGTTGAGGTTTTCAAAGGAGGCTAGATGTTTGTCTCAGTACAATACCAGATGAGCCGGGTGTACCTTGTTATGTACGGATGAGAGTGCAAGAGAGCATCTCGCTCCTTCATCTGGGTGCAACATGCAGTCTGTTTAATTTCTTCATTTCTACCATATCTCAAGAGTTGAAATTTCTCGGTGTTAAATGCCATATTGTTGCCTTCTGACCATTTGTTAGTGTTCCCCCTCTGCTCAGCCTCTCTTCACACGGAGGTCAAGCTGATGACCCCGTCTCTATGCCTGGCTTGGTGGAGAAGCGAGTTGCTCTTTTGCACTCCGGCACACATGACCGTTTGGTGAAGAAGGGAATTGCTCTCTTGCACCGCGTTTGACACTCAATTTTGAACCTTAAACAATTGAGACTGAACAGGTGAAAGTGAATGTATTCGTTTAACTACGCGATGAAGAAGGATTTAGTAGATCTGATATATGTTACTCTGGAGTAGCTGATACCATATGGGGAATCGCAGTAGTTTTCTTCTATATTCCTCTCCGATTTCTTATAACGTATCAGGAAATTATTTTTCTCTATTTACGTTTAAGTTCTCTGAAGGTTCCCCGATTCTTCTTATAACGTATCGCGAAATTTTTTTCTCTATTTAAAACTAAATTCTCTGAAGAGAGCAAGGCTCGAAGGAGAAGACAAAGATAATTCTTACTATATTTTACTGCTAAAATGTTACAGGTAACGCTCAGCCTCTAAGTCTAGTCAGAATGAACATTGGAGAAATTTTATGGGTTTTTATATCCAATTTTTTCCTTACCTCATTATTATTTAATGCTGATCTGTTTTATTCTCAATAGGCTGATTTACTTTGCAAAACATTTAAAGACAAACAAATATTTTTGCTGTATCAATGCCTAGATTGCTAAGCAAGAGGAAGCCATATTTTTTCATTTTTTAAACCGCATATTGACAGATCTGATGTTATCATGATCTGCCGAATTAACTAAAAATGGAAATTGAAATATGCCTTCCCAACACGAATTACAAACATGCACATGGACCAAAATGAAAGGCTTAAGATTAAAAATTAAACGTTAAGCAGGACATGACTTCATCTTTTACAACAAAGAGAGAATGTATAGAAAAATTGAACAAGATTACATCATTAATCTAAGTCTACGAAAATGATTAAGTTGTTTAAACAGAAATAGTTAGCAATTATAAAATAGAAAGCAAACCCAAAATGTATCCAAACTTGTGTCAGTGTTATACGATTTTGGGTATTATACAAACTGATTACGTAGTTTACAAAGAAATAATTCACCAATTATAAAATAAAAAGCAAATCAAAGTTTTATCCAAACTTGTGTCAGCGTGATACGATTTTGGGCTTGATATGTAAAAATGAATATATGAATAAGAATATAAGGCTTATATAAATATTACGAAGTATCATCAGAATTATATGAATGAAGGGATTATTCATTGTTCATTTTTACAGGGCTCTTCCCTCTAGAATGATATTAATACAATAATATAACATCCTAACTAATTCTAACTAGATGATGACAAGTGGTTTTTTTATAATATAGCTTTATATACCCAACATAAGTCGGGGTGGTTAAGTTGCAGTGCACAGTAATTAGAAAATCAAATCCTTAACACGACACTTGCTTAGAGAGTTATTAACGAACCAAGGACTTGAGCCGAACCGACTGCCCAAAGGGCGAGGCACGCACTCGCAAGAAGGGTGAGGCTCCGACTGCCCTCTCAAAGTGTTTGCACTTTGCCCTGGAGAAACTCCCATGGTGCCACGTTTACAAAAGATTCTTAAGGTTGCAAAGGTTGTCTAACAATGATATTAGCAAAAGAATTTATATAATTTTGGTTCTACACTTAACTCCTTTATGTGATTTATATTAGCCGAAAAGAACATTTAGAATTTAGGAATCTCTGTTTAAGATTATAGATTTGGCACACTGGAGTCGTTAGGGTTTAAAAAGAGGCTAGATGCAAACAGAATAAAAGGATTCATACGTTAATTTAGACAAACAATGATATTGTTAAATTTTACAAAAAAATTATTTTTCCTGTTGAAAACCTTCTCCACATGGTTCCCTTCCCAGAGTTGGAACTAGGGGGTTAGTTTGAATACCCTCTCAAGCAACAGCAGTTGGATGTAGTGTTATATGGAGACAAAGAATAGTTAAAGAAGTAGTTGGATGTAATGTTCCATAAGGAAAAAAGAAATAGTTAACTAAAATACATCTACTTCGTACTTAATCCACTATATTTATTAGTTAAATTTTACACTAAAATCGATACTTATGCACTACTGAACACTTATAGTTAGCGGTCACTTGTGTGTCCTTGAGCACTTGGAGTCTGATTTGTCTAGGTCCACTTTTTACACTGGTCTAAGTTCACCGTGTGCATACACTTAAATCAAACCCGATTTTTATCTTTATGAGAAAAAATTTGAGAGAGATGAATTTCAATGAACTATTGGAAAAGCACTTAAGTGAAATTAATACGATTTCTGCAAGGTTTTGAACGGATATGGGTCGTTTGAGAACTTTTTAGAACTTTGGAATTGACTAAACTCTATAGCGTGGAAGGTATAAAATTTCAGGGTATTGTGCAGTGAAAGGTTTA
Source organism: Bathynomus jamesi (assembly GCA_023014485.1). Taxonomy (NCBI): domain Eukaryota; kingdom Metazoa; phylum Arthropoda; class Malacostraca; order Isopoda; family Cirolanidae; genus Bathynomus; species Bathynomus jamesi. Next base: position 155,236 of record JAJOZX010004058.1, read on the forward strand.
CGTGTGGACATTGCTCAAGTTTTTTGGATGTACGCGTTGGCGGCTAATTGCCTCCGCCATCAATCATTCCACGTCTCGAGCGTATTTCAATAAATTAGTACGTAGGGCATGAATGCATCGGTATCGCCTAAACGGGTATATGGAGTACGTGTGGTTGTAGTTCCTGAACCGGAAATACGGTTAAAGAAACAATTTGTAAATGGGATAAACCAACGTTATGATTACTGTTCTTCGTTTCGTGTATTCGGTCCTTTTGGAGCTACGCAAGTGACCTTAGTGATAGAAGTTCCGCTTCTGAAATCAAAGTGGCAGCTGGCTCCAATCGAATATTCAGGAACAGTCAGAAGTCTGAACGAGTGGGGCCAATCTTGGAGATAGCCTTGAAGGGCAGTGGCCTATCGGGCTGCGAGATAACAGGGATAGAGAAGGGTAAGAAAGGACTTGAAACACAGATTAACATGACAAGAACGAAGAAAGCCGATGAATTCTGAACATAAGTATTCCCAGAAGCTGTTTTATGGTGGTAGAAAGGAACATTTAGAAGAGAAGGAAAGTTATGGTCAATACCGATGTTCTTGACCCGTGGTTTGACCTGAGGAAGGGCCAACAAGGAGACAGGAGAAAAATTAGTATTCTGTTTCATCGGACGGGAAACAGTAGGAAGATAAGTCTTCTGTTTAGTAGGAGAAAGAGAAGACTTTCGGCAGGTGTCTGAAATGGTACTGCCAAATTTCGATTTCCAAACCTTCGGATTAGAAAGTACAGAATCGAATGAACGTTGTCCTGTAGAGCAATGCAAAGATACATTCACTCCCTTTGGTGGGAAGAGAAGAGTGGCAATCGTCTTCCGAATTCGTCAAAGACGCGTTATTGGCGCGTGGCAAGATTTGAACCTCATTAAGACAATGAGACTTGAGGTCATAAGCCGAGCTTGCAACATGTCCAAGGGACAGGCGAGTTCTCCGTGCCCTCACGTAAATTAGCGTAAAAAGGGGGATCCCTCGGAAAATTCCTCTCATCGAGAACTTCCCTCGTGATGTCTGGGACAGTTTCTTCATAGAGCGCTTCCGTCGTGGGGGCTTGAGACAGCCTCTTCATAGGGCACTTCCCTTGTCGTACTGAGGACACCCAGCGTATCGTGCATGCTACACAAACTAACTGGATGGACAAGTGTATTCCGCGCTTGCCTTTCCGTACGAACAACTTCCGACGGCGAAGTAGGTTCGGGTTCGCTCCCGGCACCTGTAGGCTTAGTCTCGGAATTGGGTGGAAAATTCTCTACCTTTGAAAACAGAATCACGTCATCTTCCTTAAATAGGAATTCAAGCGAAATGACCAAACCGGAACTCAAAGGAGATGCGTCTTCAGGTTTATTTGGAATAACCGAAACTCTGGGAACTTCAAGTTCCTGCCTAACTGTAACCGAAGGGAGTGACTCGCTCTCGATGGAGTCACAGGGGTCTACTGTGAAGACATCCGAGTCTTCGTGCTCAAAATTACCAAAGGTATGTTGGCTTTCTAGTTCCTCGTTCGGCAGCTCTGGAACGGAACAATTGACGATTGATGAAAAATCTTCCCCATCTAATAGCAGTTCCTCTTTATTTTGAACTGGTTCCAGGGAGTCATTCGGGCTCTCTGAATTCTTTCATCCTGAGTCGAAAAGAGCGAAGAGTAGGGGTGACACATATACTCGAAAGGTGGGTTCTCTCCTTGAATTAAGCCTGCTTCTCTGTCGACCACATAGAAATCGTGCGTAATAAAGAAATTCATCCCCAGGTTTAAATCTCCAACCCAGTCTCCTTCAGATATGACCACAAATGGGGTCAGATAAGGGACTGAATCAAACTCAATAGGAAGAATAATTTCTCCGGTACTGTTTTCTTCCCAACCATCATCAATGCAGGTCAGTCAAGCGAGAACGCAAATCGAAATTTCCCGTAGCCGTCTTAAATAACTTCTTGTATACGTCTTATTTAATGTAATTCGCCTGACAGCAGTCCTCAACAAGAGCCAAAACCGCTTGGTTGTTGACAGAAGTTTTCATGAAAATTTGTGAGCTCTCGTCGAAAAGCACAATTTCTTGAGCCCAAGAAGGTGTTTCCGAAACATACGAACATACTTCAACGTCCGCGTCATCGATGGTTTCGCGCGGGGTCCAGAAAGCTTCCGACCATCCCGTCTTCCTTAATGCAGTCGCATTTATTTCGTTGCTGTAGCCTACCGGTTGGAACACTTGAGTAGCATAATTCCGAAAAGCGTTCCACGTAGTAAAACTTTCCAACAAGAATGGGTGCAAGACATTCCTTGCGCAACCCTCTTCATCGTCTAAGAAGTGTGTAACCATCCGAACCTTCGCGATATCATCGCGAACGTTATAATGAACATAATATTCCTCTAATGCGTCAAACCATTCGTCCATGTACGGGGGTACTACTTCACCATATTCTCTCCCCTTAAAAATTGGAACCTTAGGGATATTACTCGTCAAATAATTATATCTATCCATTTTCTTCGAGAAAAAACGACAAAGGACAGAAAAATGGTCTTACAAATGAGGAAGGCGAAGCGAAACAAAGAAAAACAAGAAAGAAAACTTATCGCTAATACCGTAAATACAACAGAATTGAAACGAAAAAACTTAAGCGTGACATTACCTATTTCGGTTTAAATAAACACTTAGTAAAGTCATCTCAAACGAAGATGCAAAACTTGCCTGTCGGTTTCGACATATTACTCGAATTGTACGGACTCATTTTAATTTAAACCGAAAAAGCACAAAAAAAAAAAGACAATTATTTGCGTACCAACACAGTAACTGCAAAAACAAAAGAAAAGACGAAACCTTGTGCATCAACGCTTTACCAATGAAAACCAAGAAAGAAAGAAAATTTGCTTACCTACTCGAAAGAGCGAGAGAAAAAAGGGAAAAAAAATCCTTTTCACGAGTCAACAAACAAACGCACGCACAAACTATATATATATATATATATATATATATATATATATATATATATATATATATATATAATATATACTACAAGTTAGGTACAATTAATTTACGAGTCCATTATAAAAATGAAAATCAATCCAAAATTTCGTTTTCTGTTATAACAATGCGAGACAATTCAAATAATAAAAAAAATTTCATACCCATTTTAAAAAAAAATAAATTGACCATATACTTTGCAGAAACCGTTTTTCTTAACAACAATAAAATATATATTTCACCTATATATTTATATACGCATATACTGCATACAAAAAGAGAGAAATCTGTCAATTTCCTTCTTCTTACAACAAAAAAAAAGAAGGTTGAATTAAAGTGACTGCACTTGAAACTGACTAACTTCAAACTGACTAACTTCAAACTGACTAACTTCAAACTGACTAACTTCAAACTGACTGACTTCAAACTGACTGACTTCAAACTGACTGACTTCAAACTGACTGACTTCAAACTGACTGACTTCAAACTGACTGACTTCAAACTGACTGACTTCAAACTGACTGACTTCAAACTGACTGACTTCAAACTGACTGACTTCAAACTGACTGACTTCAAACTGACTGACTTCAAACTGACTGACTTGAATTGCTATCAAGTGGAGTGGGCTTCCTATTTCTTTCGGAAATCCGAACTAACTGATTCTCTTAGCATTAAGCTATCTATTATCCTCTGGGGCGGTTGTCCCTCTGGATGCAACCGACTGACTTGAACTGCTATCAAGTATATAACTCTCTGGGGCGGTTGTCCTTCTGGATGCAACCGACTGACTTGAACTGCTATAAAGTATTTCTATAAACTATAAACTATCTCTGTTATAAACTATCTCTTCCTCTATCCAAGAAATACACAAATAATGCACAATAATTGCAAGTCAATTCAATTCAATAATTTGAAAAAATTGTAAAAAAAATTTAAAAAAATGTAAACACCATTTCACTCGAATGTACGCGAAAGTACGGTAATATTATGTTTGGTACATAAAATAAAATTATTCTATACTAACTATAATAGTGAAAATAACTGTTTCAATAAAAAGAAATGTATCACTGGTGTTTGGAATGTTCACTGTGTTTTTTGTTAATTCTGGCTTGATACTCATTATTAACTGTTAATAATACTGACTTCTCAAAAGTTCAGAGATTACTTTAAAAAAAAAAAGATCCGTACTTAACAAGATTCCTACGGCGAAATCCTTGAAGACGTGTCTTGCTGGCTACTTGTTCCTTGATGAAGAATGGGCGTCGCCAGTTGTTCTATTTCCAGGGTCTGGAAGAATCCTAATTGCAAAGTCGCCAGTTATTCTATTTCCAGGGTCTGGAAGACTGGAAGAATCCTGATGAAGGGTCGCCAGTTGTTAACCCCTCCATCTATGGCCTTGGTCGGTTCGAAGTTGACGGGGGTTCTGGTTAGGTGGCAGCAACGGATTTGTTACTCTGGAGCAGCTGATACCGTATAGGGAATCGCAGTAGTATTCTTCTATATTCCTCTCAGATTTCTTCTTATAACTTATCAGGAAATTATTTTTCTCTAGTTAAGACTAAGTTCTGTCTAAGTTCCTCGATTCTTCTTATAACGTATCGGGAAATTTTTTTCTCTATTTAAGACTAAATTCTCTGAAGAAAGCAAGGCTCGAAGGAAAAGACAAAGATAATTATTATATTTTACTGCTAAAATGTTACAGGTAACGCTCAGCTTCTAAGTCTAGTCAGAATGAACATTGGAGAAATTTTATGGGTTTTTATATCCAATTTTTTCCTTACCTCATTATTATTTAATGCTGATCTGTTTTATTCTCAATAGACTGATTTACTTTGCAAAACATTTAAAGACAAACAAATATTTTTGCTGTATCAATGCCTAGATTGCTAAGCAAGGGAAGCCATATTTTTTAAATTTTTAAACCGCATATTGACAGATCTGATGTTATCATGATCTGCCGAGTTAACTAAAAATGAAAAATGAAATATGCCTTCTCATCACTAATTACAAACAAACATGCACATGGGCCAAAATGAAAGGCTTAAGATTAAAAATTAAACGTTAAGCAGGACATGACTTCATCTTTTACAACGAAGAGAGAATGTATACAACAAAATGAACAAGATTACATTATTAAATTAAGTCTACGAAAATGATTAAGTTGTTTAAACAGAAATAGTTAACCAATTATAAAATAGAAAGCAAATCCAAAATGTATCCAAACTTGTGTCAGTGTTATACGATTTTGGGTATTATACAAACTGATTACGTAGTTTACAAAGAAATAATTCACCAATTATAAAATAGAAAGCAAATCAGTTGTATCCAAACTCGTGTCAGCGTGATACGATTTTGGGCTTGATATGTAAAAATGAATATATGAATAAGAATATAAGGCTTATATAAATATTACAAAGTATCATCAGAATTATATGAATGAAGGGATTATTCATTGTTCATTTTTACATATATATATATATATATATATATATAATAAATTTTAGGGTGTCACTTAAATGCAAAGTTTGAAATTTTCATGCTGACACCCCGCGAATCTATTCCATTGGTAAAAAAAACATGGTGACTGAAAAATCTTTTTATTTGAATACCTATAAAAGGTCGCCCCCGCCTTCCAAAGTTTAATGCTTGCGCGGCGTCTCCATAATCGTTCATTAGATATCTATATATCTCTATATATGTGTGTGTGTGTATCTGTGTGTGTCTGAATATCTGAGAAATAAAGTGAACAATACTTAACGATTCACCGTTTCTCATTTCAGCTACGTGATTTCTGGTGATGGAAACCCGGAAGTGTATATACCTATTAGGGGCAGCGGTTGATGAGGTGAAAGGATGCAAGCTTCCTTCCTACAGGCAAGCATTCGGTTACTTCCTTTACCTTCACCATGAAAAGAAAATGACAATACGTGACGCGTTGAGGAAGTCACTTCGAGCAGTGATGTCCTTCTGGGAGAAAGCTCACATTCCAACCAGACTCGAGACACACTGCGTCAGCAAACTGGATAAAGTCTTCGAGGAGTGGAAAGGACTCAAAAAACACGCCTCAAGGACGAGCGATTCACACAAGACGAAAGAAAAAGAATTCATTGAACGCCTCGATCGTCTCTTTGACATCGCCCACGCTGATTGTGAGAAATTGGTCAAGTACCCAGAGGATTGGGAGTTCCTTCAGCAGCAGCGCCAGAAAGGACGTCCAGGTTCAATGGCAGGTTTGGACATGACCCATCAGCGCCAAGTCAAAGATTGTACTCGACGTCGGGAGGAAGAGGAGAAACGAAGAAAGCGATCAGCAGCTGAAATGGAGGCAGTATCCAACGAAGCGGTTTTGGAGTCCTCATCCTCCAGCTCAGATGATAGCGAAGAAAAAGGAGCATGTGGTGGTTCGTTAGCGTCTAAACAAAGAGCAACGAAGAACATCATGACATCGGAATTGGCGGCAGCGCTTGATCGCACGCAACTCTCGTCAAGAAAGGCCACATATCTGCTGTTTGAGGCAGCTTCCAGCTTAGGGCATGATGCTAGCGACTACAACATCAATCGTGGATCCATTCATCGTCAGCGTGAAAAATTCCGTACTCTTAAGGCTCGGCAACTGAAGAGCGAGTTCCAAGGCAATAGTCCGTTGACTGTTCACTGGGACGGAAAACTCATGCAAGATCTGACGTCACGAGAATATGTTGACCGCTTACCTATTCTTGTATCTGGCTCCGGGACAGAGCAGCTCCTCGGGGTGCCAAAACTTCTGTCAGGAACCGCGCTGGCACAAACAAATGCCATCATAGATTGCCTGAATGAATGGGGAGTGACCGATCATGTCAAATCTATGTGTTTCGACACAACCGCGACAAACACAGGCCACCGTGGAGGAACTTGTGTTCTTCTGGGAGAAAAAGTTGGACGTGACCTGTTACACTGCGCGTGCAGACACCATGTACTGGAGTTGGTGCTACAGGCGGCATTCGCAGCATCGCTAGATTCAGTATCTACCGGTCCAGAAATTCTGCTTTTCAAGCGCTTCCATGATTATTGGACCCGCATTGACCAGCAACAGTTCCAAACTGCGGACACAGATGCGTTCACCAAAGCAGCTATTTTTAAGCATAGAACGGAGCTCATTGAGTTTGCAAAATCACAAGCACTTCAAGTTCGTGATGACTATCAGGAATTCCTCGATCTTTCCGTCATCTTTCTTGGAGGAGTTCCATACAAGGGACTAAACTTCCGCGCCCCTGGTGCTATGCACCGGGCGAGATGGATGGCTAAGGGGCTCTATGCCATCAAGATCTGGCTCTTCCGAAGACAGTTTAAACTGACGAACACTGAGGAACGCGGAATTCGAGATATCTGCCTCTTTTCTGTTCTAGTTTACATGAAAGCGTGGGCAACAGCTCATCTGTCCATCGAAGCTCCGCTGAATGATTGGGAATTGATGAGGACGTTCCTTCGATACCCGCACAAGAAGATCTCTGATGGTACCACCAAGAAGCTGTCTGCGCACCTGTGGTACCATTCGGAGGAGGCAGTGGGTCTGGCGTTCTTTGATGAGAGGATATCGATGGAAGTGAAGTGCAGCATGGTTGCAGCGTTAGATCAAGAAGCCCCTCACATGCCGCCAAAACGACCTTTGGTTCTTGATACTATGTTCCTCAGTGACAGCAAAGGACTGGAGCAACTGATCACAAAGAACACCCGAGGATTCTTCTCAAAACTTCAGTTGCCAGATTGCTTTCTGCTCCACCATCCCAGTTCATGGACGTCAAACTCTGAATACGTGCAAGCTCGGGATGTGGTCTCCAAACTTGCAGTGGTGAACGACAGAGCAGAACGGGCCGTGGCTCTGGTGAAGTTGCTGAACGGAAAGTTGACAGTGAAAGAAGAACAGCTCCAGTTCCTCGTTCAAGTTGTCACTGACCACAGAAAGCAACACCCAGCTCCGAACAAATCAGCATTAGTGAGGACGCGAAAGAACTAATCACTGATCAGCGTATGAGCACCAATTATTCTGCTACTGTATATGTATTTTATTTCTCAAAGTTTTGCTTTTGTTGCTTCTCCATTTTGTACCATTATTCGCCAAATTATGTCTTCTATTTTGATTATATAATAAACTGTTTGTATTCTTTGCGTTTTTAAGTGTCTTACTTTCGTTATTTCACCAAATTGCCTTGTTTTTTATTATCTGGTCCGGCCCAAGCTGTGAGCACTGAACAGCTTGTTGACGTCAACAAATGGGTCTTGTTTTCAGTGACGAGGGCGACCTTTAAATGATGACCAATCAGGACCAAATTTCTCTTCCGTATGTTTTACACCAAATGGAACAATTTTAGGGGGTGTCATAGGAAAATATCCATCGTTTAATTTTCCCCCTATTACCTAGTGACACCATAAATTATATATATATTTCTATCGAAGCATTTCATAATTCTTTATTGTTGGATAGATCCCAATCTTCTACGTTTTTAATTGTTTTTGACAATACGCAGAATTAGACGGTGTCAATAAAAATGTGTTCAGTTCGTGAAAATGAATGTCTGGTTGGAGTGGTAGATAAATGGATACCCTAGATATCCTAGTGGTTAAGATGCTGGGTGTTGATCGTAGGTTGTGAGGTCGAGTCCGGACGAAGACATTGCAATTTCTGCCCCGCCCCCTGCTGTTGCGTGGTTCGGATTCAATGTTAAACTGTAGGTCTAAGGTGGAGTGACAAGCTTGACTTTCAACGGAATGAGCAATTCGGATATTTTTTTTGTCTTTCTTGGAATAAAAAGAAATGATGTTTTGAAGGCATTTTGTATAAGAGATGAATAAGAAAATGCTGGGGTGCTGGATTCCCCGTTAAACCGCAGGTCTAGGGCAGGGTGAAAAGTTTAACCCTCGTCAAAATGAACAATTCGGGTAGGTCCAGATTATCCGTTAGGTCTAGGGTGGGGTGAAAAGTTTGGCCCTCGTTAGAATGAACAATTTGGGTAGGTCGGGGTTTGTATATTATTATTTTTTATTATATATATACTCGTTCGTAATTCTTATGCTATTATTATTTTTGATTGCATATATTCCATCGCTTGTATAGGATTGTATATTTATTTTCAATATACAGGGTGTCCCATAAGTCCGGCATCATAGGAGAAATTCATATTTTTCTATTTCTACAAACCATGATTCATATTTTTCTCTTTCTACAGACCATAATGTCTGTGAGCAAGAAAGAATTAATCCAGATAATTCTACTCATAGGAAGTCGGAGTCAAAGAGAGGCCGCTGCTGAATTTAAGACTGCATCCAGACCGCGAGCCAATAACACAGAGTTGTGTTAGCAGGCTTGTTGTAAAGTTTAAGGAAACAGGATCCATAGAAGATAAACCACGCCGTGGACCTTCAAGGAGGTCCACTGACGATGATACAGCGACTGCTATCCTGGCTCATTTTAACAGAAGTCCCAATAAGTCTCTTCGGCGATTGTCCGCCGAGACAGGAGTGTCGAAAAGTAGCATCCATCGCATTCTTCAGGCTCACAAATGGCATCCATATAAACTTCAGATCCTACAGAAATTAAGCGAAGATGATCCCGACCGGCGGATGGAATTTTGTGAATGGGCTACGGAACAATATGCTCGGGATGCCAATTTCCCGTCCACCATTCTATTCAGTGACGAGGCTGTTTTTTATGGAAATGGTGAGGTAAATCGACAGAACACCCGCTACTGGTCTCAAAACAACCCTCACTGGTATACCTCTTCAAAGGAACAATGTGCATCTCGGGTGATGGTATGGTGTGGAATTTGGAAGGATCGCATCATAGGGATAGGCCCCCTCTTTTTCGATGAACATGTCACTGGAGGCACCTACCTACGTATGCTCAAGGAAGAAGCATTTCCCAGTGTCTTGAACGAAGGAAATTTCCCATCATGGTTCTAGCAAGACGGCGCTCCTGCATATTACAGCACCCAAGTAAGAGAATACCTGTACCAACAATTCCATGGTCATTGGATAGGACGTCGAGGGCCTGTGGAATGGCCAGCTAGAAGCCCGGATCTCACGCCACTAGATTTTTATCTCTGGGGCCACTTGAAAGCGCTGGTATACGCAGAGAAAATTAGGAGTGTTGAACATTTGCAGCAGCGCATTATTGGGGCATGTAACACCATTACTCCTGACATCATTCACCGTGTGCTTGCTGACTGGGTATCACGTCTGAATTTGTGTATTGAAAACAATGGTGGACATATTGAGCACGTTCTGTAAATAAAAGCTTTTGTTTTGCCTTTTTTATTATTTTTCCTATGATGCCGGACTTATGGGACACCCTGTATTTCGTGAAATTGGATCCAATAATTCGTCTAAATAAACAGTGATGTGATGGTGTTTTATTTAATTCTTTTGGATGCATATATAAACATTATTATTATTATTTAGTTATACGAAATGGCTGGTTAGGCCTTCTAAGTCAACTGGCGGGTTAGGCCAACTGGCGGTTTAAGCCTGCTGATGGGGACAAACGCACACAAATGCACGTACACCCCCGACTTGGATTATGCCAATCCAATAATTCGTCTAAATAAACAGTGATGTGGTAGTGTTTTATTTAATTCTTTTGGTTGTATATATAAAAACGTTATTATTATTATTTAATTATACCAAATGGCTGGTTAGGCCTTCTAAGTCAAGTGGCGGGTTAGGCCAACTGGCGGTTTAAGCCAGCTGACGGAATATGCCAACTGGAAGAAAGTCAGAATATATGCTTTAATTAAATAAATAGCACAATCTGGCAACTCAACCAGTTAAGCCAACTGGCTGATTAGGATCTTATAAGACAGCGGGCGCTTGGATGAACTCTCAATATGCGCTTGGCTCCTGCCAGGCGAACACTCTTCTCTCCTTCTCCTTTCTCTCTCTCTCTCTCTTAGGTCAGGTATACCCATTTGGGGGGTGAGGCCGTCCCACTTTCTCCCCCAAAGAGGTGTCCTCCAGCTTGCTAGGGGAGTTCATTGTAATTTGGGAGATAACCCGTCCCCCATAGTTGCATAACCTCTTGCAACATTCCCACTCCCCTTGTTGCATAACATCTTGCAACATTTCCTTTACAACATTGATCAACATTTGCAATTGCATTGCACTCTAACATTTTGAGGTCATACTACTCGTACTTATACGATGCAAGTAGGGCAATATATATAATGTATCTCGACTTTCAAAAAGCCTTTGACAAAGTCCCTCATGCGAGATTGATGGCTAAAATCAGAGGACTAGCAATCATCGGGCTCGCTTCCAACTGGATTGAGGATTGATTACAAGATACGAGGGGCGGTCAGAAAATAAGTTTACACGGCGTATAATTTCGTAACTAAAGGACCTACACTACACTGATTATGTTTGTATCAGGTGAATTCGTTAATCATTGTTGGCAACACTGTACGTCTATTCGGCTGCCATGTATCGTACATTGGTTATATGAGTCAGTTTAACATGGCGACTCGACTGGAACAGGGCCCTGTCATTTCTGCAACGATATTCCGAGTCTGTCAGTGGTCAAGAATTTCTCGAGGGCATTGTCACAGGAGACGAGACATGGGTTCATCACCGTACTCCGGAAACAAAACGTGCCAGCATGGAATGGAAACACTCTGGATCCCCGCGACCAAAGAAGTTCAAGATTGTGAGGTCCACTGGCAAAGTGATGGTTACCATGTTTTGGGACCACAAAGGCGTTTTGCTCGCAGACTTCATGCAAAAAAGGCACAACAATCAATGCAGCTGCATACTGTTCAACACTGGAACGTTTACGAGCGGCTATTAAACACAAACATCCTGGACTGCTCCGTAGGGCAGAGCACTGTTCCAGTCGAGCCACCATGTTCATCTGACTCATATAACCAATGTACGGAAGATGGCAGCCGAATCGACGTGCAGTGTTGCCAACAATGATTAACGAATTCACCTGATACAAACATAATCAATGTAGGTCCTTTAGTTACGAAATTATACGCCGTGTAAACTTATTTTCTGACCGCCCCTCGTAGAAAGCCGTGGTAATAATTGAAGTGGCTTCGGAGTGGGCGCCCGTCACCAGTGGTGTCCCACAGGGTTCCGTTCTGGGCCTTTACTTTTTATCATCTATATTAATGATATAGACGTCGGGCTTGTAAGTACAATCTCCAAATTTGCAGACGATACGAAATTAGGAAGTAGTGTAGGTACTGAGGAGGGTAAGAACGCGTCAGAATGATTTTGGCAGGTTGGGCGAATGGTCTGCTACTTGGCAGTTGCCATTCAACTTGGACAAATGTAAGGTAATGCACATAGGTTATAAAAACCCGAAGACCGATTACTCTCTCTTGGGAAGGAACTTGACTGAGACCGATCTAGAGAAAGACTCAGGAGCCTATATCAGCAACGATCTGAAACCGTCGAAGCACTGTGCAGAAGTCAGTCGAAAAGAGGGCCTTAAAAATATTAGGTTATATTAAAAGACAGTTCCAGTTTCGGAACAAGGAGACTGTAATGTCTCTTTATAATTCACTAGTCAGACCCCAACTAGAATACTGTGCGCAGTTTTGTCTCCATCCCTCAGGAAGGACATAGAAAGGTAGCAAGCATGGCTACAAAATTGATCCCTTCAATGAGAGTGCAAAACTACCAACGGAGATTGGAGCGCCTAAATCTGTTTACCTTAGAGATGAGGAGGTTGCGCGGTCAGCTTATTCCAGTCTTCAAGATGCTCAATGGAATAGACAGGGTAGATTGCAGAAAATTATTCTCATTTAATGCCAATCTGGTAAGAAATAATGGGTTTAAACTGGAACTAAAGACATTTAGGACCTCTGTCTGCTGGAATTTCTTTTCCTATAAAATAGTTAATATCTGGAGCCAACTTCCTTCAGAGGTTGTTTCCAGCCAAAGTGTAAATGTGTTTAAAAATAGACTAGACAAAGTACTGAATACTCTCATGGTTTAACACTTTAATGCCGGAATTGTTTGCAGGGTTAAGTTATGAATGCGTGTATTTGAAACGTTATCACTATGTAGCTTTGTCCTTTTAGGGTTAAGACTAAAACATAACGTAACTCTGCTGGAGTTCGCTTGCACGGTGTCTCTGTGGGCATGCTAATTATAGAGCTTTTTATATATTCTCCACTTTCCTGTAAAATTTCCTTGGCTACTTTTCCAGGGTCAAGATATTTTCTTCAACCTTTTTCCGATACCTGCCTCTGGAAGAGTGTGCCACTTTTAATAAAAGTTTGAAATTTTGAGGTACAATATTCTCATGTGGTGATCCCTGCTACTTTATTGGCGAATATGAAGTTTTAACCCATTCTGAAAATATTTGACCCCGGATCGGGGGCATTGAAATTTTGACCCCAGCCTGTGACGACATCAGACCAATTTTTCATATGTATTTGGCCATAAAATCTTTATTTATTAACCGATTCGAATGATTCTTGTGTTAATTGATTCAGAATTTAAAGTGCTTTAGTTATTAATGTTATTGTACTTATTAATATTAATTGTTACTAGTAGTTATTAATGTTATTAATGCATTTTAATTATTAATGTTTTTGTATTTCTTTTCAGATCTTTTATTGTACTTCTTTTCAGACTATGGATAATGCTTATTCGCTAAGGCGAAATGAAGTAAATGTCAGTGATGATTCCAGTGATCTCACTGTTGGAAAACTTTTGACTGACATAAAAACTGGTAAAGGCAGTGTGTTGCCATCCAATGGTGATGTGTTGAAGTATTTTATTTATTTAACTAGAGGAGAATACCAAAATGCTTCTCAGGATGAAGTGATTGCGACTGCTTTGAGGAAAGTGAAGGTCGTCTGGGATATGGCAAGCATTCCTCCCAAAAATGTAATAAAGAATCCTCTGCCTAAAGCCAAACTCAAAGATTTGATAAAAGAGCGTTCTTCACTAGCTCGTAACAGAGGTAAACCCTAATTTTGAGCAAAAACAAAAAGACTTTCTAAGGAAGTTAGAGAAATTATTTGATATCGCGGCCAGTGACGCCTTAGATAAGATAAAAAAAAGACAAGGTTAAAGACGAAAATAAAAAAATGATAGCCATAACATTTCTCGAAGATCAAAGGACAGAGAGAAGATATTGTCTGGGAAATGTTGACAAAAGTTACGAGAAAAAAGTAGTGAAAAACATAACACGAAAGGAAAGTTACAAAAAATTTGGAAGAGAAGAAAAAGAAAGGACTGCAGAAATTCCAAGCACTTGAAACGCCATCGAAAGCCAATTCTTCTTCATCGACGTCCAGCAGTGACAACGATAACGATGACGAATTCACCGTTCCTAAAAATACACCCAAAAGACAGAAAATGTTTCGTTCCGAAAACTTATCCTCCATGGCAGATCGCCTTAACATCTCTTTGGGACAGAGGACAGCAATGACGGCAGCAGTAGCCTCTGCTTGTGGAATGGATCTAAGCAAGCTGGCCTTATCTAAAAGTTCTGCCAAACGTGCAGCAGAGATGGTTCGAGATGAAGCATCAAGACAAATAAAAGAGGATTTTATTGCCCCACCTTTCTCGGTCATCCACTGGGACAGTAAGTTGATAACAGAAAAAGCAGGAGGCAAATCGGAAAGACTTGCCGTGCTGGTATCGGGTGCCCCAAATGCCAAAGAGGGCAAGCTGTTGGCTGTTCCTGAAATCCCAAATACTAGTGGCGAGTCGCAGGCTACTGAAACTTTTGATATGATCAAAAAGTGGAACTTAGAGCGCCATGTTATTGGGTTTGTTTTTGACACTACAAGCTCCAACTGAGGGAGCCATACTGAAGCCTGTAAGAGACTTGAAGAATATCTATGTAGGAAAGTATTGTGGCTTGCTTGTCGGCATCACCTATATGAGCGGATACTCAACAGTGTGTTTGTAGAAATATTTGGAGGAAGCACTTCACCAGATTATGAAATCTTCAGAGTTCCGGGAGGAAAAGTGGCAAGGCATTGACACAAGCATAAAAGATTTCAGAACACTGAAAATCAAGAACAGAAAGCTAAGGTCTAAACGGCAAGAAGTCTTAGATGCATTAACCGATTTGCTGACTGAGAATGCATTCAAACGTGGTGATTATCGGGAATGCGCTGAGTTGACAATCCAAATTTTAGGTGAAGTACCCCCAAAAGGAGTACGTTGGCTCCGTCCAGGACCAGCTCGTGCACGATGGATGTCTGCAATCCTATATACCTATAAAATGTATGTTTTTGGATACCAGGCTGGCTACGATGAGAATATGATGAAAATGCTTGAGCAGATATGTCTTTTTAATGCATTGTTCTATGCTAAAACATGGCTACATTCAGACAACGCCGCAGATTCTTCTTTTAATGATTTAAGCTCATATCACGATCTGAAAACCTATGAAAAACATAATAGTGAAGTGGCAGGTGCAGGTCTTAAAGCCCTTGATAGGCAAATGTGGTACTTTGTGGAAGAAGTGATACCACTCTCCTTATTTTCACACAAGGTTAACAATGCAGAGAAGGCTAAGATTGCCAATGCCTTAAAAAAGTCAGAAAAAAAGATTTATGACATGAAAACTGGCCATCCAGTCTTCCCTATACTCAGGGAAGGAACCAAGCTTTCCGACCTTGCTGGTCCAAAATCATGGCAGTTTCTGAGGCTCTTTAAATCAAATGGGGATTGGTTGAGAAGACCAGTAGAAGAATGGGAGAAACACGAGGACTATATTCGCTTAGCTTCTTACGTGCGAGACACGAAGGTAACAAACGATACGGCTGAAAGGGGGGTGAAACTTATTGAAGATTATGCTAAGAGCCTCACCATTAATGAAGAGCAACGCCATTTCCTCCTTCAACTTGTTGAAAATTAAAGACGCCTTCTTCCAGACATCTACAAGAAGAGCAGTTTGCGAAACTACTTGAAAAAATAAAAGGTGAGTGTTCTATATACTGTTTCATGCATTAAAATATTTTCAGTATTTAATGTGGGTTAATATTATAAATTATTATTAACAATTTCTCCTTTTTCAGGGTCTTCGACGGCAACCGAATTGGCAATAAACTGGCAAGGAGGGTTCAAAGGAATGTTTTTTATATTACTTTTGTATGCTTTAAAAAAAAAAAACCAATGGGGTTTTGATCATGTCATTGACAATTTTGACTTTTCATTCCGCTTCTGTGAAAGGTTTATTTCAACTTTGACATGTTCAAAATTGTTCCCACCCATCGGAATAAGCCTATTTCTTATTGTTATGCTTTTCAGATGGGCCCATTGCCGCGAAGCTGATCTGGGATGATGCTTCAGGGTGGCAGTCACACCCACAATGTCTCCTGTATTGCACCAAATTTGTCTAATTTTTATAGATTACCTTAGTTTTCGACCAAACACTTATAGTAAAAGCTACTGTTTCGGTATGAAAAAGAAAGTATTTCCAATTCTGCATCAATTGACACTAGAATCATTCGAATCGGTTAGTAAATAAAGATTTCATGGCTAAATACATATAAAAAATCGGTCTGATAACGTCACAGGCTGGGGAGAAAATTTCAATGCCCCCGATCCGGGGTCAAATATTTTCAGAATGGGGTAAAACTTCATATTCGTCAATAAAGTAGCAGGGATCACCACATGAGAATATTGCACCTCAAAATTTCAAACATTTATTAAAAGTGGCACACTCTAGCCTCCGGCAGGGAGGGAGTGGAGAGTGGGGAGAGAGCCTTATACTTTTCTATCCAATTTTCTACTACTGCTTGGGTAGTTGAAAAAAAAATAAACTTGTTTAATAACAAGAACCTCCCAGAGTGGACCGGAAGGTCTTTGAGGCTTCCTCTTGTCCTTGTAACTCCTTGTAGCACTCTATATCTCTCTCTCATTCTGTATTTCTGCATTCACCATTTCTCCCTCATTAACCATTATATTAATTAAAATCAGTGGCGTACTAAGGGGGGTGCGAGGGGGGCGGTCCGCCCCGGGTGACAGCCAGGAGGGGGGTGCCATCGGGAAAGTTGAAATACCAGTACAAGTTTTCAAACCAAATGAAAAATTCGCCAAAGTAAGAAAAAAAAAATTAAAATGTTCAAACTATTACAACAGCTCAATGTTAATTTCCACTACAAAATAAATTTTTATTTTTATTGGCAATACAAAATTTACAAACGAAAAATTAAATATATTTGATAAAAATTACATCGAAAGGCGAACGTTTGTTGACGTTTTAGTCATCAGTTTGTTGAGCAAAGCCAGCTGGCTGCAACTGACATTCCAAGTCTTGTTCATTTGACACTGTGACTCCACATACATGAGGTATGTTTCATTAAATAATTATGATAAAGCATAAAGTGCTGGTGTTTATAACAATATCATGGTACTTATACCAGTGTCCAATAATTTTTGACAATGTGGTATTATAGTGATGTTTAAGTGTTTATAAATGCATCGTCGTGATGTTATAATACCCGGTAAATGCATTGTGGAGAGGGCCATTCATTATGCAACTACAAAGTGTGAGGAAATGGACATTTCTATGGAGAGAAGAGGGAGAGTAAAGCTCCGTAAAAGGATGCTGGTCTCACATTGCCAGAGGAAGTAAAAAGGGCTATGTTTGAATGTCTTGATCGCTTTCATCAAGAATTGGAGAGAGTGAGGAAATGGACATTTCTATGGAGAGAAGAGGGAGAGTAAAGCTCCGAAAAAGGATGCCAGGAGAGTTGGCAAAGGATGCTGGTCTCACATTGCCAGAGGAAGTAAAAAGGGCTATGTTTGAATGTCTTGATCGCTTTCATCAAGAATTGAAGATTCGTTCTAAGGCAATGGATCAAATTCTGTCAATCTTCGCTGTTATTCAGCCAAACACTTTGGTTATTGCAACAGAAGAACTTCGGAAGTATATTCCAAATTTGACTCAGATTTTCGATGAATTCTCTGATGAAGATTTCAGTGTGGAAATTGGATGACTTCGGAGGCATTTGGAAGCTGCCAAAATCAGCGTTGAAGAGGCAAAGAAATGGACAGCGTTGCAGTTTATGGAGTTTATTGTGAAATGGGATTTTTGTGAATCTTTGCCAAGCTTGTCACTGTGTTTGAGATTCTTTTTGACTGTCTGTGTGTCTATTGCTTCATGTGAAAGAAGTTTTTTGAAATTGAAATTGATAAAAAATTTCTTTCGCTCGACCATGAGTCAGACAAGATTGACAAATCTGGCTTTATTTTCAATTGAACATGAATATGTAAAGAAGATGAATATTGATGAGGTCATTGATCAATTTGCAGAAATTGAGAAAGCAGAGACTGTGAATCCTCTCTATTTACCTTTGAAGAATAGGCTGAGCGTTGAGACTGGATTTCCTGTGTTTTTTGTATAAAATAAAATGTAGTTTACCTGTTCACTGAATTTTTAATGTCCTGCATTTTTCTTATTTCCAATTTGCTTATGACAGTACTGTACTGTTTAAAAATCTACTTGCAAACAAGATATTTTTCTGTGTGTTTAAATTTTAAAATTATTTAGGGGGGGGGGCCAAAGGAAGGATCCGTCCCAAGGTGCCAAATACTTTAGTTACGCCCCTGATTAAAATAGCATTGTATTATTTAAATTAACATCAGTCTGCATTTGTTAAAAAAAGTTGGGTAGAAATAACCACATATATTTCCAAATAAAATATAAACAAAATAAATATATAGGGTGATCAAAAAGTAACGCAACCCATGGAGAAACGCACATAATTGATTTTTTCCTTCTGTTGAAGGCGATGATTCAGAAGTGTGTTGATGCAATTTCACAGGAAACGTTGCAAAGGGTCTTTAAGAACATGAATCGCCGTATCCACTTGTGTGAAGCACAGAACGGTGCCCACTTCCAGCACTTGCTCTGAAATAAATCGTTTTCCCATGGGTTGCGTTACTTTTTGATCACCCGTAGAATAAAAATAACAACCCTCGTTTCTAACCAACTAGTGAAGTTGGGTTTCCCTAATTAACAAAAAGAAGAAAGAAAAAAGTTTCTGAGACAAAGAAAAACGGAGCTCTTTGTGAATCATCGAAAATTTTGACTGCTGAATCAAGTGGGCTAGTTTTTTCGTAAAAAATTCTCGTAGTTCCCCAACTAACCGGGCAACTTAAAATCAACCTTTAAACCTCAATATTAACCACTGCAATTAAACTAAAACCCTGTTTAACTAAATAGTGGCCTACCAGAACTAGGTGTAAGTAATTTAATTAAAATACATAACTAAGGTAAGAGATTAAAACTAGGTACCTAGAAGAAACTCGAACCGGGCTACAACAGCCCTAACTAAATAATTAAATGGCTGTTATAGCCCCTATTAAAACTTAAAGGCAATATAGCCCTAACTTAACTTGAGTAAAAACCTTCAAAACCTTAAACCTTTAAAAACAAAAACTTAAGGGCAATACAGCCCTAGCCTAACTTAAACTGCAAAACCTAGGTCTGGGAAATAGCCCCTATAAATAAATAACTTAGCAGTGTGCCAAATAGTAACTTAAAACTTAACAAATAAAATTCAAATCTGGAAATTAAATGAAACTTATGGATTAGTTAGAAACAGAAAGGGTAACGTTCAACTGGCAACTTCATTTTTGGTAAGTAAATTAATTTTAATGAATTTAGTTTGACCATAGTTAGTAATCTGGCTGCCGACCAAATTTTAACCTTAAAACCACTGCAGCCTACAGTGAAAAAGTCTGTAGCTATGGTGACAGTGTCTAAATGGGCCATTATTATTTCTATAATTACTGTCTCTATTTAAAGTAAACTTAGCCTTAATATTGCACCTAAATAAAAATAATCTCAATAAAAATAATTTTTCAATACATTTTTCAATATGGCGCCCCCGGGTGGGCAGTTGAGAAGTTGGTTACCCTTTTTTGTTTTATTTCTGATATAATAGTTTTAAATCCAGTGAATTAAATTTTTTACATAATCTGAAAATTTAATTATAAATATCATTGATAATATCATTTATAATATTAAACCTAAAAAATGGCTAATGAAACTGAAGCCACTCCAGGAAAAAGTATGGAAACACTATCCTCATGGTTGGGAAGTGATGTGGAAGCACTTGAAACTAATAAATTAGTAAAAATGAGGAGAGCAATCAGAGCCTCAGCTACTAAACTTTTAGCCACAATCAGAGAAATTGGATGATTGGACTGAGGAACAAAAAATTTCATATGCTCGGCTTTTGTCCTCACAACTGGACAAGTTACAAAATTTAGATGAGGAAATCCTTAGTATGTATGTTTGTTCTGAAGGCTTCTCAGAGGCTAAACAAGAAAAACTAGATGAAAAAAACAATTACCAAATTGAAATAAAATATATCAAATGGTACAAGCATTAACAACTAAAAAAGAAAATAATGCCGAAACCAAACCTAAACCAAGAATAGGTACTAAAATTCCTGAGCTTCAAATATTACCATTTGATGGAAATCCCTCTAAATTTCAAAACTTTAAGACCTCATTCAGAAACATTTATGATAACATAGGTCTTTCTGAACAAGAGAAATTTGCCTACCTAAAACAAAATTTGAGTGGAAACCCTGCCATTCAAATAAACTGCATGCAAGAGAGTAAAACATCTTATGAAGAAGCATGGCAGCAGTTGGAGGGCTGTTATGCAACACCAGGCCAAATTAAATTCTCCAATAAAATCACTTTTAACCAAATCCAAAATAACCAAAGATTTTAAATCACTTCATGACTTTCAAGCAGATATGCACTCTACCATAAATTTAATGCAAACTCAAAATTAGAATTAGAAGATATACTCTTGTATGTATATAATAAACTAAGTCAAGAAACTCAGGAATTTTAAGAACTCGTGGTTTTAAACTCTATGACCACTTTAATAAATTTAAAGAAGCCATTGCTGAAGCTACCAAAACCTTAGCTAATGTTAATTTTGATCTAAGTCAAAGTGAATTAACCACCTTAATACCTAAACAAAAAAGAAACTTCTCTCCAGAACCAGCCAGAAAACCATGGTATTCTGGCCAAACTACAGCTACTCTGGCAGTTTTCACCCAAAGACAATCCTCAAGAAGAGCTCAACATACTGACCAGAGAGAACTTTACTGCAAATTGTGGAAGAAAAACTCGCACAGAATCTCAAAATGTGATTCTTTCCCTGAAAGTTGGGATAAACTGAAAAAACTTGCTAAATTAAATTATTGTACTAAATGCACCTCATCTAAACCAAGCCAAAGAATGCCCCATTTCTTTCCTACCCTGTTCATTTTGTAGGTTTTCTAACCATTTATCCTTCCTTTGTACCAAACAAAAAGGAAAACCAGAGGAAGATAAGAAAACCAAAACCAGTACTGAAGTAGCTATCCAAAAAGAAAACTCAAAACAAGGGAAACAAGTTACTAACTTATTAAGTTTAAAAAACACTGATCAAGAAGTGGCATTAATTCCTTCCATGCAAATGAAAATAAGAAACTCAGAAAAATCGATTAAATGCAGAGCACTTTTGGATAATTGTAGTCAAGCCAACTACATTACCAATGAACTTGTGAAAAAATTGAATCTTCCAACTAAACACTACGATGAATCCATAACCATAACAGGATTTATAGCCAACAAGAAACAACCGAATTATGAAGTAGCTATAATTAAATTGGAGGATTCTAGAAACCCTGGAAACTACCAAGAAATAGAAACCATCATAATTGATGATATTAATATTAAATATGAAGTTCAGGGATTACTGAAACTTCAAACTTATTTAAAATCCTTAAATTATTTATCAGCTTGCAGATCACTTTCAAGCTGATGAAGTTGCCGACTTCATGTTAATTTTTGGAGCTGCAACCCACAAACCTTTTGCCCTCAGCACTCATCAGATTCATACTGCCTCTTGTTATAAATCTCTCTATGGAATGCTTTTATTGGGTTTCCCCTCAGATTACTACCCTGAAAAAGAAAAAGAACCAATAAGAGATCAGATCAGCTTCTGTATTACCAACCCTCTACTTACTAGTACAACTTCTAATGAAGATCTAGAAAAAATTGAACACCAGATTGCACAATTTAGCAAACTAGAAAACTTGGGTATTTCTGGGGATGAACCATTTTCAAACGAAGAAAAAGATCTGATTGCAAACTTCGAAAAGGAAGTTAAAATAGAAGATGAAAGATTGTCTGTTAAGGTACCATGGAATAACCAAAAAGATAAAATTTCACCAAACTTTAACTATGCTATTAGCAGGTTAAAGTCCACTTGCAAAAAATTTAAAAAAAGATAACTTAATGCAACCTTATTCAGACATCCTTGAACAACAATTCCAGGAAGGAATAATAGAAGTAGTAGCCTTAACAGAAAGCTTAAAACAAGAAGGAAATTTTTTACCTCATTTTCCAGTAGTTCGCCCTGGAGTACAAACAACTAAAGTTAGGATTGTAGTAGATCCCTCGGGTAAAAGCAAACCAGAAGAAATAGCAGTAAATGATGCTACTGAGGACTGCCCTTCACCCAGGGCCGGATTAACCATTAAGCAAAATAAGCCCGTGCTTAGGGCATCAAGGGAAGGGGGGGCACCACAGAAATTTTCCATTGTCGAATTTACCATGGATTTATTATACTATTATAATCGCGGCTTATAGCCTATAAGCTGTTGAAAACTGAATTATATATATTCATATATAGTATTTATTTTTTTTCATTGTTTGAATTTGTAGTGAACAACAACCCTTTTGAGAGAATAAATATATTTCGTTGTAATCACACACTTTACGCTTTGCGTTATTATTTTGTTTATATCAAATCTTTGAGCGCCATATTAAAAATACATATAGATTAAATATTTTCGTGTGCTATAGTAAACGTAAAAACAAGATTCAGTCATGCTGAACTTTATAAAATAATTGTAGAAGACAATATTGAGTGTGCCTTCCCAAATGTAGAAATTGCCTTTCGTATATTTTCAACATTAATGGTCACAAATTGCTCAGCTGAGCGTTCATTTTCTCAGTTGAAGTATATTAAAAATACCAACAGAACAACTATGCAACAAGGCAGGCTGGATGCCTTATCTCTACTAAGTATAGAAGCAGATGTGTTACGTAAGATTAGTTTTGAGGATCTGATCAAAGACTTTGCAATTAAAAAAAGTAGGAGAAAACTTTTCAAATATAAATGAAGTGGAAGTATACAAAAATAAACATTATTTTCCATCTTACTGTAAGTTTTGTTTCATTTCAAAAAATAAAATTTTATTTTATGGTTTATTTTTGTTTATATTTTGAATTACATATATATGGGGCACCAAAATCTTTTAAGTGCTTAGGGCCTCTAAAGGTCT
This sequence comes from Bathynomus jamesi, assembly GCA_023014485.1. NCBI lineage: Eukaryota > Metazoa > Arthropoda > Malacostraca > Isopoda > Cirolanidae > Bathynomus > Bathynomus jamesi. The sequence continues at coordinate 178,537 of JAJOZX010004058.1, forward strand.
TAATCCGGCCCTGCCTTCACCCCTACCTCATTTAGCAAAATTGTGCATCAAATTAAGGCATGGTAAATATTTGATGATTGGAGACATTCAAAAGCATATTTACAACTTAAATATCAAACAGAATTTGACTGCAATACCAACAAAATTCTGTGGTTAAAAGATACCCAATTGGCTCCAAATGACGACAACCTGATCTGCTATAAATATAAAAGAGTTACCTTTGGCAACAAAAGCAGTCCATTTTTACTACAACAATCTCTCCAACACATTTTTAATGAACAACAAAACCAAGTGGCAGACTACCTAGCTAACCGCTTTTACATGGACAATGCTTTAATTAATGCCAACAATCTCTCAGAACTCAAAGACCTTTACAATTATAGTGTAAACACCTTAATCGATTATAATTTGAAGCTATATGAATGGGCCTCCAATCACTCAGAACTTCAAGGACTATTTGAAAAACATGACATAGCCTCCTCAGAAGATAAAGAAAACATAAAACTATTAGGATATGGGTGGAACACAAATGCTGATACACTCCATCTAAAAACTGTAAACTTGAACTCAGAAGCCAAAACTAAAAGAGAAATACTAAGTTCTGTGCAATCATTGTTTGATCCAATTGGATTTGTTGCACCCTTAGTGTTTAAATTAAAACTCTTCATGCAGAAGGTAGCATCTACCATAAAAGATTGGGATGAATATCTAGAACCCGAAATGCTGGGTGAATGGAAAAAACTTTGCAAAGAAATAAACAAAGTGCAATTTCTGAATTTTCCTAGACAAGCTTTTGAAAATTCCAAACCTCTCATGGAAAATCTTCAACTCCACATCTTTTGTGATGCCAGCCAAGAAGTGTATGCAGTAAGTTGCTATCTAGTTGGAAATGGAAAATCCGAACTAATTTACGTTAAATCAAGAGTCAACCCCAAATCAAAAAATTGGACCATTTGTAACTTGGAATTAATGGCAATCTGCCTAGGAACCAAAGTCCTAGAATACCTTAAAGAAACCTACCGAGAAGAAAACTCAGAAAACCAAAAGTTCTTCAAAACAATAATTTGGACAGACTCACAGGTGGCTTTAAATTGGATTGCTCAAAAATCTCTAAAAATTAAATCCATCTTTGTAAAAAACAGAGTGAAAGACATTCAGGAAGCAACAAGAAACTTAAACCATCACCTGGAATTCAGACATGTAGCAGGAGAAGACAACCCAGCAGACCTACTCACCAGAACAATATCTTTCAAGAAATTTCAAAAACTTCTTCCCTTTTACCAACATGGTCCCACATTTTTGAGAAATGAAACTGAATGGCCAACCAACTTAATTTTTAACACCCACCAAGAAACCTTACAGACAACAATAAATGTGTCTCAAACAACTTGTAAAGAAATAAATGAAAAAACTCCCTTGTTAAACATGGAAAAATTCTCTAACAGGAAAAACTGGTCAGAATCACTGCCTATGTTCTACGGTTCATAGAAAACTTAAAGCACTTCCGCACTCACAAATATAACCCCAAATGTAACCTAACAATGGAAGAACAAATTGCTGTTTTGGAGAAAAATCATACAGCTTACAAAACTAAGGCCACAAACTACTGGATAAAATTAGTCCAGCAACAACATTTCTCAAAAGAAAAAGAAATAATCAACAAACTAAATAAAGGAGAAAAAGTTGAGGACCTAACAAAGCTGCAAAAGAATCTAAAACTCTTCATTGACAAAGAAGGGTTAGTTAGAACAATGGGGAGATATAAATATGCAACCAACCTTAACTATTCTGCTAGGTATCCTGTACTACTGCCTGAAAATTCTCATTTAACAACGTTAATCATAACTGAATGTCATGCAAAAGCCAGTCATGCAACCTTAGCTACCACATGCAATTTCCTCAGACAGGAATTCTGGATCCCCAAAATAAGGCAAGTAGTTAAAAAGGTTCTGAAACAATGTCTGTTTTGCTAAAAATACTTTGCCATGGCTTATGAAGTGCCTACTACTGGACCATTAGTAACGGAACGTTTAAGCTATGAAAAACCCTTTGAAAAAACTGCCCTTGACTATGCTGGTCCAATTTCTGTCCAGGATTAGAATAACCAATTCATGAAAGTCTACTTATTATTGTTCAGTTGCTGCGCCACCAGATTCACCAGCCTTCACATCTGCACTGACCTTTCTGCTAAAATCTTTTTAAGAGAACTCTACCATTTGTCCTTAAACTACTCCCTTCCAAAAGTTTTGATTTCAGACAATCAATCCACCTTCAAAAGATCTGAAGATTACCTTAAACATTGGTTCCAAAATGTTCTTGTGTCTCAGTACCTCTCTGATCATGGTATTCAGTGGAAATTTACAGCAGCCTATTCACCCAGAACCTTAGGAATAGCTGAAAGAATGGTGGGTTTAGTCAAAAGAGCCCTCTATACCTCCCTAAAAGGAAGAAAAATCCCTTTAACTGAACTAAAAACAATTGTTCTTGAAATAATGAATACAATTAATTCAAGACCACTCACTTATGTTAACTCAAATGAAGATCCCTCCTCTGACCTACTAACTCCTTTCAAGTTGCTTTTTGGGTATGACCAGTGGCGGACCTACATTTTTGGGACCCTGAAGCTTCAACTGTTATGGGGGGCCCTTCGCAACCAGCAACAATAGGGCAACATCCAACAAGGTTCAAAGGGCCTTGCTGCCCTTGCAAGGACCTCGAGGCCCAAATGGCGGAGAACGGGGTGGTGGGGTGGTGTCCTTGAAAATGGGCCATACAGTGAGCCCCTTCCCACCAGCAACGAGGTCTGGGTAACCGCTGTTATCTTCTTCAATGGGGTTGTTCTATGGCAAATCACCACAAATTTTTTAAAAATTTAACCACTACATCTCAGATTTTGATTAAAATTGTTGTACTGCACCAACGAAGGATTCGAGGATCCAGCTGCCAAAATGTAGACTATGAATAGATTCTGGCGAGCTCAGCGAGCCCATACAGCTGGGGGTTCGGGCGCTGCAAGCCCCCGAGAAAATTTTGAAATTTGACCAATTACAGGGGCATTTTGAGGCCATATGAAATGGGTATTAGAGCATATTCTAAGGTCAATATTAAGTACTTCAACCCATTGGCTTATGATTCTATCACTAAAATAGCCTTATTTTAATAACAAACGCATAAAAAAACTCCATCGATTTTGTTGAAAAATTCACTCATTAAAAAAAAAGTTGCTTCAGGGCCCCTCCTGGATTAGGGGCCCTGAAGCTTAAGTTTCATTAGTTTCATAGTAGATCCGCCACTGGGTATGACAATACCAAATTCAACTTTTTAACCACTAATGATACCCAAGAAGCTGTTAATGAAGGTGATCAGGTGGACTCTGATTATATGACAGCAACAGAGGACAAAGAAAGAAAGAAAATACTGGATTACTTTCATAAGGGAGTTAAACAATCTAAAGAAATCAAAGAAAGATGGCGATATGAATATTTGAGTAGTTTGAGAAAAAAAGAATACCAACAACACAAACAACCAGTAAGTAAAGAACCTAAAGTAGGAGAACTGTGTCTCTTAGATGAAAATTCTATGAATCCCAAATACTTCTGGAAGATTGCTGTAATTGAAACATTACACCCAGATGAAGATGGCATAATCAGGCATGTAACTGTAAAAACACCCAATGGTAGGCCTGTTCAAAAATCAACTTTTTCTTATTTTCATAGGTTTCTGTACATTTTCCCATGCTTTTTGACCTGAAAAAGCCGGAAATCACAACTATTTTGACCTAGGATGTTGGGAAGCATTGCCGCATGGAGCTTTAAATTTTCTGCCTTGAAATCGGCCAAAGCGCCAATTCCGGGGTCCCTTGAATTATGTTTTGCACTTTAACTTTTGATCTAAACAAGATAGAGCAACAAATTAGGTATCAAATGAAAGAGCATAAAATTAGTAAATAATAATAATAATAATAATAATAAATAAATAATAATTAATAATAATAATAATAATAATAATAATTATCTATCATTTTTCAGGAAACAACAGAAACTCAATCAGAATCTAGAAAACCATCTACAAGTTACAACTTCACAATAGCATTAAGCAAGGAGCTGAGGGAGCTCCGTGGGCGCACAGTTGATATCTCAGAACCTCCACGTACTGTCCACAGGCAGGTGTCAACTGGGCCATCTACCAGATCTCTCACTGAAACTTTCCTGGTTGGATACCCTTCAGCTTTTATCAGTGGTTCCCAGCTTCCCACCAACAGACAGGCGTTCCAGTATTCCTTAATCTTCAGAATTTACCGGAAAATGCAGGGAGGGCCCAGGTTCATGGTTCAAGACCTTGCATATGAAACAGTTGAATCTATCATCCCATTCTGGCAGATGGCTAGGATCAAGACAATGACCAAGTACAACGCAATGAAGCTCTTCATGAAACTGCATGAGAACATCGCTGCCTGGTGAAAAGCAAAGGAAGAGCAAGTAACCCTGGAGGAAAAAGAGGAGCATTTGTGCTGGAATTAGACAGCCTGTTCGATATAGGAGCTCCAGATGCAATCCTGGAAATACAGAACAACAGACTGTTATCCAGAGAGAAGAAAGATGAGGATATCAGGTTCTACGAAGACCAAAAGACTGAGAGGAAAGGTAATATGTCTGGTCGTGACAAGATTTTTGAGACAAGATCCCTGCAGCAAGCAGCGAGGAATGAAAGACTGCAGCATAGACAAGAACAAGGTAAAACTAATTACTTTGAACGTTACAAAAAGTTTTAAGTTTTACTCCATTGCGATATTTAGCATGTACTTAACAATTACTGTCTTAACATGTTGTACTATTTTACAGCTGCAGCAGAACAAGAGGCAGTTGTTCATGTGGATGACATTACCTGGGGTGACTCAACTGACAACGACGCTAACACAGAGGACATGGATTACCATCAGCCTCGTCCTGGATGTTCTCACCATCAAGACACTGTGACTAGTGTGACTTTGACGTTTCCAAGGAAGGTCATGGAATGTGATGTCATCTGCAATACAGCTGATCGTCTTGGTTTATCAGACAATCAAGTTACTGCCATGGTTTCTGCCACCTTGAAAGCTGGAGGGGCTGATCTGGATAACTTCGTCATCTCAACCTCAACAACACGTCGCAACAGAATGCTGTCCAGGTATAATATCAGCCAGAGTCACATGTCCAAGTTTTGTGAAAACCCCCCACAGTACGCTGCCTTACACTGGGATGGAAAGTTGTTCAAAAATGTCTTGGGCAGTGAACCTAGAAGTACCTGAGAGACTTTAGCTGTGCTTGTGTCTGGTCCACCTTCATACACTGAAGGAAAGTTATTGGGAGTACCTGTCATCGACAATTCTTCTGGCACAGCTCAGGCTGAGGCTTCAATGGATTTACTGGAGACATGGGAACTTACGGATAATGTTACTGCCCTTGTTTTTGACACTACATCCAGTAACAGTGGAGTTCACAGAGGAGCTGCCAAACTGCTAGAGAAAATGCTGAACAAAAAGGTGTTTATCTGGCCTGTCGACATCACATCCTGGAAATCCTAGTAGGAGCAGTTTGGGAGAAGCTGTTTGGGAAGGTGAAGGGGCCAGATAATCCCTGGTTTGAGCATCTGAAGGATGTTTGGACGGACTTGTCCAAGGAAAACCCAAAGATGCTGGCTATCAACAGCAAATGGCTGAAGGAAAAGAAGAAGAACAGTGAAGAAATACTCCAAGACATTCTAACAGCAGAAAGGTTTCCAAGAGCCGACTACAGGGAAATGGCTGAACTGACAGTCATTGTTCTTGGAGGAACGCCTCCTCGAGGTATTCACTGGAGTCGACCAGGCGCCATTCATCAGGCCAGATGGATGGCCAGAAACCTGTAGTCCATGAAAATGCTGATGTTTGCAGATCAACTTGAGTACGACGAAGACACTGTATCAAAGCTGGAAAGACTCAACACCTTCCTTGCGCTGTTCTACACTCCTGTATGGATGATGTCAATGTCTGCTGCAGATGCTCCCGTGAATGATCTAAGTCTAATCCAGGACATGTTGAAGTACAAGAAAACTGACCCAGAGCTTGCTGATGCAGTACTTAATAAGATGGAAAACCACAAATGGTACCTGACGCAGGAAGTCGTGCCATTTGCCCTGTTCAGCAGTAGATTGAGTGACACATTGAAGCACGACATTGCTGCCCAGTTACATGCCACTGAGAAGCCAGGCAGCTTCAGAACAGGAAAGCCTCTATTCCAGAGAGTCACAGCTAAGACCACCCTGGTTGATCTCATTGGCCCAGAATCACATTTCCTGCTGGACACACTGAACATTGGATCCGAGTGGCTTCTGGAACCTGTCACGTCTTGGCCACAGAATGAGGACTACAGAAAAGCGTTGGACTATGTTAAGAATCTGAAAGCGGTGAATGACATTGCTGAACGTGGTGTCAAGATGATGAGCGACTTTGCAAATGTCATAACAACAGATGCCAAGCAAAGGGACTATCTCCTTCAAGCTGTGGAGTTCAACAGACGCCGCTTTGACAGCTTCAAGAAACAAACTCTCAACAACTGACTGTGTAAATGTCATTATGAAATTAACCATCATGTAATGCTTTCACTTCTTGATCGATTAGACTTGTGACAAAATGTTAATCTCAAATTTGTGTCATGAATAAGGCGCCTTGTCTGCCTTGAGTGTGAGAAAACGAATTTTGTGATATTTCTGAAATCTTTGTATGTACCAATGTGCCATTTCTTGTTCCAAGACTATCATAATTGTATAAGTTAGAAAGAGGATTAAAAACACTTTAATTTGGTGCCTATTTTGTTGCTCTATCTTGTTTAGATAAAAAGTTATAGTGCAAAACATGATTCAAGGGACCCCGGAACTGGTGCTTTTGGCCGATTTCAAGGCAGAAAACTTAAAGCTCCATGCGGCAATGCTTCCCAACAACCTAGGTCAAAATGGTTGTGATATTCGGCCTTTTCAGGTCAAAAGGCATGGGAAAAAGTACAGAAACCTATGAAAATAAGAAAAAGTTGATTTTTGAACAGGGCTAACCCAATGGTCATCTCTCCAGAAAACACATATATCGGTTATACCCACTTGAAATAACTGATAAACCGAATATTGACCTGGAAGAACTTAAAAATTCCTCCATAGAATCAGGAACTGTACAGGGTGTCCCATAAGTCCGGCATCATAGGAGAAATTCATATTTTTCTATTTCTACAAACCATGATTCATATTTTTCTTATGCTCGGGATGCCAATTTCCCGTCCACCATTCTGTTCAGTGACGACTGACGAGGCTGTTTTTTATGGAAATGGTGAGGTAAATCGACAGAACACCCGCTACTGGTCTCAAAACAACCCTCACTGGTATACCTCTTCAAAGGAACAAGGTGCATCTCGGGTGATGTTATGGTGTGGCATTTGGAAGGATCGCATCATAGGCCCCCTCCTTTTCGCTGAACATGTCTATGGAAAAACTATACGCGCTCACAACATAGTATCATATGTGGTACCTTTATTTCATAATTAAATATAAATTATTAATTAATTGAATTAAATATCTATACAAAATTGCCTCGGGATTGGCGACATAGCCTATTGGGAATGAAATAATTGCCATACGTACAAAGAACCTGTATGTATGCATCGAGCCTCACATAGCAACAAGAAAACCCAATTTATTGTTTAGTCTACCACAGAGAAGTAGACCAAAAAAAATTTTGCCAGAGCAGCAAATAATGAAAATACAACGCGAAGGAGCGAAGGAACGGCTCTCGGAGCTGTTTATTGTACAGCGAACGCTTTAAACAGGGAGGATGTGCTTTTGTCTTCCCTAAAGTTCTGAGTGAATTCCTTATAATAAACTTAATTACTGCAGATAGGATAGGCCTATACCTTTAAGTGTTTATATAGTGACTGCCTATATTAATTACATCAAGTTAACTCATCGCGTAACTCCATCGTGGCGGCCCTACACCGAAAACGATCGTGACGTCCTACAGCGAAGCAAACTAAGGCCCAGCAAAAATAAGGTGGGACAATTTCTTTTCGTTCACATATAGGCATCTAAAATCCCGACGCTAAAATTACCATAAACAATTAAATATAAAGAGGTCCTTTAAAGACCTACATATTCATAACTCTCTAACGAAAAAACATAGGGCTTTTGTCGTTTAACTCTCCACTCAAATCTGCTGGAAATTTCCAACGGATGAGAGTATCAGGCAATCAACCCATAGCAGCGGTCTTCAACCTGGGCGATATCGCCCACTAGTGGGGGATTTGAGCTTTTAGGTGGGCGGCAAGAAAATTTATAAAATTCTTGTAAAATTCAACAAAATTTACAATATTGTATGCAAAAAATGATCGAATGTTTCGTCAGTTGTGTCATGACAATGATGAACAATTTGTTAGGTTATTATTACACACAGAGGTCCGATGGCTCTCGAAGGGTGCATGTTTAACTCGTTTTGTTGAACTATATGAGAGCGTAGTGCAGTTTCTAGAAGACCAAAATGAAGTTGATCTTAGCCAAAAGTTAAAAATGATAAAAAATGATGCTTGTTATTTGGCAGGAATATTTAAGAAATGCAATGATTGTAATTTGCAGCTTCAAGGAGCCAATATGACACTCATGAACTGCCAAAAAGTTATCTCATTCATTGAAAAGCTGGATTTATTCAGTCACAATCTTTCAAAAAGGGAATTTCACCAGTTTCCAGAATTATCTATTAAGGATGATATAACAACAATTGATACACAAAGGTTTATTGATCATCTCAAACTTGAAACGGATTTTGAAACTCGATTCAGTGATGTTTTAACCATGGAAGTATATGATTGGATGGTAAACCCGTTTACTGCAAATGTTACTGAAGCTGATGTAACATGTCAAGAGGAGCTATTAGAACTCAGACATGATGAGGAAAGCAAGGGAAATTTCAATAACGGTGGTTATATGCAGCTTTGGCAAAATAAAAAGATGTCAAATGTATATCCCAATATGTGGAAAAAGATTTTTAAATTACTGATCGCTTTTCCTACTTCGTACCTAGTTGAATCAGGTTTTAGTGCTGTGAATCACATTCTTACCAAAAACAGGAATGCTTTAAAAATCCCTGAAAGAGGGGACATTCGTTTGTTCCTCACTAAATTCGAGCCAAACATTCGGAATTTAGTTTCCAAGCATCAAGCACAAGGATCTCACTAAATTAAAGGGAAATGCATAATGTTTTATTATATAACATATATAATGTACCATACATAATTTTTAATATATGTTTGTTGGATTTTTAATTTTGGTGGGCGGTTGGCTAATTTATCTCGCATAAAAATAGTAAAAGTGGGCGGTAGGCATAAAAAGGTTGAAGGGCACTGCCATAGCTCTATATAGTTTTTCAAATGGTGGCCCGTGTGGGGAACTGACCCCTCTAAAATTTACACTAACAACACACAGTGGCTAGGCTTAGCTCATTAGGCCTAACCCCAATTTCAACCATAACCCCACTATAGTTTTTTCATATGGTGGCCTATGCAACTGGGAACCGATCCCTTTACCTTTACACTAACCGAAAACAAAGGCTTGTTCATTTAACAGGCATAACTTGTTTTAGGTCCTAAAAAATAGGCCCACAACATTAAGCCTATTTAATAGGTCCTACTCTTCAAACTCAAAACAAAGCCTTGTTAATTTAACAGGCTTAACTCATTTAAGGTCCTATCAAATAATAGGCCCAAACATAAGCCTACTTAGTAAGACCACAAAATAGGCCTATTTAGTAGGCCCACCTAACTTTACCTTACATAATAGGCCTACCTCTTAAAGTAGACCTTACTCTTTACACTCAAGGCCTATCCTAACTAAAAACATTGTAAATTTTTAATTCAACCTGTGGCGCAGGTTATATAAAAAACTTATTACAGTAATTTAACTCGCTCAACATCAAAAAATTAAACTCAGAACTTTAACACTAACAACAATTATGGAAGACTTGGAAAAAAGGGTAAAAAACCCAGACCAAGAAAAAAAAACACAGACCTTGGGGCTATGGCACCATCTCAAAACCACAAAAAATTAATGAGGAAAAAATCAGCACGTAAAGGTGTCATCACCAAACTGTACAATGATTATAAACAAAAAGAACCTACAAGATATGATCTTAAAACAACATTAAATTCTATTACTTGTTACAAACAAGAAATTCTCACACTAGATGAAGACATAATTACAGAAATTGACGACACAATTGAACTAACAGATGATGAGTATTCTACTATCCTACTTGACAATGAAAATTACATTACAGAAATTAACAACTATATTTATGAAATTCAAAACCAACTTGATGAGTGCAAAAAACAAGACACAAATGAAAGCTTCTTAGAAGCTACTAGAAATGCTTCATTTAGCTCTCCCAATGTGGCTGAGGGCAATGAACTAAAATCAAAATTGCCTACACTTGCAGTACCCACTTTTGAGGGTGACAAAGCCAAATTTCAATCTTTTATTGAAAAATTTCATAGCCTTATAGGCAATAAAAACTACATTACAGATGTTGATAAATTTAGTTATTTAGTGAACTATCTGAAAGGCCTTGCCTTAAGATTAGTGGAATCACTACCAGCCATATGTACTTCTTATTCTGTAGCAATAGAATTACTGAACAGAAATTACATGAATAAGGATGAAATTATACATGATTTGGCTCTTAAAGTAATGAATATGCGAACCCCAAAAGACAACTATGGTGACCTCTTTGACTTTTACTGTGAGTTTGAATGTCTCATGGGACAACTTAAAAACAATAATTTAAACATTGCAGAAACAGCTTGGATCATTCAAGCTGTTGTTTTTGAAAAGCTCCCTTCTAAAGTCAAAGAGATATTTCATCAGAGGACAACTGACATATACCCTAGCCTTAATAAGCTAAGAGAAGATTTCCCAACTGTACTTGCACTTTACAAATCAAGTTACACACTCCCAAAATTTAACACAGCACAAGAAAAAACCAACAATGCAGAAAACCAAAAACCTAACAAAAGATTTCAACACTTACCAGTTACATCAAAACACAACCGCAAAACTCAATTTGCAGAAAATAAAGTGACAGAAAAAGACTCAAAGACCCCAACTCTGCAAAACTTTAATGTAACTACTTTTGAGTATAATCACACACCATGCAAATTTTGTTTTAGCCGTGAATATTATTCTACAAATTGTCCCAAATACAAAGACTTTACAGCAAGGTCAAAACGTTGTGAACAACTAAACTTATGCAAAAAATGCACTGGATCAGGGCACCAAAAGCAAAACTGCAAATCAAATTTGAAATACAATTGTAAGTTTTGCAACAGTTTTGACCAGACCATGTTACCCCTATGTGTAATACACACACAGACATTGGAAAAACTTACAAACATTATGAACAAACACCCAAATCAAACAGAAACAAACTCAAAATGCTATGAATGGGCATATCAGTTCATCTAGCATTAACCACAACTCAAAAATTCTTTTACCAACCACAACCTTGGAAATCCAAAACAAAAGGGGACAAATAGTACAGGTTAGGTGTCTTTTAGATACCTGCTCACAACAAACATTTGTAACCAAACAACTGATAGAAAAATTGGGACTTCAGAACCAACAAGGAAATGAAGATCTCTCTATTTCATCATTTATCAATAAAAACCCAGTACAAGCCAGTTTTAAAACTGCAAATATAACTTTAACTCTTGATGGAACATTTGAAACCCTTAAGGTTGTTGTTGTGGACAAAGTAGAACAAGAAAAAATACAAATAGCTGGGTTAAAACAAGCTTTGCTACAACTTCAAAACAAATACACGATAGCTGATAAAACCCTTAATGCAGATGTAGTTGATGATATACATATGCTCATGGGGGCTGACTATCTTCATCTGGTCCATAGAGGCATCATTAAAATTGGAGATGGAATAGCCATACAAACTCCCACAGGTATTGCACCTTTGGGTGACATAACTAAATACCATCTTACTACTGACACAGAACATGAACAAAATTCACGCAAAACAAAATCACCACATTCACAAATTTCTGACTATGTGACAAACCCGAACTACAAAAACACTGTCATAATCCCACATCATTTGAATGAAAATGATTCCACATTGGATGAAGGGTTACAGCAGTTGTGACTATTAGAATCAGTTGGCATAAAGGACAGTACAATTACGCATGAAGACCAATTGATGACAGAACAATTTAAGGATACATTACAACACAGAGACAATCAGTACTATGTGGAGCTGCCTTGGAAAACACCTTGTCCAGAAATAATGGACAATTTGAAAGTAGCTAAGACACATCTGTATAAAAATTACAGAAAACTTAAAAATGACAATCTTTTAGAACAATACAACAACATATTCAAAGAACAAATAGAAAGGGGCTTCATTGAAGAAGTTACAGATGAACCCTTTAAAAAACGAGGTTGTCATTATTTAACACACAGGGGAGTTTACAGAGAAGACTCATCCACAACTAAACTAAGAGTAGTATACAACTGTAGTTTAAAAGACACAAATTCTGTTAGTTTAAATGATTGTCTCATGGAAGGCCCAAACTTTGTCTCAGATCTTGTAAAAATTCTCCTTTGCTTCCGTTTAGACAATTATGCAGTACAAAGTGACATAGAAAAAGCATTCCTCTGTATAAATTTGAAGCTTGAGTATGATAAAAATCATCTCAGGTTTTTGTGGTTTAATGATCCACATGACTTTAACAAAGGTTTCAAAACCTACAGATTTAAAGTAATTATTTTTGGAGTAAATTGTTCTCCAAGTATTCTTGTTTTAACAATTAAAAACCACCTAAACTTATTTCAAGAGGACTTAACAGTTCAGTTTTTAAAACAAAATTTTTATGTGGATAACCTCATTGGTTCCACTGTAACTGAAGTAGTCCAGGCAATTTGTAGTTAGACCTGGGCAAAATTGCTTCAGAAGCTTTCTAAACTGTTTCCAGCTCAGGAACCATTGCCGAATAACATATCCAAAATCCGACAAAATTGGACCCCGGGAACACCCCCAAAAATGAAATTCAAAATGGCGGACTGGATGTTTCCTACGAAAAAAAAAAAATAATAATTTACGCTTTTATTTATAGAGATACATTTGATGCTTTTTCTTTCAGTTGTAATGTTTTAAATAATATTCAACAATATACAACACAACCAGTTATTACGCAAATATAATGTTATATAGCTTTTTACAGATTTTTATAATCAATAATACAACAATTATTTTTTTTCCCAGTTTCAAGTTATGTTCATTACAGAAGAAGTGATACCTGGTCACAAACATACAGAAATTAATCCTCTTCATCACTATCATCGGATAGATTACCGGTACTTGGGTTGTTATCGCAACCACTGATTTGGCACTCGCCACAAGCGGCTGAACAGGGCATTCCATTACGCTTGCATCCACATCTTGAAGTAGCACATTTCGTCTTGCAGGAGCAGCGGATCATGTTGAGTAGATAATTTGGAGCTGGTGGCTTGTCGCAGGCTGTAGGGTAGTAGGAATTATTCTTTACATACCAACCCCACTGTTCTGCATCGATCTTCTCTTCTGTAGACTTCCAGATTAGTATTTGAAAGTATGTGCGAAAGCTGTGGTACTTTGTGGACGCATCGGTAGGTGGCAAACGTTCGGGTGTAACAAAAGATTTAGCTGTAGCTACCTTTTCAACTAACATTCGATGACGTAGTGCGTTAGTGGATTCAAGTGTTTTGCAGCCATACAACAGAAGCATTGCCTTTCTTCCAGCGGCTTCAATGTCAGAGTGTTGGCAACAATCAGAACAGAATGTATTTGCAACTGAACAGAGTTCAGCCACCTTCATCAGTGTGTCGAATGCTTTGGCTTTACCGATCGAAAAAATTCTGGATGTGCTATCACAGCCCGTGAAAGCATGCACAAACAGGAGATACTTGCAGATGTCATTGCCTAACAATGATTGAATGCTGAGAATATCATACACAGGATTAGGAGATGGTCCCCGTCTTATATCGCTGCGATAGTACAACTTGAAACCACTGTCCTTGGCATGGTACAGAAGGAGAATCAGCAAGTCGGTGTCTTCCCTATTACTGTTGTAGTTGCATTTTCTGATGAGGAAACTGCTGCACGAACGATGTCCACATCAGCATCCCCATCTGCGTTGTGAACAGTACACCCGTGCTTCTTCAACATCTCACCTACGAGGGAAATAAATGCTTGCTTGTTGTTTTCATTAGCCAAGAAGTGTTCCTTCTGGCCAACAAACTTCATGCTTGGACTGAGATTCACATTTCTGCTTGTCTTGGTGCTGCGTCTTCTGGGGGTCATGTCCTTGATCGTAGGAGAGCTGCTGTAGCCATCAAAAACAATGATTGCTTTTCCATATGTTTTCAGAGTGAAATCGGCATATGAGTTGGCGATGCTGTCATATGTTTCATCTTGACGCCAGGAAACACGATGTAGTAGAGATCCACCATCCAATACGTACTGGTCTGTGCACTGAATTTCTTGAACTTCTTCCATGCGTAAAGTGTCAGTGTATTTGATTATTGCATGAGCTAGCTGAGACTTATCGGGTTTCCTCAAGATACTTCGTGATTCGAACAATGCAGGAGGATATGCACACAGTTCGTAACACATGACATCTTCAAGATTCATGTCTCCGCCAGTGGCAACAGTCATCATTCTCTGAAACAGTAGTGCAGGATCTACTTCTATATCTGAAGCATCAGTGATCACAACGGCAGAAGCAGATCCTAGTGTTTTCACTTTGTCAGATCTTTTGGCAGAATATGTAAAGGCTTGTTTCCCAATCATTTTTACGACAATGTTCGTACCGATTGAATGCAATTGATGAACGTTAACTCTAGGATCAGCAGTTAGCCCTGTTACAATGTTGCAGAGACCCGAGGTAGAATGGAATGGGGATAAGGATTCCAGACGTTCAAGTACTTTCTTCATGTCATTACTGTCCCTGATTTGTCTACTTCCCCTCATTTCCTTGTGCTGTTCACTACTTTCCAACAAAACTCTGGTGTATTCCTGCATTGCTAAGTTATAAGTGGAACACAGAGGCATAGAAAAGAGCACGTTGTCCTTTGGATGTCTGTAAATCCACTTCCGCGTGTCAGTCCGCCTCTGCTTTTCAGGGAACGCATTAGTACTTGTTCTATCACCAGGTCTGTGCCGAGTCCGGCCCATAATCTGTCGCTTCTTCTTACCACAAACTTACCTTCCTGGAACATTTTGTTAACGGCTGGATTTTCAGAAGGCAAACTTAACATTTTCTGCAGGTACAGGTATATCGATTTCAGGTAATTGTGATGTCCGGCTGCTGCAATTATGGGGATGGTCTCCAGCATAGCTTGCAAGTGCAAATCCCACGAGCCGGTTCTGTCTGCTGTTATCAAGGAACGTGCAATGTTGATCATTCGCTGATATTCCAACCAGAGTTGACTTGTTTGCGAAGTAGATTGTAGGTCAGTTTTCTTCGCATCCAAAGTGGTAGCAATCTGAGACAATGCATTCGAAGATTCCACATCCTCAACTGATTGTTTGGCGGTCATAACATCGTCGAGCAGGTCACAAGCTTCCTTATGGAGGTCATGAGGAGTTCCATCTTCATTACGAGGGAAAACGTCTGCGACTAGTAAGGTACTAAGAGCTGCATCTACTATCATATGACCACGTATCGCTCTTGAAACAGCTTTTCCAGACATCATGTGTTGCACGGCATTTGGTCCGTATATTTCTTGAAGTACTTCAGACAATCCTGAACCATTCATAAGAGTACCGACTGCTCCCAAAAGATTCATCAGAGTGTGAAATGATCCCAGCATTAAAACAATGTCCTGCAGGTCTCTCTGTTCATTGATGATTTGGGAAGCTTTCCAGAACAAAGGCTGATCAAAGGTAATAATGCATGGGACTTTTTGATCGCGTGCTATCTTGCTCAAATATAGTAATGTCGAAAATATGCAGGTCATGTCAGTTGGCGACATATCTATGATGGGAAGGAACGTGATCGACGCCACACCTGGATGTGAGACACTTGATCCACCGTGAATTGCCTGCATTGTTCCGGACCAACTTGGACCTGATCTTTCTGCTGAAGATATCTGCCAGAGAAGACTAAGTCGACTTATGGTGGCAGTGGGTACTGGAAGTTCGCGGAATGAGATGTCCCTCAACATGCTTCTCGCGTGTCTATATTCCCTAATGTCAACGGTTGCAATCTTCTTAATGTCATTGTCACCAACATTACGCCTGTGAATAGAAGGGTGGATCTTGATCTTCGGAGTTATTGCGGCAATCATACCCATTCCATGAAAGGTATTCTTCCCATCCAAAGTGCAGACATCATGATCGACGTTATCTGCTGCTAGAAGGACTGCAGTGTTTTCATCAACAGCGCCGCGTTTCTTTCGAATCTTGTTACTTCTGCATACGACGAACAGTAACCCAGCTGATGGAGAACGTCAATAAGGTACCTTGACCTAAAGTTGTGGTGTAGCTGAACCGACAAACCGATCTGTAGTGGACATAGTAATCCTCTAGGACGGGTTGCTTGCATAATGCTCTGCCCAATTGCACCTATTTTTCTTGAAGCATCCTGTCCCGCAAATGCTTTTGATAATAGCAATTTTAGACTGTTGGGAATGTAATCAAGAGCACTTTCTGCAGTGATGTCATTTGGAGATGGATACACATCTTTTCTAGGCGAGTCGACAGACTTGATATCACTTCTGATTATTTTTGCAGCAGCTTCTACTAGGTAAATCTTCTGTAGCTCTATATCTATATCACATTCTTTCGACTTTTTGTGATAATCTATAAGAATTTCATTAGCTGTCTCTCGTAGTGTTACTACATCTGCCTTCCCACTTTCACCTGATATTATGATCTTGTCTCCGTAACGTTCTAAAAGCTTTCTCTTCATGTGCCTGCGTTCGTAGACAGAGCTCTGACTTCCTTGAAGATATTCCTCCATTTTGGAAATTAGGTCTCCAATCAACAGTTGTTCATCATCATTCTCTTCCAGGTAAGCACAGGTCTGAAGGAATGCTTGGTGTTGCTCTTCATTAGTTGGTCTCCCTTTCTTCGAATCATGATCGTCGGAGGAGTATGCGCGAGGAATGTTTTTTCCACTTCGAAAATTTACGCTGCAGGTGTGATGGTAGACACAATCTGCAGCAGGAAGATCACGAAGATAATACTCCAGACGGCCTTTTACATTAAACGACCATTCATCGCAGCGGCTTTCACAGCACCTTTTTATGGTTTCGGAGAACTCTGTAGTTCTTATTTTGACATGCTCTGATTTTGGTTTGTGTTTGGAAAAAAAGAAGTCCACAAAGGTATCACAAAACAAACAGTGAGTAGCACTGGAAAATGCGTATTCATGAAAACGAGCACTTTTCCTTAGTATTGCCTCGGCTGCGGTCTGTCGCTTCTTTATTTCAATGGTCTTTTTATCCGTAAACCTTCTCCTACATACAACGTGAACACTTATTCCAGCTGTTGCAACAACATCGCTTCCACGGCTGCGGCTGGATGCATTTATACCATCTGCTCCTTTTTGCGAGATGTGAACCACTTCCTGTCCGCTGTCCAATTTCTCCTTACAAATCACGCACAATTCTTCAGGGGTCTGCATTCTTGAAGGCGGACGCACACCGAGTCAGCCGTACACCGAGTCAGTCTGAAACAGAAAACACAAATTAATAAACTGTGTTGCAGTATTTAAAAGGAGTACATAATAACAGTTTTAAAGAAAATGACAAGCACAAATACGCAGATTTGATAGTGGGTAGTAGGAATTAAAGAGTTGTATATAATATAAGTTTATAAAGATGTAGCAATGTCCATTCTCACATACACTCCATACAGTATATTTTATTTACATTACGTGACGTCATAGTTTAATACTAGCCGCCTAATACAATTTTTAGCCATATAGGTTAATTTAGAAACGAAAATGTGTTTTAAAACATTTTACTGATCAAGAAAAACGTCATAACTCTCTCTACAAAGCGAAATTAAAATTTATTGTATTTCGTAGGAAACTGCCAGTCCGCCATTTTGAATTTCATTTTTGGGGGTGTTCCCGGGGTTCAATTTTGTCGGATTTTGGATATGTTATTCAGCAATGGTTCCTGAGCTGGAAACAGTTTAGAAAGCTTCTGAAGCAATTTTGCCCAGGTTGAAGCTATTTTTGCTCTGGATTGCTTGGACTAATAATGGGGTCTGTCATATGTAATACTCAAGCTCCTTCCTCTATGGTTGGGAATGTGCGCTACGCGCATCAAACTTTGGGGTCTATTGCATTCTCTTGGGCAGAGAGTCTTGTATGCCGATACAGATAGCGTGATATTCACAGCGAGGGAGGGTGAATACATGCCTGCTATTGGTGAATTCCTCGGCGAGCTCACTGATGAGATCAAGGATGAGTATGGGGACAATGCATACGCCAACTCCTTTGTCTCAACAGGACCTAAAACTTATGGGGTACGGGTGAGGATAGGGAATGAAACGAAATATATCGTGAAGGCAAAGGGTATCACGCTTAACCAAGCGAATCGCCGGGTCGTTAACTTTGATTCGCTGAAGGATCTAGTGTGTTTGGACGATGATGAGGGCGAACGGCCTCCCCAACTAGTTGTAGGCACCCACAATTTTCGGGCGCAGAAGCTGGGGGGCGTGAAGGAACTTAGGGGTACAAAGGTGTGCCGTAACACCTATAGGAAACGTTACCAGTTACCAGGTACCTATGATACCGTACCCTTTGGTTACCATAAACTTTGATGGGTCTATTGCTAACTTATTCATCACACATATTTGTAAATATATATGTATTGAGAACAATCTTTGATGTGCCTATTGTTAACTTATTTATTGCAAGTATTTCTAAATATATACATGCTGATTATTTCGTTTATTAAATAAATCATGCATCGACTTGTGTTTCACTTTGCGTGTGTGCGTGTGTACAGTAAAGTTAAGCCCCGCCCACTGTAAGACCGTGGACGTGATTCATCCCGTAGCCTGAGCAGACCTCTGTCTCCGCGTTCTCAGTTGACCTCTGTATACCCTTGAGCTCAGACGTGTATTCTTTCCCGCGTAGAAGAAAATGGCCACCTTTAATATCGCGTGTTCAACATTTATGAAGTGGTATTCAGTAAAGGGCGTAGATGTAGTGGATACTGAAAAACTCCCTATCCCAGCCTCCTTTGACTCTTTTAAGGATGCATTGAATCGTGCTAAGGGTCAGGCTATTCAAATACTCTACGGATATTCTGGCGAGGGGGTTGTAGGATTTCGCAGTACAGACGATGTACTGAAGTATGTTGTAGAACTAAGCTTTATAAATGCACACGTGCACCGCGTGGTAGAAGAAGCAGCACGCTCAGAATCTAAACAACAGTTATGGGCAGTGAGCCTTGTGGATGAGTGGTGTGATAAACGGTATTATATTATGCTACACCATGTCGATTACTCATACCCTACGACTGAAAATGTGAATCTCGTTATCATGGACAATCTTAAGTATTTTTACCACTACATTAATATATATCATGATGAGGTTTGTAGTGAGGTTGTGGCTAAAGGGTCATGTGAGTTTTTAACAGATTTTAGAGATGAATATCGCCTGTTAAATAAAAAGCCTAAATATGAACATATGTTTCTCTCTAACAGCGCCCCGCAGTGTGAAGATTTTTAGGAGATAAAACATTATAAAATGTGCCTAGTTCATGAAATTTACCCTGAGGGAAACTGTCTGGTGCGTATTCGGGGGAGTGGTAGTGATAAAACGTTAAAATCGAAATTAGTTCTTGTACCGGAAAATTTCTCAAAACGCCTACCCAGTATAATGGGGTACAACAATTCATGTTGGGCCAGCTCCGCACAGGTTTCATTAGATTATGGTGCGACTCGCACCTCACGGATCATACGGGTTCGAACAAACCCATTCACGTATCATCAGGGTGAATCAACCGCCCATCGAACCGTTCCTGCCTACCTGCATGCCTCACACGGCTCATAGTCTTCTCAGAGCTTGCTCCGAGTGGATGTGCCATAGTCATCTCGAACTGTGTGAATACGATGAAACTCCTTTTGAGAAGCATTCTCAACGCATTGTACGACGTCTCCGTGACGAAGTCGTTGCGTGTGTTCAGGCGGGAAACCGGCACCATTAACTGTGTGCTTGAAACGAACAGTAGACCTGCGAGCAAGCGCAACGTTATTTATTTAAATCTTGAGGAGATGCATAAAATCTTCGCGGTAGTTGAGAGGTGGACTGAGGACCGCTATAAAATACCAGCTGACGTAGGTATAATAAGAGAGATGATTAGTGAAGCCTCCTCATATACCGTTGTTTGTACATTGAGTGTAAATAACAATCAACCATGCGTTGATATACGACTGATGTGGAAGAACACAGCTGATAATGGCGTTCTTGTTCCTACACGAAACCGTTTCATCCTCGACAGAATGTTTGAGATCGTTGGATTCCGTAAGTTGAAGCCTATATTAGACACAAGTATCTCAGACATGATTTACTTTGACACAATACTTGAATACGCTTACACCTCTCTGCTAGACGGATTTGTTGAATGTAGGAATGTGCAGGGAGAGAACGGGCTAGCTCTGGATGCGTATTTAAAAGGCTTAGACTCTTCGAAATATCCCGGGCTTTGGTACAAAACGCTTGAGAAGTACAGAGCTGAGCTCGCCTACACTGTTCACCCTGAAGAACTGTACTTCTATGTAGTAGATAGCTGCCGTTACGACTTGGAAGGTTATTTCAATTGCTGCTATGCCGGGTGAAGAAGAGTTCACGATTAAAAAGTTCGGTACGTTAAGAAAAAACCCTCGATTGGAAAGGCATGATAATAAGCTTGTATTTAATGACATAGTTAACGATGACGTTTTTTTGCGTGCTTTTGATTGCGTTCTAGTGGCGTTTAAAGACAACTTGCCTGCCGAATGTAAAGTGGGTACAAAAATAGTGTTGAATGATATGAAACCTTTTTACATCGAATATAAACCGCCGTATCAGTTAAACGACGAGTTGATGCTTGAGCGGTTTTCCCACATCGTGCAGAGTAATGCCGATGTTGATGTAGCATCAATCAGCATTGAATTTACCATTTTGTACCGTAGAACGTAAAGACAATATATATATTTTTACTGTAATATTTTGCTAATACTACGTTTTGTACGATTATATATAATTAATATAAATATATATTTTTAAAATATTTGGTTAATACTATGTTTTGTACAATTATATATAATTAATATAACTATATTTTTCCTGTACTAATATTTGATAATATAACTTTTGATAATATAACTATATATTTTTCTAATATTTGATTAATACTGTGCTTTGTATGATTATATATTTTCCATGTTTTGTATGACTATACTATATAATTATATAAATATATTTTTTCTAATATTTAGTTAATACTATGATTTGCATGATTATATATTCCCCGTTCTATTATTTGATCATATATATATATATATATATATATATATATATATATATATATATATATATATATATATATATATATATATATATATACTATTGTATATCCATTAATTAATAAACAAAACGTTGTAATGGTGTTTTATTTGTCCTTGAACACGTTTATATAATTTTCTAAAACAGAGTAATTGAATAGATAAGTAACGAGGCTGACAGCTCAGCCAACAGTAACATAAGCTTATTTAAAATAAATAACGAATCTGGCAACTCAGCAGCCAGCTGATTGAATAATAATTATATATATGGCGTTGTCTGGCAACTCAGCAGCCGACTGACTGAATAATATATAGAAGAAATAAATATTTAATGCTATCTGGCAATTCTGTCAACTGGCTGATTAAGCCAACTGGCTGAATAGGGGCACTATAAGAGGCCGGGTGCTGGACGACGGAGTCATATGCGTCCGACAGCTGTCGGATGAAGGATCTCCTCTTCCTTTCTCTCTTCCTCTCTTGCTATCTCTTTCTGCTCCTTTGGGGGGTGAGGAAACCTCTTCCTCCCCAAAGAGGCGCGCCCTTAGGATAGGCATGCCCCTTTGGGGGGGTTCAGCTTGGGGGAGAACTTAACTTTCTTAACGCCCCGAACTTTTCAATCGTGAACTCTTCTTCACTTGGCATAGCGGGATTGGAAATAATCTTTCAAATCGTAACGACACCTATCCACTACATAGAGTCGCGCGTTAAACGGTTGCTGGGCGCCCTAGGCATCACCCGTCCAGTTGCTGGGGGCCATAGGCATCACCCCGTCCGGCTGATGGGCGTCCTAGGCATCACCCGTCCGGTTGATGGGGGCCCTAGGCATCACCCCGGGCGGGTCTCGTTACTCAGGGTACCCTAATGTTTCCCCGTAGGTCTAAGGCGGGTGTAAAACATCTCGTACGAAATAAGTGAACAATTCGTACGGGGAAAAATTTCAATTAAAAAAGAAAGAAAATAAATAACACCGTACGTCTAAGGTAAGGATAAAACATCTCGTACGGGGAAAAGAAAGAACAAATAAATACACACACACACACACACATATATATATATATATATATATATATATGAAAATTATTTCACGAAAGTAACACGTGAAAAATATTTATGATGAATAAAACCACGAAGGAAAGGAAACACAAAATGGTGCTCAAGCGCTTTCGTCTAATGACATCCTCAGGAACACTGAAGTACATAAAGGGTTACGACCTATATATAGGTTACAGAAAGAAAAAATAAATAAATAAATAACATACATACATATATATATATATATATATATATATATATATGCAATAAACGGAGAAGTAAAAATAAAAATTAAAAATTAAAGGATTAACAGAGAGGCATACAGATTTGTAAGGAAAAATATCGGTTTTTAGCACAAGATCAAATGAATTATAAAAATACAAATTTATACTGGAAATCTGCCCGGTTTTAACACTTTGCCTTTTATAGTCAAGTTTCGATATATATAAAAATAAAATGAAAATTAAAAGTTAATAAAGTAGCATACAAGTTTACCAAAGATTTAGCGTCCTACCCTTCTTATCTAAATCTGTTTTGAAGGAATTCAAAACAACAGGATCGAGTTGAAAAAGACCTTTGCTTATGTTGAAGTTATTTGAAAGTTGGATAATGGCAGACTCAAGAATATTTCTATTAACAATGTTGCTAGAGTGGAATAAAACTGAAGCATTATTCCAATCAATACAGTGGGATAACTCTGACAAATGGACAAAAAGAGCACTGGACAACTGTCCTGTTCTAACGGAATATTGATGCTGTTTTATACGTGTGTGCAAATCCTTTCCCGTCTGACCTATGTAAAAGGAATCACATTGTTTACACCCAATTTTATAGATAATGCCTGAATTATTGGTAGGGCTATTTTTTACTATGATATTTTTCACAATATTGTTATATGAAAATACTACATTAATATCCAAAGTTTAAGTACATTAGCAATGCCTAAAAAGCCAGGGAAAAATGGAAGTACTAAAATATTTTTTGACAAAGTACGAGTGTTATTATTGACACGATAGAAAGTTCGTTTTGCCTTGTTGAGACAAGATTCCATAAACGCAGATGGATAACACAGATCACTTCCAATACCGTTGATTTTTTCCAATTCGGCATCGATGTATTCCGGACTGGCGATCCTAAGGGCGCGGAGAAACATTGATGAAAAAATGGCCTTCTTAGTGGGGGTGGGTGTCATGTCCCGAGTAAAAGTGTACGTAGGACAAATTGTTTGTTGTTTTCCGATAGATACTAAACTTAAAACCTGGGCTTTCCCTATGTACGCGCACATCCAAAAATGGGATTGAATTGTCTTGTTCCACTTCTAAAGTAAACTTAATGGAGGGGACTTGATCATTTAACTGAAGGAGGAAGTTATCCAGGTCACGATTCATGGGCCAGATACACAAAATATCGTCGACGTACCGCAACCAAGGGATGCCAACCCCCAGGATTCTCGGAATGTAAGTAATTTCGAAAAACTCCATATAAATATTGGAGAGGAGGGGCGATAAGGGGTTGCCCATGGCCATCCCAAACACTTGTTGATAATACTCGTTATTGAAAGTGAATTTACAGTCTTTGATGCAAAGCTTAATAAGTTCCAAAACAATGTGTGAAGGTAGTGGCAGGTCATACTTATGTAATTCTTGGGAGAGAAAGTCAAGCATATCATCAATCGGCACTTTTGTAAACAATGAACAAACGCCAAAACTGATCAATCTATCGTTAGTTTCAGTACGTGCATTATTCAATTTTTCCGTAAGATCCATGGAATTTTTTACATGTGAATCAGAGATAGTTCCAAGAATGGGGGACAAGACTTTGACAAGCCATTTGGAGAGTTTATAAGTAATAGAGCCCACCGAGCTAATAATAGGGCGCATAGGGTTGCCAGGTTTGTGGGTTTTAATAAGACCGTAAAGGTAGGGCAGAGAAGGTGAAGTGGACATGAAAAGCGGAATTAAGTCCTTATGATCTTTGAGAATGCGTTTCAAGCCACTATTAAATGATTTGATGAGGTCATCCTGCGGGTTCTTCCTAAGTTTGCTGTATGTGGCGGGGTCCTGGAGAAGCTCGTTCATCTTTCCGATGTAGTCCACTTTGTCCATAATAACTATGGTGTTAGCCTTGGCTGCTTTAGTAATATGGAGCTCCCCATCTTTTTTTAATTGTGAGAGGCTATCGCGAAAACGTTTAGGAAAGTTATCTTCGTAATTACCATTCGCCGCACTATAAACGAGGCCTTTAACTATGTTAAACAAATACTGAGGGAGATTACACTGTTGTTTTGAATTCCTTCAAAACAGATTTAGATAAGAAGGGTAGGACGCTAAATCTTTGGTAAACTTGTATGCTACTTTATTAACTTTTAATTTTCATTTTATTTATATATATATCGAAACTTGACTATAAAAGGCAGTGTTAAAACCCGGGCAGATTTCCAGTATAAATTTGTATTTTTATAATTCATTTGATCTTGTGCTAAAAATCGATATTTTTCCTTACAAATCTGTATGCCTCTCTGTTAATCCTTTAATTTTTAATTTTAATTTTTTCTTCTCCGTTTATTGCATATATATATATATATATATATATATGTAGATATGTATGTATATATATATATGTATGTATGTATGTATGTTATTTATTTTTATTTTTTCTTTCTGTAACCTATATATAGGCCGTAACCCTTTATGTACTTCAGTGTTCCTGAGGATGTCATTAGACGAAAGCGCTTGAGCACCATTTTGTGTTTCCTTTCCTTCGTGGTTTTATTCATCATATATATATATATATATATATATATACAGTGGTGGGCACCGTTAACAAAAAGTTAACTTCGATAACGATAATCCGTTAACCCCAATTTTTAACTCCGATAACGATAATCCGATAATTTTACTACAAAGTTAACGGAAGTTAACGATAATCCGTTAACGATAACTATTTCTTTACTAACATTTAAAAAAATCAAGGAAAAAAGCTTTAAAACCCATAGAAAATGTTTATTTATGCAAAATCCAACAATAAATAGGTATTTAACTGTATTTTTATCAAGTTTTGCAACTTTTTTGCTTCTTTTTTTTTTTTTTTTTTAATAAAAAATGTACTGATTACATGTTTTGAAACCCTTGTAACCACCAACCATTAACTAAATTTTAATTTACCAGAGAATTATTATGGCGGGAACTGAAAGGTAAAATTAAATTTTAGGCACATTTATTAAAGACTATGACACAATGTGCTGGTTGCCCTTCAGAAAGACCAACTTCTCAAAGTTAGGCCCAACTGCCAGACTTGACCTCTTGGGCCTCAGGATGTCCTTGCCGAGAGAGAAGAGCCGTTCCACTGCGGCAGAGGACAGAATTGGCAGACTGAAGTTATGGCGGTTTGAATTCATTCGCGGAGCGGTGATCTTCCGTGAATGACTCCTCGCAGTTAACGTGTTAACGGACTTTAACAGACTAAATATCGAGTTATCGGAAGTTAACTGGTCCGATAACGATAAATGGAAATTAACTTCCGTTAATAGTCCGTTAAAAAAAGTTAACTTTGTTAATTAACTGTTATCGGTTTAACGCTTTAGTGCCCAACACTGTGTGTATATATAATCCAATGGGGTCAAAAATTTTGGATGATTCTGAAAGCACTTGTCTTTTTGTATTGGCATTTGGATTTAAGTTATAACTCTTTGTGCAAAGAGTGTCATCGTGTTCGGAATTCTGTTTTAAAAACCAAAGCATTCCAAGTGTTTTTGTGTAATTGTTTGGTTCAATGTTTCCATTGTTGTCTTTTGTTATTTGTTCATTTAGTTTAGGAGAATTAGAAACCCACTCTCTTAGTCCAAAATTTCCTTGCTTCATTATGGGTTGTGACATTTGGTAAATTTCAAGCAATTCCTCTTTATGTGATTGTCTCAACTAATCTAATAACTAATATCTCAATATATATATAGAAGGTAAAAATTTCCCATTCGGTGACGGGAGCTTAACAGTGAAACTACACTTTCGACGCACTGAGTTATAATGTCTAGAAAACCATTCATGGTATACCGAGGGGTGAGATACCAGCGTGGTAGTGGACTTGGGTCCATTTTTTCATCCATACTGCGCACAGCTGTACCACTGCTGAAGAGGGGGGCCAGGTACCTTGGGAGGAAGGCGTTACAAACAGGTTTTAACGCGGCAGAGGAAATGCTCGCGGGAACTAAACCTAAAGAAGCTCTAAAAAAACATTTAAAACGTACGCGGGGTGAAATCATCAAAGATGCGAAGAAAAAAATGCGTGGCGGAGGAAAGAAGAGAATTGATAGGAAGAAGAAGGGGGTGCCAACACGTAGCGTAAAGAAGAGAATTGTTAGGAAGAAGGGGTCCCGTGGTATTAAACGTAAAAGAGCGCCAAAAAAGAAGTGTTCTAAGCGTATGAGAATTATGACCGACCATTTTTTTAACTGATCTAAACCGAGGACGCTACTCTCACGAATCATAGATTGACTGATACTCGTCGGGGGAAGTGGCACTGTTTCTAACTCACCATGGCACGTTTCATTCATTCTTGCAGTTCACAGTGCTGTAAATCGGAGCTATCCCTCTTTGAGATGCCTCCAACTCAAGTTTCTATTGAGCACAGTGACTTATTACAATTAACCCTTTAAACACAATTAGTTCTCCCAGTGCACCTATAGAATTCGTGATACCAAGTTCAGGCCCTTACTTTTTTGATCCGGGCTTTATGGACATGTATACTAAACTACGCATAGCTCATTCTGATGGAACGGACTGCGATGATAATTATGTTGCATATCCCGAAACAAACTTTCTGCACACTATATTCAGCCAGTGTGACGTATATTTAAATCAGACTAACATCTCAGCAGGCATGGGGTACTACTACCTACGAGCATATCGGGAAAATGTCCTCAACTTTTCAAAAGAAGCGAAGGATACCTTTTTATCCGTCGAGGGGTATTACCACACTAAAGATGAGGGTAGTATAAAGGATAAATTAAAAAATTCTAAAAAAAAGATATATGAATGTTTTGGACGCTTGCACACGGACTTTACATTCCAGAAGAAGTTGCTTATGAACGGGGTAGATATGAAATTGAAGCTTACCCGCACGAGCCCTGAGATCTGTATAAATCTGGGCGCTGACCAAGAAGAAGGCGCGAAACCTGTTGTGATCCACATCATGGAAGCATATTTGCGTATGCGCCGAGTGAAACTAAGTTCCGCGAAACATACAGAAATTGAGAAAGAACTGGTACACACCACAGTGTACAGGGTACAGTGTACAGGGTACAGATCAAACTGTACACGATTCCCACAGGATTGGCAGCGAAGCAGCTAGAAAACATCGCTCTTGGCGTTCTACCTAAAAGGATATTAATAGGGCTGCAAGACCATGTCTCGACAAATGGGGATTATAAAAAGAGTGCCTTGAAGTTTGAAAATTTTGGGCTTAAAAATATTACTTTATATATCAATGGCGTCGCACTGGATGGGACTTTGAATATGGACTACTCGTCAGATGCTGTGTTCCCGCTCTGTGCGAGAGCTTATAGCAGTTTGGCCCATAACACAGGAGCATGTGATGAGCTCTGTTTCGGAATAACGCAGAAAGAATTTGTGGAACAGTTTAATATTTACTCATTCGATCTTACCCCTGACTTAACCGCGGGCATAAATACGCATTTAAACACCCAGCAGACTGGGACCGTGTCAGTGAGATTGGAGTTCGCTAAAGCTATAGACACGCCTTTAATTGCACTGGTGTATCTAGAAACACAGGCCCTAATAGAACTGGACCGTTTCCGTAACATAAACACAGATTTTTAAAATGGATGCAAATACACTCCAGAGAGTGATGAAAAGTGATTGTTTCGCGCGTTCCAAATTTATCGGGGTTTTTGCAAAGAATGAAATAATGAAGCCGCCTAGCACGAGAAACTGGCACGGGGCAATCGTTAACACCGACATTGTGGGTGGCGAGAGAATTCACTGGTTTACGATTTATTTTAAAACTAAGGAAAGAATGTATTATTTCGATTCACTCGGATTCCCCCCATGGCATGACTCGACAATCGTAAATTTTATCGCGCAATTACGTGTGCCTGAGATAATTTGGGCCCCATATCAACTTCAAAGCTTTTATACCGAAACATGCGGTTTGTATTGTAACTTGTTTCTCATGCACATGTCGCGCGGGAAGGGATTTATGAATTTGTAAAAATTATTCGATTTGTGTGACACAAATATGAACGATAAATATGTATGCAGACAGATAAAAAAAATTCCCACATATTGCAACCCCCTGTAATTTGTAAGCTTTATATTGTGTAAATCTGTATATACATTTGTAACAATTAAGAATTGGGCGCTGCCCCTTTTTGTACATGCTTAATAAATGAAAATATGTTACGTTTTGTTAATATCCTAAAAATACTTACATAGTCTCTGCGACGACAGCGCATTCGGTTGAGCGGTTGTGTGCCAATACCACGACATCTGGTTCGCAGCATATGTGGGTACCACCTCATTTGCCACCCTTTCTCCACCCTTTCTCCACCCTTTCTCCAAAAGTGTTTATAATTTCCTCTAACTCCGTATCACTCCTGTAAAAATAAAGAGAAAATTATTTTTAAAAACGAATGCGGGGAATAGCTTGGGGGAGAACTCCGCCTCCAAGTTGCATGCCCCTTGCAATCCCATTTTGGGATTGGTAACAAAGGTTGGTTCTCTCTCTCTCTGCCCCTTTGGGGGGAATAGCTTGGGGGAGAACTCCGCCTCCAAGTTGCATGCCCCTTGCAATCCCATTTTCGGATTGGCAACAAAGGTTGGTACTCTCTCTCTCTCTTTCTGCCCCTTTGGGGGATTTTTTTTTCTTTTTTTGCAATAAAGGGGGGTGGCACTCTTGCAACAAAGAGGGGGTGCGGGGGTTTGACACTCTTGCAACAAGGGGTGGCACTCTTGCACCATTATGCAACATTACGTCGTCATATGCAACATTGCACTGCAATTACACTCATGGATTTTGACACTATACTACTTAGGTCAAAAAGTGAAAAATTGTGGCAGGGGTAGGAGGCTTTAAACAGCGAAAATAATCTGAGGGGGTTCCTGTGTGCCATTCAAACCCCTCACAATATGTACCTTTTCAATATAAAATTTCGACCAGGCCTAATGTATAGTAACTTTGTAGACAAGATACATGAATAATACAGATTCTACATATAAGCCTCCATGTCTGTACCTATTAATTTGTTTCTTCTTTTGCAGTGAGTATGACATGTACCAGATATAACTTTTGAAAATGCCTCAGAATATGAAATTTTGTTGTGATTCCCTGGAAAAAACAAGAAAAGAATTTTCACTTACCTAAGGTGTGTTAATGCTACTTTAATTTATAAAATCCATGGAATATTAGTGAAAATCAAATGCTCTGCTCCAATTGTTTCAAATTAATATCAAAGAAACCAGCTGTTCTTCAAGAAATAGAAAAACAAGATATGTCTGCAGAAACCAGCGAGAATGCCATTGATTCTTCAACCACAAACATCTCTAATCCAAAAGAAATTGCTGGCATCAAGCATGATGATATATATGTTACTATGTATAAAGATGTGCTTCAAGACACTATACTCCCTTACTTGTATGAAAGTCCAGTAAAAACAGGTAAGTGCAACCTTAAGCAGATAAGATATACGTAGATACTTCTAAATAGTAGGTAGAACTCTACAGGCTGTTATATTATAGGCATATCAGATGTACAGTATATACATGTAGCTGCCTTTTATATATATATATATATATATATATATATATAATATATATATATATATACAGGGTGTCCCATAAGTCCGGCATCATAGGAGAAATTCATATTTTTCTATTTCTACAAACCATAATTCATATTTTTCTCTTTCTACAGACCATAATGTCTGTGAGCAAGGAAGAACGAATCCAGATAATTCTACTCATAGGAAATCGGAGTCAAAGAGAGGCTGCTGCTGAATTTAACAGACTGCATCCAGACCGTGAGCCAATAACACAGAGTTGTGTTAGCGGACTTGTTGCAAAGTTTAAGGAAACAGGATCCATAGAAGATAAACCACGCAGTGGGCCTTCAAGGAGGTCCACTGACGATGATACAGCGACTGCTATCCTGGCTCATTTTAACAGAAGTCCCAATAAGTCTCTTCGGCGATTGTCTGCCGAGACAGGAGTGTCGAAAAGTAGCATCCATCGCATTCTTCAGGCTCACAAATGGCATCCATATAAACTTCAGATCCTACAGAAATTACGCGAAGATGATCCCGACCGGCGGATGGAATTTTGTGAATGGGCTACGGAACAATATGTTCGGGATGCCAATTTCCCGTCCACCATTCTGTTCAGTGACGAGGCTGTTTTTTATGGAAATGGTGAAGTAAATCGACAGAACACCCGCTACTGGTCTCAAAACAACCCTCACTGGTATACCTCTTCAAAGGAACAAGGTGCACCTCGGGTGATGGTATGGTGTGGCATTTGGAAGGCTCGCATCATAGGCCCCCTCTTTTTCGATGAACATGTCACTGGAGGCACCTACCTACGTATGCTCAAGGAAGAAGCATTTCCCAGTGTCTTGAACGAAGAAGGAAATTTCCCAACATGGTTCCAGCAAAACGGCGCTCCTGCACATTACAGCACCCAAGCAAGGGAATACCTGTACCAACAATTCCCTGGTCATTGGATAGGACGTTGAGGGCCTGTGGAATGGCGAGCTAGAAGCCCGGATCTCACGCCACTAGATTTTTATGTCTGGGGCCACTTGAAAGCGCTGGTATACGCAGAGAAAATTAGGAGTGTTGAACATTTGCGGCAGCGCATTATTGGGGCATGTAACACCATTACTCCTGACATCATTCACCGTGTGCTTGCTGACTGGGTATCACGTCTGAATTTGTGTATTGAAAACAATGGTGGACATATTGAGCACGTTCTGTAAATAAAAGCTTTTGTTTTGCCTTTTTTTATTATTTTTCCTATGATGCCGGACTTATGGGACACCCTGTATATATATATATATATGTATATATAATATATATATATCTTGTGCTAAAAATCGATAGTTTTTATAAATTTGTGTGCCCCCTTCCACAATCCTTTAATTTCGTTTCTCCGTTTATTGTATATATATATATATATATAATATATATATTATATATATATTTTTTTCTCTTTCTGTAACCTATATATAGGCTGTAATTCTTTATGTACTTCAGTGTTCCTGAGGATGTCATTAGACGAAAGCGCTTGAGCACCATCTGTGTTTCCTTTCCTTCGTGGTTTTATTCATCATATATATATATGTTACGTTTTTTTTGCGAAATCGGTCTTTTTTCAAATTCTCCGGTCAGTTTGCAAAGAAACCAAAACAATGGTAATTTTACAAAATGACCTTAAATGTTTGATAATTTTGCAAAAACACAAAAATCGGTCAATTTGCAAAAAACACAAAAAACGGTCAATTTGCAAAATCACCAATAATCTTGTCGGTGTATTTGCAAAATCTCTTGGTCTAATACTGTAGAACCTTCTAGCTCCTAACCTAACCACAATAACACTGTTGTTAGGTTAGGTTAGGAGCTAGAAGGTTCTACAGTATTAGAACAAGAGATTTTGCAAATACACCGACAAGATTATTGGTGATTTTACAAATTGACCGTTTTTTTGTTTTTTGCAAATTGACCGATTTTTGTGTTTTTGCAAAATTATCAAACATTTAAGGTCATTTTGTAAAATTACTATTGTTTTGGTTTCTTTGCAAACTGACCGGAGAATTTGCAAAAAGACCGATTTCGCAAAAACCGTAACATATATATATATATATATATATATATATATATATATATATATATATATATATTAACGTAAAGAACGACGCTTGTATAGGAGAATATTCCGCGCAAGATGAGGAGAGAGAACGAAACAAATGAAAAAATGAGGTAACCACCCGGGAATCGAACCCAGGATCTTCCGATTGCCGGTCAGATATGATAACCATTACACCACGGGCCAGTGGTGTAATGGTTAGTTAGTGTTAAAGTGTACACTGGTATACTGTAGAAGTCAAGAAGTGTAGGGGGTTGTCACAAGTTTATATGGTTACATACTAATATAGTATCAAGGGCGGATCTAGGCATTTCAGTAAGTGGGGGTCTAAAGTACTAAAAATTGTTTCTTAAAACAGACCATCAATGAGCGAGTGAAAAATTAATTGTATTTGTATGATACAAAATAAAAATCTAATTTGGGTACAACAATTATTTATCAGAAAATTTTTCAAATAATTACAAATGTCTTGCCAATTAAAAGAACTATCCAGTCCCGTAGCCAGGACTTCCCAAGGGCGGGGGATCGAAATTGTAGAAAGGTGGACCTTCTGGTGCAACGACCTAGTCACTGCGGAGGGGGTTTAGAGTAGTTTAGAGAAGTTTGTGAAGTTTCAAAAGAAAATTTAAAAAAGTGCAAGTGTTCATTTGCTAAATGATGTTACATATTATAATATCACATCATAAGTTATAACTATGGTTACAAAAGTGGACCTTTCCTGTCAAAGCCCCCCTTGGCTACGGGCCTGCTATCAGAATAAGATGAAGATAAAAATAGTGATATGGCTGCACCAGTACTAATGGCACCTATAAAAACCACTGCAACTACAAATTTAGAAGTAGGCCTACAATCGCTGCCAGCCATTAGGCAAAGCAAGCAAAACGGCTGCTTTGAGCCCCGCGCTATTAGGGGCCCCGCAAATATATGAGTACAGTATAAAAAAATATTTTGGTTTTGAGTGGTAAATTAAATACGGCTTGTCATAATAACTCTTCATATACAGTAGTATTCATATACAATAGTATTCCGTATTAATTATATATTTTGTTATATTTCAGATATCGACTTAGTGATGCCTCCAAAGAGATTGCGAGATACTGCTCGGAAATATCTTAGCGGTCACCAGAAGAGAGAGCGTGAAGCGAAGCGGAAATCAGAACTTGAGCGTATGTATGGGTCATTTGAAAAATTTCTAGAGAAACGCGATCCACAGGCTGAAACTGAACAAGATGTGCCTGCACCGTCACATTCATCATCATCAGTTTTCATAGATGAAAGTGAATTAGAATTACCTGCGCCGTCACATGCGTCATCACCAGCTTTGATAGATGAAAGTGATATCCAGAGGGAAGAAGAACCCATGGATCAGGCTCCAATTCTGCAAAATCAGCCTCTGGATGCACTTAAAGATCCAAGGTTAATGGCCGGAAACTGTCAGCACAAAAGTCAGAGATTTACTAGTGAGTAAAAGGCCCACCACAGTGTGAGGAAGTCTATAACTTTCCCAGAGATGACAATGGTCGCAAGTTTTCAAAAAGTCATTACAAGAGATGGATGGAAAATAGAGAAGTTGGTATACGGAAATGGCTGATTTATTCAATCTCTAAGAATCGGATATTTTGTCTGTTGCAAGTTATTTGGAAACTCCAACAATGCCTTGGGGTGTGAAGGATTCTGTGACTGGGTGAATACTAGTTCCAGACTGTCTGAGCACGAAAGATCACAGAGCCATCTGAAGGCGACTCTCCATTGGGTGGAACTCGAACAACGCTTGATCAAAAGTTGCAGTCTGGATCAACTCAGTCAGGAACGAATCAATACGGAGAAGCTTAGGTGGAAAAATGTGTTTGAGCGCTTCCTCGCCATTGTACAGTACTTCGCTGAACACAACATGGCATTCCGAGGATCAGTAGATACAATCTTCAGACGGAATAATGGCAACTTCCTTGGACTGGTTGAGCTTATCTCAAGATTTGATCCCGTCATGCAAGACCATCTTAGAAGAATAGTCAATAAGGAAATTCATTATCATTACCTGGGAAAACGAATCCAGAATGAACTCATCTCACTCATGAGCAACAAAGTTCGAGCAACCATTGTACACAGAATTAAAATAGCAAAGTATTTCTCTGTGATCCTTGATTGCACACCCGACATTAGTCACAAGGAGCAGATGTCCCTTACTTTGCGATATGTCTCTGATTGATCATCAGGTATTGAAAGTGGAATTTTTGAACACTTCATCAAGTTCAATGAGGTGAAGGAGACGACCACAGGAGAAAACCTACTAGAGGTATTGATGATGAGAGAACTTCACGGACTTGGACTGAAAATGAGTGATATTCGGAGACAAGGATATGATAATGGTGCGAACATGAAGGGACACTCATCAGGCGTTCAAGCGCGACTTCTGGAAATGAATTCAAGAGCATTCTTCACTCCATGCGCATGCAACAACTACAATTTGCTATTTGGAGACATGGCAAAAACATGTGTTCAAGCCATCTCATTTTTTGGGGTTATTCAACGCCTGTATGTCTTCTCAGCCTCAACCCATCGAGGTCAGTCTTCTGCAAGTATGTGAAAGAGTTCTCAGTGAAGCCCTTGAGCGAGACAAGATGGGAATGCCGTGTGCAAAGTGTCAAAGCTGTGCGATATCAAGCTGTCGAGATCTATGATGCACTTGTCGAAATTGCTGAAAAAACAAAAGATCCTCAAGGAAGAAGCGAAGCAGAATCACTTTGTAAAGAGATGAAGAATTTTAAATTCATTGTTGCTGTCATATTCTGGTATGACCTTCTCTTTCAAGTCAACTACGTGAGTAAAGATCTTCAGAGTGATTCAAAACATCTTCAAGTGCCATCGAGAGTTTGGAAAGAACATGTAAGTGGATGAAAGAATATCGGGAGAGTGGACTTCAAAGTGCTGTAACAGATGCCAAAGAGATTGCAGAGCAGCTTGAAATCGAGCCAGAATTCAAGACAACACACGTCAGACGAAAGATGTTTTCCTATGAAGGT
Organism: Bathynomus jamesi; assembly: GCA_023014485.1. Lineage (NCBI taxonomy): Eukaryota > Metazoa > Arthropoda > Malacostraca > Isopoda > Cirolanidae > Bathynomus > Bathynomus jamesi. Next base: position 214,062 of record JAJOZX010004058.1, read on the forward strand.
CAAGACCAGCCAATTGAAGATGCTGAAGAAAAATTTAAAATTTCTGTATTTAACGCAATTTTAGACATTGCCATATCCTCCCTGAAACGACGATTCGAACAAATGACAGAACATCACTCAAAGTTTGGCTTCATGTACATGTTCACAAAGATGTCCAAGACAGACCTACGTAAGCACAGCAAAGATCTCGAACTTGAACTGACTGATGGAGAAGACCACGACATTGATGGATTCATGCTTGCTGAGGAAATGGAAGCCTTGAAGCCAATTCTTCCAGGAGATATATAAAGTGATCCAATGAAGATATTGGGCTTCATCACTTTGAACAATCGTTCTGTGGATTTCCCGAATCTCACGACTGCATTGCGAATACTACTGACTATTCCAGTTACTGTTGCATCTGAGGAAAGAAGTTTCTCAAAGTTGAAATTAATAAAAACGTATTAAGGTCGATGATGCTGCAGGATCGATTCAGTAATATGGCGATCCTCTCCATTGAAAACGACACTGCGAGAAATTTGCCACTATGAAAGCCAGAGAGGTTTCGTTGTGATCACATCCAAAATAAATGATATTTGTTGTTGAATCATTGTTCTTTTCTTTCAGTAAGCATGCACCCACTATAGGTAGCTAACTTTAACCTTAGGGCCCCACTTTAAAAATCTCGAATTGGGCCTCGCATTTGCTAGGGACGGCCCTGCAAACAATGTATACAAATAAAGACAAAATAGAATTTTAATAAAATAAAATAACCATAATCTATTTACAAAAACAAAATTTGTTTTCAGAGGCATACATATCATTCAAATATGGCATTTGCACTTGAAAAAAGGGCACTTGCAAGAAATTGAGGGGGGTCCGGACGTCGCCGATCCCCACTCTAGATCTGCCCTTGGATTGGGATTTTTTTTTTTTTAATTAAACAAAGTTCATACCTGAAGTTAAAATAATGTATAATAATTTAAAATGGGAATAGAGTCGTTAAATCTTTTAAGTCTCCAGTCAAATAATTTTAATTTTCTAATGTAGGTGGTGTTTATGGTTATGTATGTGTATGAGTTTCACTGTAGGAGTGACATGGCGTGCAGAAGGAAAACGGACTCAAGTATGCGTCAACAGAAATAAAATTAAATTAGGATTATAAATGTCAAGTAAATCAGTTGTATGTATTTATATAATAATAATAATAAGAAGAAGAAGAAGAACGCACTTAGAAAAACTTTAGTACAGTAGTACAAAGTAGGGATGCACCGGAACTTGGTTCTGGCCAGTTACTTACGACCGGAACCCCCCAAATATTTGTTTGCAGTTCCGATTCCGGCCGAAACTTTAAAAAATAACCGGCCGGAACCGGAACTTATGAATTTGAAATATGTTTAGGCCTATAATAAAAGACATTTCTTTATGAATTTATTACAAATTAATCCATTTTTCAGACCTTAATATTTTATACATACATATATATATATATATATATATATATATATATATATATATATATATATATATATATATATATATATATATATATATATATATACTGTGGCGAATCTAGGGGGGTTCGGGGGGTTTCATCGAACCCCTCTAAACCAGAAAGGTCCTTTCCCAAAGCTAACTCACTGAACATACAAGTTATTTTAAAAACAACACTAAAAGCATGTAATATACCCTTTTGTTTCTGATCGTTAGTCCACGCTGTGTCTTACTTTAATATTCAAAAGTCTAAAAATCAATATTCATTCCAAGTATTTATTCAATAGAATTTTCGGTTTACAATGTCAAGAAGAGTTAAACAGCAACCAAGAATTGACCGATTTTTTGGTCCATCAAGTTTGGTCCATCCCACGTCAGTGGCAAGGTTAGTAACTGTATTGTAAACTAAAACAATGACTTTAAAAACTACTTACAGTTACTGATCGATTGCTCATATTAAATTCATTGTCTCTCGTTTTAACAGTGATGAAGAAGGACAATCTACCCCGACTGCAAAAAGGATTTGCAGTAGCGCCAGTGATACTGGTAGGAACACGTGTTGTACGACAAGCTGACTCACAGAAAACCACTTTTCTTGTTTTGATATATATTTTACGGTTAAGACTAAAAACTAAAGTAAGCTAAATCTTATTTCATTTTCTTAATATAATTATAATAGCTCCACATTTTGTTTTTATTGCAGGTAACCCTGTTTGCCATGTATCGGTACATGATATTGACGTTGGTGCTCTGTTGCGTCAGAAATTTACTGTTAGATCTCTGCAACAAGCTGAAAAGTTCAATGTCATAATTAACCATTTTCAACCAGGAAAGGATTATTCTTTCCCCAAAGTGTTTATGAATGGTTGTAATCGGTCTTTTCAAAGCTCTTGGCGGCAACGCTATCCTTGGCTGGTGTACAGCAAGGAATGCGATGGTGGCTTCTGTCTCCCATGCATTCTATTTGCTGCACGAGAAAACCTTGGTGCTCTCGTGAGCAGTCCATTTACACGGTGGACAAAAGTAAGTACGGTGTGCAGTCAACACGAGAACGCTCTTTACCGCGTAGATGCTATGGTCGCTTATGACAATTTCCTCTCCACAAGTCGAAATCCTGAAGTTATCAAAAATGTGACAAAAATTGCCCATCTTTGTGGCAAACTGCATTGCCTTAAGAGGTCACAGAGATGACAGCACAGCCGCCCAAGTTGCAAACAGGGGCAATTTTCTTGCCTTGCTGGAATTTCGTGTCGATGCTGGTGATGAAATCTTAAAAAAACATTTAGCAACATGCCGCGCCAATGCAAGATATTCCAGTAAATCAATTGAAAACCAAATTATTGGACTAATTGGGGATCAAACTAAGGATTCGATCATCAAGGAGATAAAAGAAGCAAAGTTTTATCATTTCTTTGCGATGAAGTGACAGACAATGCAAATCTTGAACAATTATAGCTTGTTTTGAGATTTGCTGACAAGAATTGTATTAGTCGCGAAGAATTTCTAGATTTTAAAACCACTGAACGCATAACTGGGCAAGTCATCTCTCAATTGATCCTAGGAAAACTGGAGCAGTGGGGTCTAGGCATAGCAGACTGCCGTGGACAAGGGTATGATGGCGCTTCAAACATGTCCGGCCAGGCTCGAGGGGTGCAACGCATAATAGTTCAGCAAAACCCCAAGGTAATATATGTGCATTGCAATTCTCATGTCCTCAATCTCATCATCGTAAAAGCTTGTAGCCTACCATCTGTACGCAATATGGCAGGAACCATAACTGAGATTTCTAACTTTTTCAATTATTCTCCAAAGCGACAGAGGTGTCTGGAGAAAGTAATAAGTTGGATCAGCCAGAATCTCAAAGATCCGAGACCGTTTCCGCACTCGTTGGGTAGAACGCCATGAAGCATATGAAGCATTTGTGCTCTTGCTGCCAACAATTATTAAAACATTAGAAGTTATTACAAATGAACCACAATACCAGCAGGATAGTTCTGAAACACATTGGAACTGGGATAGAGAGACACTCCAAAAAGCATACAATTTCTATCACACGTGTTGTTCGTTTCAATTTCTTATTTCCTTGACTGTTGCCATGAAAACTTTGGCAATCATCAAGCCGTTAAGCATCAAACTTCAGAAGAAATGAAACGACATCGTGAAGGCTTACAACATGATCTCGGACACACAGAAAGAGCTGAAGGAAGTGAGAGATAAAGCTGACGATGTGTTCAGGGGGTGGTATTCGCAAGCTGCGCAGATCAGTTCTGATGTGGGTACTGAACCCAGTGTACCAAGGACAACTGCCGGACAACAGCATAGACCAAATACTCCTCATGACACACCTGAGGAATTTTATCGTCGTACTCTATTTCTTCCTTTTCTGGACCATATTATGCAGATGTCTACAAGGTACGTTTGTAGAACACGAACTTCTAAATTCTAATAATCTGGCAGTTTTCCGTAATACGGTGGCAACGCCAGTAGTATAGCCGCAAAAGAGGAGAGTGCAAGAATGTTGCAGGTTATTATGTAATGTTGCAAAGGGGGTGGGGTTGTTGCAAAGGGGGTAGGGGTTGTTGCAAATGGGGGTGGGGGGTGTTGCAAAAAAGAAAAAAAAGAAAAAAAAGAAAAAAAGAGTACTGGCCTTTGTTGCCAACCTAGGTTGCAAGGGGCATGCAACTTGGGGGCCTCCCCAAGCTATTCCCCCCAAAGGGCCAGAGAGAAAGGAGGAGAGAAAGGAGGAGAGGTGTTCACCTGGCAGGAGCCAAGTGCACATTAAGACTTCAGCCGAGTAGGCGTTGTTTTATAGGCTCCTAATCAGCCAGAATCAGCCAGTTGACTGAGCCAAGGGGGGAGGGGTACACCTGAAGGAGAGAGAGACACCTGAAGGAGAGAGAGAGACGCCTGAAGGAGAGAGAGACACCTGTAGGAGAGAGAGAGAGACCTGAAGGAGAGAGAGACACCTGTAGGAGAGAGAGAGACACCTGTAGGAGAGAGAGAGACGCCTGAAGGAGAGAGAGAGAGAGACACCTGAAGGAGAGAGAGAGGAGTTCTCCCCCAAGTTATTTTCGTTTTCCTAACCTAAGAGGCCACTAAGGGGTTTTACCAAAGGGCCTGAAAGAGAAGGACCAGAGGTCCTTGCTCGGCTGGGAGCCGAGCTGGAATGAGTCTTTCACCAACTTCGCGGTCTTTTATAAGCCTCTATTCTGGCTGAATTGCCAGATAGCGCAATGTGTTCAGTTGCTGAGTTGTCAGATCGCACCATGTATGCAGATGCAGAGTTGCCACATCAAGCCATGTAATCGGGTGCTGATGTGCCAGATCGCACCATCAGATAGCGCCATGTATTCCAGAAATATTAATCATCCATTGTGTAACACAATATGACGATAGTTATTCCAATTAAATTCTGTTTAAATACACCTTTATTAATTGCATACCTTTCCAGTTTTTTTTTTTTGCAATGATCGGATTGCTAGATATATTATATATATATAATAATATATATATATATATATATACACATTCTTTTCTTATGTTAGGTAAATATATATATATATATATATATATATATATATTATTTATTTTATAACATTTAATTTTAGTTTAGAAGCAAATTTAACATTAACTTCATTGAACTTAAACTTTTCGAAACAAATAACATAGTTTACCTTCGAAAACGTCATAATAGAAAATAATTAATTTTATGGTTAACTAGTTTATTTCGTTTACTATAATTATGTATATACAGTCTTTTAATCAGCTTATGATATATATATATATATAATATATATATATATATATATATATATCTGAACTCTTTCAGCTAAAGAAGCCTTATGTATAGAATTGGTTGTGTAATAGCTGATATTAAACTCTTTTAACATGTTCTGAAAGCACGGCTTATAATTTCCTTCCCCATATCCAATAGCACTTCAAGACATTATTGTATAGAAATAAGGTAACACAAGTACTACAAGAAATAAATCCTAAAATAATTATATAAGACCGAAGTAATGGTCTGGCGTGAATCCAATTAAACTCTGTTTATAAACATTCGAATATCAGTGGGGAAAAACGAACGGAATTGAAAATTTATGAAACAATTCGACGATCGTCATTCCCCAAACCCGTATATATATTATATATATATATATATATATATATATATATAGAGAGAGAGAGAGAGAGAGAGAGAGAGAGAGAGAGAGAGATAGGATCTGTAGTTAATCTTACGCGAGGTATGAAAATCAGGAAAAAATGCCAAATGTGTATTATTTTAAAATGAAACTAAACGCATATTAAATTAAAACAAATGAATTTTGGCTTTTAAGAGATTTATTTATTATAAGAATTTAACTACTCGATGTAAGAAATTAATTATTAAACGCACGCGAAACTGTAATTAATAATTAATGTATTTTTTCTAACGAAGACTGAGTTACCAGATACCACTTTTTACCATTATTATGGTGAGTTGTCTTCAACTAAAAGATTTCGTTGTGAACAGCAGCTCATAACGAGAGACCTTCCCCCCAATCCCTGATAAGTCTCCCTTCACTTCAAATGAAGAGAAATTATGAAACACACGCTTGTCTGTGCACAAAGCATATGAAAAACCATAATATATTTATATAGTTAATCAATCGAGCCCATCTATATATAGATGTTTATAGTGTTTTACAATAGATGTATATAGTGTTTAACGATTAGGTCCATCAAATAAAGCATTTCAACAATGATTTCACTGTTTCAGAAAGATTTACGCATGACTTAAAAATATATTATTGATATGCCTAACTTAAGATCAGGATGCTTTTATAGTTTACAGCATCTTTTAAAAGTTTAACTACCAAGTTATAAATTAATTATCAACCGGATTGATTAAAAGTAAAGGCAGCTTTCAATATATTTTAGTAATATAACAGAATTGACAAAGTTACCCAATAAATAATTCGTTAGACAGAAAATGAATTTTTATAAGGGATGCCCAACTAATTATGACGCATATTAAATTAAAAAAATAATAACAAACGTAAATAAAGCGTATATTAAAAAAAAATTCGTTTTATTCTTTCCTTCTTATTGATAACTTATTTAAACTAATCTCTGTATATGTGCTTATTTAATCACAATGATTTAAGTTTAAAAGTAAAAACTGTTTTCTGTGAAAACATGATGATAATTATTTTATTCTGTTCTTCGGAAGAGCTTCAATTCGGTTGCCAGATACCACTTTTTACCATTATTATGGTGAGTTGTCTCCAACTAAAAGACTTCGTTGTGAACAGCAGCTCATAACGAGAGACCTTCCCCCCAATCCCTGATAAGTCTCCCTTCACTTCAAATGAACAGTTTAACATTAGAAAATTCTGAAACCTGACTCAGTGCCAAAATGAAACACCAAATAATTGTCCCCTAGCGCAATTGGAAAGGTTTTCACCCCACCTTAGACCCACAGTTTAACATTAGAAAATTCTGAAACCTGACTCAGTGCCAAAAAAGAAACACCAAATAATTGTCCCCTAGCGCAATTGGAAAGGTTTTCACCCCACCTTAAACCCACAGTTTAACATTAGAAAATTCTGAAACCTGACTCAGTGCCAAAAAAGAAACACCAAATAATTGTCCCCTAGCGCAATTGGAAAGGTTTTCACCCCACCTTAGACCCACAGTTTAACGTTGAAACCGAATGTTCTTTTAAAATATAATTAGGATATATTCTTTATAACCTCTCGATTACATTAGTGACTAATGATGCGGGAAATTCTGAGTAAATATTTTATCGAAAATGGGTGATAGAAAAATTCTGAAACCATATTTGGAATCAGTATCAAAAGTTCTATACGAATCACCAAATAATTTTCAAAGGAGAATACGAGCATTAAATCTATTGGTGAAAATATATATATATGTTACTCGTCCGGTCCCGTTATAGCGGATTGGTACACGTCATAGCTCCACCCAGCTACATCGGCAGCCAATCACTACGAACATCTGGTCTTTTGGGGCGGAGCTTGGCGATTGTGCATATAAAAGGGGATATTTTCAGTTTGGAGTAACAGTAGCTATTTTCGCGTCAGTGAATAATCATTCCCTCCACCATGGACCTGTACGTCTCCCCAGACTTGTATGAAGAGAGTGATACTGCAGCATTAACGACAATTAGCCTTTTTAATGCGGTTGACCGTGATGAATTATTTACAACGCAAACCGTAGAAGATATTTGCAGTGACGCTCCTTACAATCCGACGCAAGGGACTACCATAGAAATGTAAGTGTCTATAATTAGAATTTTTATATATGGAGAGTTGTAGTATCTCGTCAAATAGATACTCGCCAAAAATGTCAATCAATGTTATTTTGTTACCCCATTATGCTAAAATCGAAATTTTATGGCATTCAATCCTCGAACCAAAGATATCTTCACATAATGGGGATCTGTCTGTATACTCTGTATATGTTTTAAAAGCATTATTCCTTTAAGGTCCGATGAGGATTTGACACGTGTAATACAATCTTTTGAAGAATCTCGGAATACGGGGGATATACTGAACAGTCAACAATGTCACACATCCTCCACCATGGACCTGTACGTCTCCCCGGAATTGTATGAAGAACGTAGATACTGCAGCATTAACCGCAATTAGTCTTTTCAATGCGATTGACCGTGGCGAATTATTTTCAACGCAAACCGTAGAAGATATTTGCAGTGACGCTCCTTACAACCCGACGCAAGGGACTACCATAGAAATGTAAGTATCTATAATTAGAATTTTTATATATATATGGAGAGTTGTAGTATCTCGTCAAATAGATACTCGCCAAAAATGTCAATCAATGTTATCTGGTTATCCCCATTATGCTAAAATCGAAATTTTTATGGCATTCATTCCTCGAACCAAAGATATCTTCACATAATGGGGATCTGTCTGTATACTCTGTATATGTTTTAAAAGCATTATTCCTTTAAGGTCCGATGAGGATTTGACACGTGTTATACAATCTTTTGAAGAATCTCGGAATAGGGAGGATATACTGATCAGTCAACAATGTCACACCGAAATAATGTAAGTGTTTTTCGATCTTTTTGGGATAAGAAGACAATATATTTTCATAAATTTATTAAATGAAAGAAATCAGTACAATAAACAGCTACAGATTATATCGTTACAAATATACGAACAAAAACATTATAATATACAACGAGTACGTACAATTGGAAAACGGTTTTTTATCTGTCTGCATACCATTTCATCGTTTCGGCGAGTGTGACACGGGTCAAATAAATTTAAAAAATTTATAAATTCTTTATCATTTGACATATGCATGAGAAATGAGACGCAGTACATTCCGCAAACATTAGTAAAATATCCTTGCATGCGAAATGGGGTCCACACAACTTCGGGAATATGTAACTGAGCGAGAAATTTTACAATAATAGGATCACTCCAGGGTTGCGTACCGAGTGAATCAAAATAGTACAGGCGCTGTCTATTTTAAAATAGACCGATCCAGTGAATCCCTTCATTACCGATGATGTCTGTGTTCACAATAAGACTACCACATTCTCGCGTACTTGGCAAACTCAATGTTTCATTCTTCGCAAACACGCCGATAAATTTGGAACGTGTGACTCGCTCCATTACTTTCTGAAGTGTATTAGCATCCATTTAAAAGTCAGTGATAACGCTTCTAAATCTATCTACTTCTATTAGGGCTTGCGATTCGAGATATACTAGTACACTAATAGGAGCGTCTATAGGCTTGGCGAATTCCAGCCGCACTGAGATGTTTCCGCTCTGCTGTGGGGTTAAATGGGTATTTACGCTAGCAGATAAGTCAGGTGTAATGTCAAACGGGTAAAGGTTAAATTGATCAATGAATTCTTCCTGCGTTACCCCATTACCAAGCTCATCACAATCACCTGCAATATGGGTCAGATTACTATAGGCTCTGGCACAAAGCGGTAACACAGCGTCTGATGAATAGTCCGTACCCATTGTTCCACCCAAAGCAGTGCCATTAACGTATAGAGTTATATTTTTAAGTCCGAAATTCTCGAATTTAAAGGCACTCTTTTTATATTTTCCATTCACCGAAGCGTGGTCCTGCATGCCGATTAATATCCTTTTAGGAAGATTTCCCAGGGCAATGTTTTCTATCTGCTTCGATGCCAACCCTGCAGGAACCGTATATAGTTTGATCTGCACTCTGTTAATAGGATATTTCACTGTAGCGTTTAGTAAATTTTTCTCAATTTCTAGTTGTATTGGTGAACTTAATTTCACTCGCCGTACGCGGAGGTATGTGTCCATAATGTGAACCACAACGGACTTTGCACCCTCTTCTTGATTCGCATCCAGATTTAAGCAGATCTCAGGACTCGTGCGGGTGAGCTTTATTTTCATATCCACCCCGTTCACAAGCAACTTCTCCTGGAAAGTGAAATCTGTGTGCAACCGTCCAAAACACTCGTATATTTTCTTTTTAGAATTTTTAAATTTGTCCTTTATACTATTTTCATCTTTAGTTTGATAATATCCCTCCGCACTTAAAAAGGTAGCCTTCGCTTCTTTGGAAAAGTTGAGGACATTTTCCAAATAGGCTCGTAGATGATAGTACCCCGTGCCTGCCGATATGTTGGTCTGATTTAAATATACGTCACACTGGTTGAATATGGCGTGCAGAAAGTTTGTTTCAGGGTATACAGCATATTTGTCATCGCAGACCGTTCCATCAGAATGGGCTATACGTAGCTTAGCGTACATGTGCACACAGCTTGGATCAAAAAAGTAAGGACCTGAGCTGGGTATCACGAATTCTATAGGTGCACTCGGGGAACTAATTGTGTTTAAAGGGTTAATTGTAATAAAGTCACTATGCTCAATAGAAACTTGGGTTGGCGGGAGCTCAAAAAGGGACAGCTCCGATTTACAGCATTGTGAACTACATGGGTGGATGAAGCGTGCCATGGCGAAATAGTGACTCCTCTCTCGACAAGTGGTAAACAAACTATGATTCATGAGATCAATATCCTTAGCTTATATCAGTCAAAAAAGTGGTCAACCATAGGTTTCATTCGCTTACAGCATTTCTTTTTTGATAGCCTTTTACGTTTAATACCACGTGACCCCTTCTTCTTCCGGGGAGTCCTCTCTTCTTCTTCCCGCCACCACGCATTTTTCTCTTTGCATCTTTGATGATTTCGTCCCGTGTACGCTTTAAATGCTTTTTTAGAGCTTCTTTAGGTTTAGCCCCGGCCAATATGTCTTCTGCAGTGTTAAGGCCTGATTGTAGCGCTTTCCTTCCAAGGTATCTGGCACCCCTCTTCAGCAAAGGAACAGCCGTACGTAGTATGGATGAAAAAATGGATCCAAGTCCACTACCGCGCTGGTATCGCATCCCTCGATAGACGGTGAAAGGCTTTCTATCCATTATAACTCAGTGCGTCGAAAGTGTAGCTTCACTGTTAAGCTCCCGTTACCGAATGGGAAGTTTTCGCCCTCAATCGTTCTTATATATATTGTGATATTGGTTATTAAATTAGTTGCGACATTCACATAATGGGGTCTGTCATATGTAATACTCAAACTCCTTCCTCTATGGTTGGGGATGTGAGCAATGCGCAGCAGGCGTGCCTGGGTATCCCCAACAAACTGGTGCTCCACTATATTACTGTAAATATAGCACATGTCTGGGGACCTTTCAGCCAATTTCTCCATCTTCAATTGATACATTAATCTGGACAAGTTATACTGTGTCTCGTGAAATGTGTCTCTTTGGAAGGCTGCGCTATATCGGCCGTTGGTTAGAATTTTGAACTTTCTATGTTCTTTAAGACGTCTGTTAGTCTTTGATTTTAGGATTAGTGTATGTGCAGGGTTGTTTACGATTTCATATACTAAATCATTCGTAAGGTTTGAGTTTCTTAAACTTACGTTTAAGCCTCTCACAACATCCTCGGCCGAACCATATTGACCCGGCCCTAGTCTTACTTCTGTACTGTAATACCGTGCAATCTTAGTCCGAGCGATGCGCATAGTTTCATCCATAGCTACCCCAGCTTTTTCACACTCGTCAATGTCTCTAAGAATCGTAAAAACGGTTTCTTTATGTTCAATATTTAAAAAGACGGTGTCGAGCTGAATTTCGCATATCCCCACCTCATACGAATCACGACCCAATTCAATGTGCCCATGGAGTTCTGTTACAAAGTTGGCTAGTGTGTTGTTAGGATGTACAGACAGGGACGAGGAGGACGGGAGTGTGACGTAGAAATGGTTAGGAGCCATGTTGCATACTATTTAAGCTTCATTATTGCATCAGCTTTTATATAGGTGTTGAAGCTTTCTGGGTACCCTAGCCATTTCACCAGGTACATTTTTCTCCTTCCTGAACCTTTGCTTCCTAAAATTTCTCAATTTTAAACACATTTTTTTCTAAATTAAACGCAACTTTCTGCAATTCCTCGCGGTAAAAGCCTCCTGAGATTTCTTCCCCATTCAAATCTTCAATGTAATACATCATTATCTCACCTTTAGGTCTCACAGCCCTAACTTTAAAAATCTCGCGTGTCCATCCTTGCTCAAAACCCTTTGCGAATTTATTCCCCGAACGCGACAGCCTTACATAATCATTGATTTTGAAGCGCGCAGAGTGTTTGGTGGTGGTGGTGATCCATCTCTTCTCGGGAGCGTACCTCTTTCTAAAACTTCGTTAGGTGTTGCCCCAATCGTGCGATGGTGTGAGCGGTTGTAGGATGATGCCAATGATTCCAGAATGTCTAGAAATCTGTATGTGTTTTTATGTGTAAAATAACGATGCATGCGTTCCTTTATGGTGCGCTGAACTCTTTCAGCTAAAGAAGCCTTATGTATAGAATTGGTTGTGTAATAGCTGATATTAAACTCTGTCAACATGTTCTGAAAAGCACGGCCTATAAATTCCTTCCCCATATCCGTACAAAAATAGCCAGGAACCCTGTTTTCTTTTAACATTAGCGTTTTGGTGGCTTTAGCAACTGTTTCAGGTGATTTATTTTTCAGAGGAACTAGCCACAGATATCTAGAGAATACGTCTATTATGAATAGAATGTAGCGGTAACCATCGTTATACACAGAATATCTTTGCATGTCTGTTAAATCTGCTTGCCAAATAGAATCAATCGAGGAAGCCGTTGTCTTGGCTGTTTTAAACCTTTTTCTCACAGGCTTATGAAGCGTATAAGCGTCCTGCTCCCTCAAAAATCTTTCAACATCTTTTTTTCCTACTCCGTAAACACTTCTGTACAGTCTATCTACGCCGCCGTAAGAGGATGGGGTAGAAATGTCATAATAGCGTTTAGTTAATACGTTAGCCATTTGCGTATTTTAGAGGCACGTGGGTAGGGTTGGTTTAACCTCTTCTTGCTCCTCTTCAAAGGTGTTACCGCCGGGGGTGACGGCGCCTTCAATTGTGTCACAGGCGTTGCATGTTCCAAGTCTTTTAACCTGTTCAGATTTCCTATCAACGTTTTAGGGACATTTATTTGTTGTAGTCTTGCTTTAATATGCTTCCATCCTGATGGTGATGGCCTATCCCACTTTCTCACCAGATCATGGACAATGTCTACGATATTCGATCCCTGTACCTTTGATCCTTCCACAATGATCTCCCCTGTATCGGTCCATTGTATGGCGGGATCCTCATTCAATAGATTATAAAGACTTAAGCCTTTACTCCTCAATGTAAGTGGGAGGGTATTTTTTAATACATGTTCGATATGTTGTGTGGCTAATCTTTTTGGTTGGTCAGCTGTGTCGTCGGGCACAGATCCTATGTCGCCATCGTCCCCCGTGCTGTGCCTAATAACCACAGGAATCTCTGTAGGGCTCTTATAATTTTCGTACTCGTGAAGAAATTTCTGCAGAGCTTCTTGGTATAAGATTCTTTTCTCATCAGGTGTTTTTTCACTGTTTAATAGGGCTAACAATTCGCTTTCCATTCTTTTAAGTCTGCTTTTACGGGGATCTAGATACGTGTCTGGATTCCTTTGCAGTGAGGCGTACACCTCGTGGGGAATCACTACCACTTTCTTCATTATATTAATCTAGTCAGTAAAGGACCCAAAACTGAAAATAAGATGGGGAGAAATGACCCTCCTGTTTGTACAATAATTCGTTTTTTCTTCGCTACAGTTTGGCTTTTACGAGCGAGTGCACGTATTATGTTCTTGTAGCGGCGTAGGCGAGCCTTCTGATGGGTTTTCATTGATACATTGCAATTTATAACGTTAAGACAGATTTCACAGATGCATTTTAAAAAGTCGGCATCGATATTTTTAATAAACATCTGCTGCATTGCCCGGGGCAGTCGATGATAGATTTTTATTAATTCACGGTATTTCTTTAGTCTCTTTGTCATTCTGGAATATACACCGTTTCAGGCTCGTTTGGAAATATATTCGTTCGCAGAAGCACTCTAAACGTGTTTCGCGGATGAAGGTCGCAAAGCAAATATCCGTAACGCGTGCTTGTAGCTTCTTTATAAACTTCCAAAAACTCCTTACGCTGATTCGGGAACATTTGATTGGCTAATACCCCAATTTGTGATACATCTCTACGTTGCGCGAATAAGACTAGATATTGCGTATTTAACGACACATCGCGCATGTATCTATTTTTGAAAAATAGATTCTGATTGATGAAGAACACGCTTATGTTAAGATGGTGGGAGAATACTGTAAATGTCTCGGCAAACGTTTTATCCATCTCCAACATGAGATCGTCAATTACAATGATTGTATGTTCATTTCCCTTTAACGAATTAACGTCATATACGCCTTTGTGGAACAAAATATCATCTTGGTACTCGTTGAACACTGATTGATACGTCGAATAGCACCATATAACTTTATGCACAAATTTCGAGAACATCTCCCCTTTTCTTTAATGATTTTAAGCATAAACACAGTTTTACCACATCCTGTAGGTCCAGATATAATACATGTGGATGGGCTCGTGAATCTGAATTTTTCTACAGAGTCCATTTCTAACACGTCACACTCCTAAGTGGGTCATTTACAAAATATTACAAATTTTGAGTGCTGTTCCTTATATTTCTTCTCCCACAGAACCGTGAATGACGATGAGGTAGAGCAGCCCATCATTACGGATGACCTCGACGACAGTGTAGTTGTGATCTCCTCCCCTGAACCCTCACCAGCGATACCGGTAACACGTCCAAAGCGGAGGTATGAGACCCCGCGTCAGGTATAAAGCGACCGAAATACGCCTGTTGCAGCGGTAATAGATCCCCAACCCTCAACCTCTTACGCAACAAGCCCCCAGCAGCACCTAATATATCCCCTTATTCATCCGCCGCCCCCCGTTCTGTTAAGTCTACAATAATAGAGCCCCAACCATCAACCTCCTACGCAACACCCCCATCAGCAGCACCTTCCGCTAATATACCCCCTAATTCATCCGCCGCCCCCCGTTCTGTTGAGGAAGATATAACGCTCGAATTGGTGCGATCCGCAGCCCCCACCCCAGCCTTGACTAGAAATCGGTATAGAGTCAGGGTCGACCCTAGAGTCATGTATAGCATGGAATTGAGCGCGGACTACGCCGGGTTGTAGAGCGTATTATAGAGTTTGCTCTTCAGAATCGCGACGAGCGTGAAGTCAGGACGAGTCTGTCCTTTGGATTCGGGTCAGATGACGGTGATGTAGACGATTATTGGGTGATAGTGCCATTTAGACGTTTGGCGGCTGAAGATGTAGAATATATATTAGGCGTATAATGCAAGCCGCCCAAAGTAGTATAGCCTTCAATATGGACAACTTCACGGTAAATATTGACCATGTATACCGTGTTGCGGGTCATAGTGCCATACCGTATACTCTTAACCTCAATTCTCAAGCTATTTATAGACGGCATATAAACGTCGATCGTGGTTGCGGCTTTATAGCAGTACTCTTAGCACGTATGTTTACTGTACAAAATACACGAACTCAAAAAATTTGGTTGCCTACAGTCGTGGAGCGTGCCCGTAAACTAGCTGTAGACTGTGAACTTGAATTTGACTGTAATATGGGTCCTGAAGAGCTGAGAAGGGTAGAACAGGAAATGAATGTCCGCATAGTTGTGTTTGGGTTGGATGATCGTCGTAGGACTGTGTATGTTTTTAAAAGCTGTGTGAGAGATCGTACAAGGCCCCTACTTATTTTAGGATTGTCAGGGACAACGTATCTCCCCATCCGTAATATAAGGTGGCTTTACGCGAGTTATGACAAAAGTCGAAAATATGGGAGACATCATGATTTGTGTAAGGGGTGCCTCGAGTTTGCGGATGATATAGTGAGACATTGTAAAGAATGTCACATGGTATGTGAGCAGTGTAAAAGCACCAAATGTGAAAGCCGTGTAGTTGAAGCTGAGAAGAGAGACTGTGATGTGTGTAGACGCACATTTTTCAATAATAGCTGTTTTGATTTCCATAAATCAATTGGCACGTGCAGGAAAATGAGAATCTGTGAATGTGGTATGTTTCACACAATGGATAATTGGGGAAAATTTAAGCACAAGTGTGACGTAATTCACTGTCCTACATGCCAGGAGGAATATAAGGCGGATGGAGTAAAGCATGTATGTTATATGAAAGATGCTAAGCCTAAAAATAACCCTTGTATAACTGTATACTACGATATAGAAACATATACGAACGCTGAAACCAAAGAGGTAATTCCACATTTACTTGTGAGCCAGACTATCTGTGATGAGTGTATGGATATCGAATGTGACGAGTGCCCCAAATGTGGTAAACGGACAAACGTTTTTAAAACGAATGTCAGCGATAGTCCTGTGAAACTATTTGTGTCCTATATTGTCAAGTTAGCCGACAAGTTCAAAAAAATGACTGTGTATATTCTCGCCCATAACGGGGCAAAGTTTGACACGCAGTTCCTTTATAAGGAGTTGCTTGAACACGAATCCTCTGAGATATTTACAGGTGATCCATTGAAAAGAGGCAACAAATTAATACAGATGCAGATAAGAGGCAATGTACAATTTAAAGATACTTTATTATTCACACCTTGTAAATTAGCAAAGCTACCCAAGGTGATGGGAGTAGCAGCTGAAGTTTCCAAAGGATACTTCCCTTACACTTTCCTCACCAGCGAGACTTTAAACTACGTAGGCCCCACCCCCCAAACATTATTTTGACTGTATGGATGAACGTGAAGACTTTGATCGATACTACGACAGTTTTAATGAAAGTAACCCTTATAATATAGCTGATGAATGTGAGCGTTATTGCGTGAATGATGTGCGCGTGCTTAGAGTATGTTTCCAGGCCTTTAGAAGGATGTACATAGCCCGTTTCAAATGCGATCCACTGCAAGTCGCAACCACCATCGCATCATTATGTTTTACGGTGTTCAAGAATAACTTCATGCCGAAAGACACCTTAGCCATTATTCACCGAAACAATCCCCGCAGTTACGGGCACAAGGCTATTTACTGGCTCATACACCTACAGCAACAGACAGGTGTATACATAAAGCACGCCCGCAACACGGGTGAAGTACCCATTAAGATTAATGGACGTGTTTTTTGGGTTGATGGGTTAAGTGAAAACCGTGTCACTGGTGTGAAGACTGTGTACTCCTTTAACGGTTGCTGGTGGCATGGATGCCCCCGTCCTGAGTGCGGAATCACCGGAGATATCCACGGTAGGTCTCCTGCCGACTGTCTTGCATCGACCCGCACCCGCGATCAACTTATAGGATCACAGTTCACTCACAAAGTCTTGTGGGAGCATGAATATGATGCACGGATGGAGACAGACGAGGTGTACCGTGAGGAAATAAAAACGATCAAGCGTTCAATGGTGCTGGATCCTCTCAAATGTGGTGATAGCTTGTTTGGAGGACGTACAAATCCTTTCAGACTATACTTCCCACCTACGGAGGGCGTGAAGCTCCATTACTACGATTTCTGTTCTTTATACCCATACGTGATGAAGAGCAATCCGTACCCCGTGGGCGCTCCTGAGAAACTGGTGGGACCTAGCCTACCCTCCATCAATGAATTTTCAAAAAATTTGAATGATCGTTACTTTGGGCTCTCTTTCGTAGACGTACTCCCCCCACGCAATTTATGGATGCCGATCTTACCTGTCGTTATCGACGACAAGCTCATGTTTCCCCTGTGCGTGAAGTGCGCGGAAGAGGATAACGGCGAATGTAACCATATACCCCACCAGCGTAAGATCAGAGGCGTATATACAAGTCCTGAGTTGGCCCTAGCCGTGCGCCATGGTTATAGAATACTGAAGATACATGAGGTGTGGAGGTTTCAGAAGCTACCCAACCTTTTCACACCATATATAAACACCTTTTTGAAGGATAAGGTTGAGGCATCAGGGTATCCGCGAGGAGTTGATACCGAAGATGAAAAGTCTGCCTATATTCAACGTTACCGCGACCGCGAAGGTATACAACTTGATCGTGTCCAAATTGTAAAGAATCCTGGCAAGCGCTTTAGTGCAAAGTTGTGTCTAAACAGTCTATGGGGAAAATTTGCGCAGAATACCGGCAGAGGGAGCATTCATTTGGCACAAAGTTATAGCGATGTCTGGGATTATGCCAATGCCCCCGATAAAGAGGTCATGGAGATCGTAAATGTAGGTAATACTTACGTAATAAAGTACAACAACACTGAATTTGCCACAGATACCTCAAGGGTTACAAACATACCTGTGGCCAGCTTCACAACAGCCTACGCCCGTATAAAACTTTGGGGTCTATTGCATTCTCTTGGGCGGAGAGTATTGTATGCCGATACAGATAGCGTGATATTCACAGAGAGGGAGGGTGAATACATGCCCACTATTGGGGAGTTCCTCGGCGAGCTCACTGATGAGATCAAGGATGAGTATGGGGACAACGCATACGCCGACTCTTTTGCCTCAACAGGACCTAAGACTTATGGGGTACGGGTCAGGGTGGGGGAGGAAATGAAATATATCGTGAAGGCAAAGGGTATTACGCTCAACCATGCGAATCGGGAGGTTGTTAACTTTGAGTCGTTGAAGGATCTAGTATGTTTGGATGAACAACCTCCCCAACTAATTGTAGGCACCCACAATTTTCGGGCGCAGAAGCTGGGGGGCGTGAAGGAACTTAGGGGTACGATGGTGTGCCGTAACACCTATAGGAAACGTTACCAGTTACCTGGTACCTATGATACCGTACCCTTTGGATACCAATGATGCTTCTAACTCACACGTCTTGTATATAATCGTATCTATTTGTAAATATATATATATATATAACTTGAATATCTCGTTTATTAAATCGTATTTGTAAATATATATAACTTGAATATCTCGTTTATTAAATAAATCATGTTTCAAATAGCGTTTCACTTTCCTTTGTGTGTGTGTGTGTGTGTGTGTGTGTGTGTGTGTGTGTGTGTAGGTGAAAGTTCTAAGCTCCGCCCACTGTAAGACCGTGAGTCATGCTACTATCTGGGAATCCCTGCGTGGTCAGTCGACCGCAGTAAGCCCGAGAGATCAGACGTGTATTCAGATCAGACGTGTATTCAAATGGCTACCTTTAATATTGCTTGTACAACGTTTACGAAATGGTATTCAGTAAAGTGCCAGGATGTGGTGGATACCGAAAAACTTCCTATGCCTCTTTTAAAAACACATTGGATTGTGCGAAGTTCCAAGATGTACAAATACTCTACGGATGTTCTGGTGAGACCGTTGAAGGCTTTCGTTGCACAGACGATGTGCTGAAGTATACTGCAGAGCTAAACTTTATAAAGTCTCACATACACCGTGAAGTAAAAGAAACAACGCGTGCAGAAGAGAAGCAGCAGGTATGGATAATGAGTCTTGCTGATGGGTGGTGTGACAAGCGGTATTACGTCATGCTACACCATGTCGATTACTCATACCCTACGACTGAAAATGTGAATCTCGTGATCATGGACAATCTTAAGTATTTTTATCACTATATTAACGTATATCATGATGAGGTTCGTAGTGAGGTTGTGGCTAGTGCCCTGCGTGAATTTTTAACAGAGTTTAGAGACGAGTATCGTTTGATGGGCAGAAAGGAAAAATATGAACATATGTTCCTCTCAAATAGTGCGCCGGAGTGTGGAGATGTTTAGTAAAACATAAAATGTTCCTAGTTCTTATCCAAACTGTCTGGTGCGTAGGCTGGTAGTGATATTCTTGTACCGGTACAACAATTCGACTCGCGGAACAAGCCCATTCACGTATCATCGAGTCAGCCGCCCGTCGAACCATTCCTGCCTACCTGCGTGCCTCACACGGCTCATAGTTATCTCAGAGCTTGAGCCGAGTGGACGTGCGCTCCTCGAATACGATGGAACTTCCTTTGAGCAGCATTCTCAACGCCTCGTACGATGTGTCCGTGACGAAATCGTTGCGCGTGTTCAGGCGTAATTCCGGTACCATTAGCTATGTACTGGAAACGGAATGTAGACCGACAAACAAACGGGTTTATTTAAGTATCGAGGAGATGAATAGAATCTTTGTGATAGTTGAGAAGTGGAGTGAAGATCGTTATAAAATACCTGCTAACGTAGGTACAAGAAGAGAGCAGATTAGTGACGCACCCTCATACGCCGTTGTATGTACGTTGTGTATAAATAACGATCGGCCGTGCATTGATATACGGCTGATGTGGAAGAATGCTTCTGATAATAACGCTCTTATTCCTACGCGAAACCGTTTCATCCTCGACAGAATGTTTGAAATCGTCGGATTCCGTAACTGAAACCTATATTAGACGCGCGTGTTACGGACATGCTTTATTTTGATACAGTACTTGAATACGCCTACACCGCTCTGCTCGATGGGTTTACCGAGTGTAGGGCTGGTGAGAATGGTCTAGAGCTGGACGTTTATTTAAAAAGTTTAGACTCTTTGAAATACCATGAACTTTGGTACAAAGCAATTGATCGGTACAAGGCTGAGCTCACCTACACCGTTCACCCTGAAGAACTATTTCTTTATATAACGCGCAGTTGTCGTAACGATTTAGAAGATTATTTCAATTGCCGCTATGTTGAGTGAGTTCACGATTGAAAAGCTCGAGTCGGTAGAAATAAACCCTCGATTGGAAAAGCGTGTTTATAAACTTGTATTTAATAATGTAGCTAACGATGAACTCTTTGTGCGTGCTTTTGATTGTATTCTAGACGTGTTTAAAGATGACTTACCAACGGTTGTAAAGTGGGAACAAAAATAGTACTGAACGATATGAAAGCCCTTCATATCGAATACAGGTTTCCCTATACTTTAAGCGGTGAAATATTATTAAGCCGCATATACTGCGTAATGCAGAGCAATAATGATGTAATTGTAAACTCGATTAAGACCGAGTTTAGTATTTTGAAAAAAAAGTGAATTGTATATATATTTTGCTTGACATTTCTCCTGTACTGATTATACGCATATTTCTATTGATTTGTGTTTATATATATATATTTTGCGTGATATTTCTCCTGTACTGTTATGTACATATTTCTATTGAAGTGTATATTTATTTGAAATGTATATTTTATTTTATATATATCCATAATTGTGTGTATATATTTCCTGTACTGTTATATGCATATTCCTCAAATGTATATTTATTTTCTATATATTTATAATAAACAGAATGATGCAATGTTGTTTTACTTAATTGTTATGCCTTCTACTACCGGTATTCTTTTAAGAAATATAATAATGCATACAACGGTATTGCGGTATCTGGCAATATTAAGCCTTCTAAGCCAACTGGCTGATTAGGAGTCTATAATATGTATATAATAATGTAGCAATATATGCAAAAGGGTATCTGGCAACTCAAGCCATTTACAGCCAACTGGCTGATTAGGAGTCTATAATAATGTATACAATGGTATCTGGCAACTCAGTCTCGATTAATGAATACATGGCGCTATCTGGCAACTCAAGCCATTTACAGCCAACTGGCTGATTAGGCGTATATAATAATAATGTATACAATAATACTGCTAAAAAGAGGTATCTGGCAACTCAAGCCATTTACAGCCAACTGGCTGATTAGGAGTCTATAATAATGTATACAATGGTATCGCGGTATCTGGCAACTCAAGCCATTTACGCCAACTGGCTGATTAGGAGCCTATAAAACAACGCCTACTCGGCTGAAGTCTTAATGTGCACTTGGCTCCTGCCAGGTGAACACCTCTCCTCCTCCTTTCTCTCCTCCTTCTTTCTCTTGGGGGATAACGCCGCCTCCAAGTTTTCCTTGTTGCAGCTGCAGCATCCCCTTTGCAACATTACATAATAACCTGCAACATTCTTGCACTCTCCCCTTTTGCGGCTATACTACTAACGCCAACCGGTCTCGATCCGACCCCTGCATTCTCCACCTAATTAATGAACTCTTTTTGTTATAGATTCGGTCCCACTCAGAAGATGGCTCTTCAGTTACTTGGTCTTTGAGGTGACGTGTGTGTGTATATATTATAATATATATATATATATATATATAATATATATAACTGTATGTATGTATATAGTCTAAAAGTCACTAAAAGAAAACTGAATGGCAACACAAAACAATAAACAGTTTGTTTGAGCTGAACTAACAGCATGATTATTTATATCTGACTAAATCGTTGGTGCTAAGTTTAATTTGGTGATGTTTCTAAAGTGACAAAGTTAAGTAGGAAGTTGTCTAATAATTATATAGCTTCTAAATTAGTAAAGTTAGAGAGTTAGGTAGGCCGCTTTGTGGGACGTTGGAAATCTATGGTAGGCCATAAAGAAGATCTAAATCAAAGCACCGGTAAGTGCCTTTGTTGTTGTTTAGAAACCTAGTAACTTAGAGGGGCCACAAACCCCAAGTTATTACATTTGGCGACGAAGATGGGATTCAATTCGGCTTATTGGATTCAATTTGGTTGTTTGGAAAATTGGATGTAGTCTAGCCTAGGTGGGTCGTTCGATTTGGTTGGTTTGTGTGGGTAAGCTACCGTACTATTGCTTAGGTCCCGCCGGCCTAACTCTCATACTAATTCCTACTCAGCCCTAACTCTCATACTAATTCCTACTCAGCCCTAACTCTAATACTAATTCCTACTCAGCCCTAACTCTAATACTAATTCCTACTCAGCCCTAACTCTAATACTAATTCCTACTCAGCCCTAACCCTAATACTAATTCCTACTCAGCCCTAACTCTAATACCAATTCCTACTCAGCCCTAACTCTAATACAATTTACTATTCAGCCCTAACTCGGGAGTAACTAGATCAAATTTAAATCCTAGCTTCACGTTAATTGGTCTAAGTCGATTTTGTTCTAGCATGTCGGTGATTGGCCATATAAGCCCCTACGAAGACTCTGGGGGAGGACTTCGAAGCTTATGCCACTTGGGTGAGGTCATTTTTCGAGGCAAATTCCATTCCTGATGCTAAAAAAGTACCTACCCTCTTAACTATAATGGGCCTTAAAACGTTTGCCTTAGTTATGGGCCTAGTTGCTCCTAAAGCACCGGAAACTTGCACCTGTAATGAATTGGTACAGGCCCTAACCAATCACTACAAACCCCGAGTAGTTCTCATCTATGATCGTTTCAAATTTTATTCGAGGCACCAGACTGCGAATGAAAGCATTGCAGAGTTTGTTGAAGGTATAAAAGCCTATAGCCGTACTTGTAAATTTGGGGACAAATTAGACGAAATGCTAAGAGATAGGTTTGTAATGGGTCTCAAAGAGGAGTCTAAACAGAAAGCCCTATTAGCTATACAGGGGCTAATTTTAGTCAGGCTGTAGAAATAGCTGCGGTTAGGGAAACAGCTGCTAAAGATGTTAGAGCTTTTGGCAGTCACAGTAGTAAAGCCCAACACGTAAATAGCTTTAAATCTTCTATGCTTGGCAGACCTAATGAGCCTATTATCAGAGACGTACCGATGGGGAGGTCAACAGGGGTGATCGCCCCCCTTGAGCTAATAAATTATTATTATTTTTCCAGTAAAATTGCTAGGTTACAACAGGATGAGAATGAAAGTGGAAAAATTTCGGTGCCTTCGGCGCTAGCTCTTGCCTCCCCTACTAATAAAAATCTAAAATGGCTTAGGATCTCGAAAACTTTTAATCCGGCCCTGAGAATAATTTTCTTTTATAAAGGTAACAGTCCAAGGAAATGCTTAATCTCGAAATTAGCACTTTTTTATTTTTATGTTAATACAAATCTGAGCATCCTAATTGCGGTTTGCATTAAATATTATGTTACTAATCAGATTTTTATCATAATTTTTATATTTTTTATAATATAATTTTTATATTTTTATTCATAATGTGTCTTAGCAGTAGCTAGTTAATCATCTCTAACTGAACGATAGGCTCATGAACGTACATAAAAATTATTTATCTCTATTTCAATTATACTTCTACGATTAGTTCCAAGTTCACCCCCCCCTTTGGCAAATTCTGGGTACGCCCTTGCCTACGAGACAAACAAATTAAAGGTATGCGGCAAACACGACTAAACCTCAGGCACGTCGCCAAGTCTATAATCATATGGGGGCAATTCATAGATGTAGGGGGGCAGGATAATCAGGATAATTTTGGGGTTTAGTTTCAGATCAAACTAACATTTACGGGATGCAATGTTTTAGAATAAGTATTTCTTATAATCAGTGGCGTACTAAGGGGGGTACGAGGGGGGCGGTCCACCCCGGGTGACAGCCAGGAGGGGGGTGTCATCGGGAGAGTTGAAATACCAGTACAAGTTTTCAAACCAAATGAAAAACTCGCCAAAGTAAGAAAAAAAATTTAAAATTTTCAAACTATTACAACAGCTTAATATTAATTTCCACTACAAAATAAATTTTTATTTTTATTGGCAATACAAAATTTACAAACGAAAAATTAAATATTTGATAAAAATTACATCGAAAGGCGAACGTTTGTTGACGTTTAATCATCAGTTTGTTGAGCATAGCCAGCTGACCGCAACTGACATTCCAAGTCTTGTTCACTTGACACTGTGACTCCACATACATGAGGTATGTTTCATTAAATAATTATGATAAAGCATAAAGTGCTGGTGTTACCAGTGTCTAGTAATTTTTGACAATGTGGTATCATAGTGATGTTTAAGTGTTTAAAAATGGATCGTCGTGATGTTATAATACCCGGTAAATGCATCGTCGTAACGTTATAATACATCAACAACTACAGTACTATTCTATATTGAATTAGTACTAATGCTTATTGGCTTAGTCACGTTACTGCTTATTAAATAATGATATCAATTATAATAGCTATCGTTATACCATACTATATTGAATTAGTGTTAATGCATTGGCATTGATAATTAATTGTCCCTGCTTGTCTGGGTTGATAATCTAATAACTCAATGGGTATCTGGTTGGAAAAAGTTTGAGAACCACTTGTTTGAAGCTTTTCTGTTGTAATAATTTTTTTTTACTTCTTTATTTACTGGATATATACTGTTAATTTTCATTTTGTCAGTGGTCTAGTTATTTGTGAGTAATGCTCATAATTTCCTGCTTTTTAATGGGGGGGGGCCAAAGGAAGGATCCGCCCCGGGTGCCAAATACTTTAGGTACGCCCCTGCTTATAATGTATGATAAATAAAAAACAAAACTCATTTATTATTTTCCTTCTGCTAAATTAATAGGAACGAGCAAAAAAAAATTTTTTTCAAAGTTATTTTTTAACTCAGGACTGAAGAGGATATATAAAGGAAGAAAAAATCAAATACCATGGACTTGTATTTCAATTACTCTGCTTTCACTCAAAAACTTCCTTAATTTCATTTGCTTCATTTACTAGCATCACAGAACCCTTTTCTACTTGTACTGATACAATGGGCTTCATAACTCACCTAGTTTAGACGATACAAATGAAAAGGCACAGGACAATGGCACGAGTTTAAATTTCGAACTCACTACTCAGAATGTCGAGCACGTTATGTACAATAACTATCGATACCACCACGAGGTTGCAGCACCAATGCGGCGCCAGATTCAAAATAATGTTTATGCCAACTTCTTGAGACCGTGAGACCGTATTTTCCCCTCAACTTTAGGTACAAGTGTAGATCGATATTCAAGGAGAGAGAGAGAGAGAGAGAGAGAGTGTAAGTAAATTTGAATTAGACGAATTGTAAACCACAACCATAAACCATTCAACTTTAGTTTTGATGATAGTTATTTGACTTGGGGGGCAGTAAATGAATTTGGGGAGAATTGCCCCCCCCCGTGACGATGGGCCTACTAAACCTACTAATTCGAACGCTAAACAGGAGGAAAAGCCTTGCAAGCCATGTACTGGGTGTGGAAACACCATTGGAAGAAGGACTGTCCTTTTAAAGAGGCAGTTTGCCGAAACTGTAGTAAAATAGGCCACATAGCTAAAGTTCATTTTTCAAAGAAAACAAGGGGTGAAAATTATAATTATAACATTTCTAGTGGTAATCCTCAAAATGGAAATACTTCGAACATTGGAATGGAGTACCTATTTTATGAGCAGCAAAGTGGTGGTAATACAGGTCCATATATTGTAGAGGTAGACCTACATAGAATTACAGTTCCTCTAGAACTAGATACAGGTGCTGCCCGAACTGTCATGTCCAAAACAGTTTTTTACAAAACTTTAAAAAATACACCTAAACTACATGCATCTAAAACAATACTGAAAAAATATGGGGACATACACACACTTATTTGTGGAGAAACATCCATCACAGTTACACTCGACAAGAAAACTTTGTCTCATCCCTTAACTCTTTTAGTGGTGGATGAGCAAGGGCTTACTCTACTAGGCCGTAATTGGATTGATACTTTGAAAATGCCTATTGACAAAATTTTGCCAAAGGGTCAGGCAGATGTGCATACACTCGCATATCCGTCTGACATAGACTCATTGTTAAGGGAGTTTTCGTCTCTTTTTGGGCCCGAAGTAAGAAAACTAAAATGCCATCAGGTCTGTATAGAGGTAGACCCTAATGTAACTCCAAAATTTTGTAAAGCTCGTTCAACTGCACATGCACTGCGGGAGAAGGTCGATTTAGAAATTGACAGGCTGCTCAAAGATAAAATTATCGAACCAGTCACACCGCTAAGTGTGGGGATTATCGTTTAACAGCAAATAGAGCAGTTCTTCTAGATTGCTACCCTATACCCAAGCCTGATGAATTATTTAGCTCTCTTGCGGGGGGGGGGGGTAAATATTTCACAAAACTAGATATGTCCTAAGCCTATGCTCAACTAAGTTTAGATGACAATTCTAAAGAGCTAACTATCATAAGTACGCACCGAGACCTATATAGGTACAATAGGCTATGCTATGGAATAGCATCGGCTCCAGGTATTTTTCAGAGGACAATGGACCAAGTTTTTGGTCACATTCCCGTTGTACTTTGTTTTCTAGATGATGTCCTCATTTCAGGTTCATCTAAAAAAGAACACCTAACTAGATTAACCACAGTTCTAAAAAGACTCCAGGATGCCGAACTTAAGCTAAAGAAAGAAAAGTGTTCTTGGGTCACTAATGAGGTTTCATACTTAGGGTTCCGCATAGATGCCTCAGGCATTCATCCAACGGTGGATAAACTAGAAGCAATAAAAAATGCACCACCTCCACAAAACCTCACACAGTTAAAAGCTTATTTAGGTCTTCTAAACTTTTATAGGAAATATTTGCCTAATGCATCGACTTTCCATGAACCCCT
The DNA here is from genome assembly GCA_023014485.1 of Bathynomus jamesi. Taxonomy (NCBI): domain Eukaryota; kingdom Metazoa; phylum Arthropoda; class Malacostraca; order Isopoda; family Cirolanidae; genus Bathynomus; species Bathynomus jamesi. The sequence continues at coordinate 241,305 of JAJOZX010004058.1, forward strand.
AAATAAGTTATTACGATCTGGGGAACAGTGGAGATGGGAGAAAACCCAAAAGGAAGCATTTGAGGCTTCCAAGGACGTTACTACTAAAGTCCACTCTCCAAGTGCATTATGATCCTAAACTTCCTCTCATAGTTTCAACAGATAGCAGTTCTTATGGAATTGAGGCAGGGTTATCTCACCACATTGATGGTGTACATAGGCCTATCTGTTTTGCTTCTAGAACACTAACTGATTCTGAAGGGCGATATGCACAACTTGAACGTGAAGCCTTAGCCTTAGGAGGGTTCCAGCACAGGTGAAGCAAAAAATTTTCATTTTGTCACCCGACCATCTCAGATCTTGCTTATTTTTGGTGTATAAGGTAAGTTTGTGCAAGAAAGCCAGCTGTGAAAGTTTCAGCTTTCTACGACCATTACTTCACGAGTTATGAAGGTCAGAAAAATCAAGGTTAAGGTCAAAATAGCTCAAGGTCGGCATCTTTGGATGCACCTCACACATTCACTAATTATCGTAACCATATGAAACTATATGTTTTTGGACTCAGAATGAGCTGTAGAATCCAAAAACGCAACAAAATCAGCAATAGGAGAACAAATAAAAATGTTCACCCTTTTTCAAGGAACAAATTGACCTTTTGACCTTGAAGTTCACACATTTTGGGGAAACATTTCTTTACACAAAATGAAGTTCCATCATTGCACTTTTAATATAAACAATAAAAATGTATCTTATTGACAAACTATACTGTCTTAAAGAATTTTTCAAATTTCTGGCAAAATCGCCATATGTACCGACTTAGGCCTGTTCAAAAATCAACTTTTTCTTATTTTCATAGGTTTCTGTACATTTTCCCATGCTTTTTGACCTGAAAAAGCCGAAAATCACAACTATTTTGACCTAGGATGTTGGGAAGCATTGCCGCATGGAGCTTTAAATTTTCTGCCTTGAAATCGGCCAAAGCGCCAATTCCGGGGTCCCTTGAATTATGTTTTGCACTTTAACTTTTGATCTAAACAAGATAGAGCAACAAATTAGGTATCAAATGAAAGAGCATAAAATTAATAAATAATAATAATAATAATAATAATAAATAAATAAATAATAAATAATAATAATAATAATTATCTATCATTTTTCAGGAAACAACAGAAACTCAATCAGAATCTAGAAAACCATCTACAAGTTACAACTTCACAATGCATTAAGCAAGGAGCTGAGGGAGCTCTGGGCGCACAGTTGATATCTCAGAACCTCCACGTACTGTCCACAGGCAGGTGTCAACTGGGCCATCTACCAGATCTCTCACTGAAACTTTCCTGGTTGGATACCCTTCAGCTTTTATCAGTGGTTCCCAGCTTCCCACCAACAGACAGGCGTTCCAGTATTTCCTTAATCTTCAGAATTTACCGGAAAATGCAGGGAGGCCCATGGTTCAAGACCTTGCATATGAAACAGTTGAATCTATCATCCCATTCTGGCAGATGGCTAGGATGAAGACAATGACCAAGTACAACGCAATGAAGCTCTTCATGAAACTACATGAGAAACATCGTGCTCTGGTGAAAAGCAAAGGAAGAGCAAGTAACCCTGGAGGAAAAAGAGGAGCATTTGTGCTGGAATTAGACAGCCTGTTCGATATAGGAGCTCCAGATGCAATCCAGGAAATACAGAACAACAGACTGTTATCCAGAGAGAAGAAAGATGAGGATATCAGGTTCTACGAAGACCAAAAGACTGAGAGGAAAGGTCATATGTCTGGTCATGACAAGATTTTTGAGACAAGATCCCTGCAGCAAGCAGCGAGGAATGAAAGACTGCAGCATAGACAAGAACAAGGTAAAACTAATTACTTTGAACGTTACAAAAAGTTTAAAGTTTTACTCCATTGCGATATTTAGCATGTACTTAACAATTACTGTCTTAATATGTTGTACTATTTTACAGCTGCAGCAGAACAAGAGGCAGTTGTTCATGTGGATGACATTACCTGGGGTGACTCAACTGACAACGACGCTAACACAGAGGACATGGATTACCATCAGCCTCGTCCGGGATGTTCTCACCATCAAGACACTGTGACTAGTGTGATTTTGACGTTTCCAAGGAAGGTCATGGAATGTGATGTCATCTGCAATACAGCTGATTGTCTTGGTTTATCAGACAATCAAGTTACTGCCATGGTTTCTGCCACCTTGAAAGCTGGAGGGGCTGATCTGGATAACTTCGTCATCTCAACCTCAACAACACGTCGCAACAGAATGCTGTCCAGGTATAATATCAGCCAGAGTCACATGTCCAAGTTTTGTGAAAACCCCCCACAGTACGCTGCCTTACACTGGGATGGAAAGTTGCTCAAAGATGTCTTGGGCAGTGAACCTGGAAGTACCTCAGAGACTTTAGCTGTGCTAGTGTCTGGTCCACCTTCATACCGAAGGAAAGTTATTGGGAGTACCTGTCATCGACAATTCTTCTGGCACAGCTCAGGCTGAGGCTTCAATGGATTTACTGGAGACATGGGAACTTACGGATAATGTTACTGCCCTTGTTTTTGACACTACATCCAGTAACAGTGGAGTTCACAGAGGAGCTGCCAAACTGCTAGAGAAAATGCTGAACAAAAAGGTGTTTTATCTGGCTTGTCAACATCACATCCTGGAAATCCTAGTAGGAGCAGTTTGGGAGAAGCTGTTTGGGAAGGTGAAGGGGCCAGATAATCCCTGGTTTGAGCATCTGAAGGATGTTTGGACGGACTTGTCCAAGGAAAACCCAAAGATGCTGGCTATCAACAGCAAATGGCTGAAGGAAAAGAAGAAGAACAGTGAAGAAATACTCCAAGACATTCTAACAGCAGAAAGGCTTCCAAGAGCCGACTACAGGGAAATGGCTGAACTGACAGTCATTGTTCTTGGAGGAACGCCTCCTCGAGGTATTCACTGGAGTCGACCAGGCGCCATTCATCAGGCCAGATGGATGGCCAGAAACCTGTACTCCATGAAAATGCTGATGTTTGCAGATCAACTTGAGTACGACGAAGACACTGTATCAAAGCTGGAAAGACTCAACACCTTCCTTGCGCTGTTCTACACTCCTGTATGGATGATGTCAATGTCTGCTGCAGATGCTCCCGTGAATGATCTAAGTCTAATCCAGGACATGTTGAAGTACAAGAAAACTGACCCAGAGCTTGCTGATGCAGTACTTAATAAGATGGAAAACCACAAATGGTACCTGACGCAGGAAGTTGTGCCATTTGCCCTGTTCAGCAGTAGATTGAGTGACACATTGAAGCACGACATTGCTGCCCAGTTACATGCCACTGAGAAGCCAGACAGCTTCAGAACAGGAAAGCCTCTATTCCAGAGAGTCACAGCTAAGACCACCCTGGTTGATCTCATTGGCCCAGAATCACATTTCCTGCTGGACACACTGAACATTGGATCCGAGTGGCTTCTGGAACCTGTCACGTCTTGGCCACAGAATGAGGACTACAGAAAAGCGTTGGACTATGTTAAGAATCTGAAAGCGGTGAATGACATTGCTGAACGTGGTGTCAAGATGATGAGCGACTTTGCAAATGTCATAACAACAGATGCCAAGCAAAGGGACTATCTCCTTCAAGCTGTGGAGTTCAACAGACGCCACTTTGACAGCTTCAAGAAACAAACTCTCAACAACTGACTGTGTAAATGTCATTATGAAATTAATCATGTAATGCTTTCACTTCTTGATCGATTAGACTTGTGACAAAATGTTAATCTCAAATTTGTGTCATGAATAAGGCGCCTTGTCTGCCTTGAGTGTGAGAAAATGAATTTTGTGATATTTCTGAAATCTTTGTATGTACCAATGTGCCATTTCTTGTTCCAAGACTATCATAATTGTATAAGTTAGAAAGAGGATTAAAAACACTTTAATTTGGTGCCTATTTTGTTGCTCTATCTTGTTTAGATAAAAAGTTATAGTGCAAAACATGATTCAAGGGATCCCGGAACTGGTGCTTTTGGCCGATTTCAAGGCAGAAAACTTAAAGCTCCATGCGGCAATGCTTCCCAACAACCTAGGTCAAAATGGTTGTGATTTTCGGCCTTTTCAGGTCAAAAAGCATGGGAAAAAGTACAGAAACCTATGAAAATAAGAAAAAGTTGATTTTTGAACAGGGCTAATATACCGTATATGCATATATGTACTGTTAAAATCTAGAGATATTCATTATTTAAACTACTTAAGCAAAAATAAATATTATTAGAAATGTGATACAAAATCACTTAGATATAAGCTAGGTACCATAGGTATAACTATGATATAGATCTCTATTTTATTATGGTCTCCTCCACCCCTACAACCACACCTTTCCACCCTTAGAAATATTTTACTTTTTTTTATAATTACTTTTATTAATAATTACTTTTATTAATAATACATTAATACAAACATATATATATATATATATATATATATATATATATATATATATATATATATATATATATAGGAGTATCATATAAAATAGGAGTAAACAAGGAGTATCATATTATGTAGACCTGTATTCTATAGATACATATTAAACTAGAGCTCTGTACACTTTCGACTCAAGAACAGGAAACTGTGGCAAACAGGTCTGCATGATTACCCTCAGCTGTTAGCATCTCATGATCATCAAAGGCATACTGAATTATTCTTGAACCTGCTGTCAATGATGGAGCAGTCATTGTCTGGATAATATCAGATGATAACATCCAACATGAGTCAGGATGAGAAGGGAAACTATGTTTAGAACGTCTTCCATGTGGAGACATAAAATTGACCTTATAATCAATAAATTCTTCTGATACTTCAACCACTAATCCAAACCAAATTTTATTATCATAGTTACAAGCTACATATACCCCAACTTGTATATCTTCAGTTGAAATGTGCTTTTGCTCATGTAAATTATCTTTAAACGATGGATGCACAACTGTCATAATTTTTGTAGGACCTGAGGAAATCTCACCAACCTCCAACTGGGTATGACTAATAGGCACAAATCTATGAAATCTACGAGTACCTGGGATGGTTACAGAATTTTTATATCTATTTTCCAGGAATTCAGTTGTCTGCTGGACATTTTGTTTCGATAAGAATACAAATTTTGTGCTGGTATCTTTCTCATCCAGAAATTTCATCATGTCAAGTGGTGTCAGAATTTGGTCTTTAAATGTACGTTGAAGACTGGCACGAGCCGTCATTCTTTTTGCTGTGCCTCTGACTCCATCACAAGCACTTTTGCCATGTGAAGTTGCAAAAAAGTGCCATTCAGCATCCAGTCCAAAGTCCTCTTTGTGGTGACACAAATTGGTGAAGTTATATTTATTCTTATACTGCCCTCCGCAACCATCAGTAAAGTAATGAATCTTCCGCAAACCTGAGCTCTCTTCTTTTATCATGGGGATCAGTTGCTTTAAGAACGCAAAGACAAGGTTTGTACTATGTTTCATGTCATCAGAAATGAAACAATAACTTTTAACTTTAATTTCAACATCATTTTCATTTACTTTATAGTAGAACACAAATGGATGAACTGTTGCCTGACTATTTTCCCAATGGTAACCTTGTGCAGCATCTTGTACAATAAATGAGTAGTTTTCAGAGAAGTCTCCTAGGAGAATACCTTCAGTGACCATCAGATTAGCTTTCAGTTTTTTTAGGAAACTTGCTTGTGCATCAGCCACATAAGTGTGTCTTGTTAGTGCACAAATTCTAGTTGCCAAAGACTTAATGAAGTTTTCAAGGGATTCACCGATGTTAATAAGGGTTGTCCGATCCGTGGAAGTCCACTGCTTGTATGTAATTATGGTGCCGACTGCATCCTGAACAGATTCCAATCCTTCAAGGAATGCAATAACACCTTCTTCTCCTGGACACAATGCACATTTTTGTAGCATACACTCTTCCTTTTCACTGTCACAAACTGCATAGAGAATGAGGTCTTTATATGATAGTTGTTTTTCCCCCAAAGCTGATAGCTGAAGTTTGGGATTTTGGTGGTAGGTACAGACACACACAGTGTGTGTTCCTCCAGCTCCTGCCAAGACACACCACTTGGGTCTCAATGCAGCAAATGATGAGAAACCTATTTTTGGATTAGTGTCATTTGCCTTGAAAACAGCGAAAATCTCATGTAAATTACCAAGCACCAATCGTTTCTGCTGTAGTTGCTTCTCTCCTTCATGATTCCTAATTGATAGACAATCCTTCTTGCCTGGACATATTCTGCTTATTTCATCTGATTCATAGAAAGTGCACACTGCTTCCTTCTCTTTCTTTGTTATAACCCGACCTTTGCTAATATGTGGAACTTCTGGTAATATGCCATGTTCTTTCTTTATTTTGCGGCTGGTTAAAACCATTCTTGTAGATGCATTGAAGAAAGATGCTGTTCTGTGTATGGTGAGAGTGTTAGTATTTGAATCTTCCTCTTGTAGTCATTCGTCTCACTGAAGGCATTCTTGAGTGCTTGCATCACTCCTGCATGCCTGCGAAAATGATATACATGTTTGAGTAAATTTATATGCAAACATATGATCTATATATAGGCTTAGTATACTTTAATGAAGGTACTACATATATATATACAGTACTCACAAATTATTGTCATCCATTTTAGATTGCTTTTCTTCACTTTCTTGTGTAAAACTTGTCATATGAAGTTTCTAGCTTTCTCTTCAGGGATGTTGATGCCATTTCAAATTTTGTTTCAGCCTTTGAAGATCTCCCTTTTCGTGACAGACCCTCTGAAAAACAAATAAAATAAATTGTTATAACTTTTTTTAATCAACTGTAGGCCTATAGATGTACATGTACATTACATATGAATTTGGTAAATACCGTATATATAATCATAACTGTATTGATCTTCATTATATAAATTGATATGCATACATCTGAATTTGTCAAATATATAAAGGTTGTAATGTTCATACATGTAGTTATATATATTGATGTTTTGTTGCTATAATATCTACATAAATTAACACTTTAAAAATACTTAAACTTGCTTGTCTTCACTGGTGTCACATTCAGCATTGGAAGAATTGTGTCTAAATCTCCTTGGAAATCTTCAAACATTATTTCAGTAGTACACCCATAGGCAGAGGAACGTTTTTCTGTGGCAGTGGCATCAGTGTCTGAGTTCGAATCTGAGACAATATCAGAGACTTTTTTGTCTTCAGCTTTGATTTTATTGATATCATTAACACAATTTTTACAAATGTAATCTCCATATATTAATCCGTGAATTCCTTGCAGTGTATTACGGACTGGCACAAGTGCTTTTTCGATCTTCTTCTTATGTTTTCTAAGAGGATCAGCACAAACTTTTCTACCCATCTTGTTTATCTGTAAGAAAGGCATAAAATAAGTAATTAATTTATGTTCACAAAATATATTATTTAACAGTACAGTACATATATGCATATACATATGGCGATTTTGCCAGAAATTTGAAAAATAACCAATTTGAAAAATTCTTTAAGACAGTATAGATGGTGAATAAGATACATTTTTATTGTTTATATTAAAAGTGCAATGGTGGAACTTCATTTTGTGTAAAGAAATGTTTCCCCAAAATGTGTGAACTTCAAGGTCAAAAGGTCAATTCGTTCCTTGAAAAAGGGTGAACATTTTTATTTGTTCTCCTATTGCTGATTTTGTTGCGTTTTTGGATTCTACAGCTCATTCTGAGTCCAAAAACATATAGTTTCATATGGTTACGATAATTAGTGAATGTGTGAGGTGCATCCAAAGATGCCGACCTTGAGCTATTTTGACCTTAACCTTGATTTTTCTGACCTTCATAACTCGTGAAGTAATGGTCGTAGAAAGCTGAAACTTTCACAGCTGGCTTTCTTGCACAAACTTACCTTATACACCAAAAATAAGCAAGATCTGAGATGGTCGGGTGTTAAGCACTGATTCACCTGTGCTGGAACCCCTCCTTAGTAACTGTGGTAAAAAAATTTCATTTCTATCTATGGGGTCATGAATTCAAACTAATTACTGACCATAAGCCTCTTTTAGGTTTATTTTCGCCAAATAAAAATATTCCAGTTATGGCCTCAGGTAGGATTCAACGATGGGCACTGATTCTGCAAGCCTACAAATTTGACTTAGTGCATCGGTCAGGCAAACTTCTAGATACGGCTGATGCCTTTAGAAAATCCAAATGAATGCGTATCTATACCTACAGAATGGGTTCACTTGGTGGAGATTTTGGAATCCCCTCCAGTAACTGCAGTACAGATAGAGCAGTGGACAAAATCAGACCCTATTCTGTCGAGGGTCATCCATTACTGCTCAGTTGGTTGCAGAGGCGTACCGAAGGGGAGGGCGACGGGACCGATCGCCCTACCTTGAGCTAATACATTATTATTTTGATTATTTTTATGTATTTAATTTACATATTCAATTAAATATTTTACATATTTAATTTCATTATTATTTTGATTATTTTATTATTTAATTATTATTTTGATTATTTTTACGTATTTAATTTACATATTCAATTAAATATTTTACATATTTAATTTCATGCACCAATCGAAAAATGTTAGCTAGCTTTCTGGCGATTTTGTGTTTCATGAGTATTGTGTCATTTTTCATGGCACCTGACAACCGCAGTTTATCGATTTTTGTTTACATTCATTTACATATTTAGTTTGTGAACTTTCTAAATTTTGATAATTTTAAGTATTGATTAAAACTTTGTGTGTATGAATGTGTGTGTGTGATTATGTGTGAAGGCCGCTTGGTTTCAAACATGTAACTAATAAATGAAATGAAACATTAAGTGTTATTTTTAAAATTTGGTATTCAGTTTTTTACACATTTTAAAATTTAGTTTCAAAGTTTTCATTTAATTTGCAATTTTTCACATTGTATTGCACACACAAAATTTTGTGTGGATTTTGTTTGGATTTTTTATTTCATTATAATGGACTTTAATGTTATGGTTAGTAATAATTCCTATTTCTATTTGTAACTTTGTAGAGTACTATTTGCAGGTGTTAGAGGACTAAAAATGATGGACCTTTATAAATTTTTCAAAAGAAAAAATGTCCAAACTGACAGTGGTTCTACAGAGCATGATGATTCAAAGTACTGTTAATCCCAGTAAAATTGCTAGGTTACAACAGGATGAGAATGAAAGTGAAAAAATTTCGGCGCCTTCGGCGCTAGCTCTTGTCTCCCCTACTACTAAAAATCTAAAATGGCTTAGGATCCCGAAAACTCTTAATCCGGCCCTGAGAATAATTTTCTTTTATATAGGTAACAGTCCAAGGAAATGCTTAATCTCGAAATTAGCATTTTTTTATTCTTATGTTAATACATATCTGAGCATCCTAATTGCGGTTTGCATTGAATATTATGTTACTAATCAGATTTTTATCATAATTTTTATATTTTTTATAATATAATTTTTACATTTTTATTCATAATGTGTCTTAGCAGTAGCTAGTTAATCATCTCTAACTGAACGATAGGCTCATGAACGTACATAAAAATTATTTATCTCTATTTCAATTATACTTCTACGATTAGTTCCAAGTTCGCCCCATCCCCCGTTTTGGCAAATTTCTGGGTACGCCCCTGGAACTTGGTTGGCCTATTAAGGTTGAGAGTGAATTACAGACTTTTTATCAACGTCAGTCTGGACTCTCGATCCAAAATGGCTGTCTCTTATGGGGCCACAGAGTGATAATTCCGAATGAAGGCAAGTCGAATTTAGTGAAGGAACTTCACGCTGAACACATGGGTGCAGCAAAAATGAAAGAGCTGGCGAGAGCTTATTTCTGGTGGCCCGGTTTAGATGGAGAACTCGAATCATTGGTTCGTTTCTGTCAAAACTGCCTCGCGGAAAACATGGTCCGTACTTTCAAGTCGGCCTTGCGTCATTCTCATGGGGAGGAAATGCAAGTGGTGTTGGGTAAATTTTTGTTTAAATATCGACTAACACCTCACACAACGACGGAGGTGTCTCCTTCCAAACTCATGATTGCCCGAGGAATTCGTTCAATTTTCGATCTGTTACGTCTAAACGAAACGTTGCAACAACGAGTTTTACGCCATCAGGAAAAACAGAAGTTGTACCACGACACTTCAAAAAGGAGAGTTATAGAAGCGCACCTAATGATCCAGTTATGATTCGCAACTATGGGGCTGGACCAAAATGGGTTCCTGCAACGGTGCAGGAGAAAACGGGGCCTGTTCCTTCTGTTAAACGTCATCAGGACCAGATATGAGAACGTGAATTGCAGGAGGACCAGAGTCTGGAAAATAGTTCAATTCACCCGCCTATACCTGTTGCATCTATTCCTACTACATCAACCCCGCTCCGCACGTCGTCTAGGGTCTCTCACCTCCCTGACAGGCTAAACTTATAGAAGAGGAGTGAAGTGACGTGTATATATATATATATATATATATATATATATAAGATATATATATATAGGGTGAACCAAATGTAGGTGGACAGTAAATGATAACGTTTATTTTGAGAATACATATTTAATTTTTTTGTATACTATAATACAAAATAAAATTTAAATAAATTTAGTTATAATATTTAATATAATATAACACAAACACCATAGTTATAATGAACACCATAGTTATAATATAATATAACACAAACCGTATTCAACCTACTGTCCACCTACTTTTGGTTCACCGTGTATATATAGTCTAAAAGTCACTAAAGGGAAAAGTCACTAAAAGAAAGCTGACTGGCAACACAAAACGTTTGTTTGTTCGTTTGTTTGGGCTGAACTAACAGCATGATTATTTATATCTGACTAAATCGTTGGAGCTAAGTTTAATTTGGTGATGTTTCTAAAATGACAAAGTTAAGTAGGAAGTTGTCTAATAATTATATAAGTTAGGGGTAATGTCTATAGCAACGGTGGCCAAACCCCGGCTCACGAGCCGCATGCTGCTCTCGAAGTTGTTAACTGCGGCTCGCGAGACAATTTTGGTTTTTATTGTATTTATCATAAAAGACAAAATTCGTAATACAAATATAATTTTTTTTCACATAATAAAAAAAATATGAAAAAAAACAAGGAAAAATTGAATTGACAATAAAATGCGTCATGCGTACGACAATTTCTTTTGCGTGACAGACACTAAGCGGGATAATTACATAATTAACACCAATCGCCACTTACCAGTGTCCAGTACCCCTCGAGCTACCCTGCGGGCCGCGTGTAGTAACGAGTGTGTGTGTGTTTTAAAATTGGCTTCTTAGATCAAATAGTGACTATTTTTCTCAGCTATACAAGTGAAAGTTGTACAACCCCTTAGTTGATTAAAATGACTGAACAGACAAAGTGTAAGAAACGGAAATATGAAGAAAATAGAGTTTTTAAACAGGAGTGGGAGGAGAGCTTTGCCTTTACTGTTAAGGGTGGGAAGCCTGTGTGTCTTATCTGCCACGTGGCACTCAATCACTTTAAAACCAGTAACTTAAAGCGTCATCGTGAAACTAACTATAATTTTATTACGGAATTTCCTCCCAAATCAGAATTGCGGAAGACTAAGTTAATGTTGAAATCTAACCTAGTTACCAAACAAACTGTACTTTCATCATTGTGTAAGACAGCTGACTTAACTACTGAAGCTAGTTTTGTTATGGCATGGAATATTGCTCGTGCTCAACTTCCCTACAGTAGTGGAGAATTTGTGAAGAAGAATATTGCCGATGTTATTGCAATTCTTGCTCCAGATAACACAAAGCTTCGAGAACAAATAGCAAGTATTTTTATTTCCCGCCACACTACAGAGAGACGTATTTCCCAGATCAGTGCTGAAATTACATGCTCGTTGCAGAGTGATTTGAAGAATTCTGTTGCATTCAGTTTGGCCCTCGATGAATCCACAGATATTAAAGATAACCCTCAACTGGCGATATTTGTTCGTTATGTTATTGGCGATGGAAATGTGAAAGAAGAACTCTTGGACTTAATGACCCTAAGATAAACCACCAGAGGGGTTGACATAAAGAACGCACTTGACGAGGCATTATCAAATGCTCAAGTACCATTGAATAAACTTGTCAGTGTTGCAACAGATGGAGCACCAGCTATGGTAGGACAAAATGTAGGCCTAGTTGGGCTCTTGACACGCGATCCCAAGTATCCTGTGTCTCTCTTTATTCACTGTATCATTCACCGTGGTCATTTGGTAAGCAAGTACTTTAGGTATGACAGTGTTATGAAATGTGTTCTAGAAATTGTGAATTTCATTCGTTCAAATGCAAAAACGCACCTAGCGTTTAGAAATTTTATCGAGGAGCTGGATCTTCAAGATAAGCCAGATGATCTTTCATTCTACTGTATTGTAAGGTGGTTATCAACTAGTAATCTCCTGAATAGGTTTGTTGCACTGTTGGAGCCTATCACTGATTTCTTAAAAGAAAAGGGAAAGTCATACCCACAACTAGAAGATCACGAATTGGTGCAGGATCTGATGTTTTTTACTGATGTAATACAACACCTTCAAAATCTAAATTTGGCACTTCAGGGAAAGGATAAGGTCATTTCTGACCTTACACAGACAGTTTTCAGTTTCCAGAATAAAATAAAGCTCTTCCCAAAAGATCTAGTAACAAAAAAATTTGACCACTTTCCCCATCTGAAAAACCGAGCAAACACTTTTCCTGATATTGAAATAAAAGATAGTAAATTGGAGGAATACAAAGGTAAATTAGAAGGACTAATTGATGATTTTCAGTTCAGGTTTGATGAACTAAAGAAGCTAAAGTCATGCTTCGAATTTCTTGTAAATCCTTTCCTGATTGATGTCGTCAACGATGGCTGTCCTGTTACCACACCTTTTGTTATGGAAGCTGCTTCAATACAAACAGAACTTTTGGAGCTACAGGAGGACGTGGGTTTAAAGTTGATACATAAAAGCTTATCTGCAGTTGAGTTTTGGAAGCAAGTACCAGAGACAAAGTATCCTCACCTCAGGAAAATCAGTTTCCGACTTATCTCAGTTTTTGGGACAACTTATTACTGTGAAGCACTCTTCTCGGCAATGAAGTTTGTAAAGTCAAAAACATCGTGCTGCCCTCACTAACGAACACCTGACTGAGCTTCTTCATACCGCCTTAACATCACATCAGCCAGACTTTAAAGCATTAACAGCCAAAATGAAGACCCAAACTAAGCCTTAACAAGCAGTAATTAAACAATTTAATAATGTGAGTATAACTATATCTATATGTTTTTAATAATTAAATTCTTTTGAAAATATTTTGCGGCTCTCGTACATCTGAAAAACGTCATATGTGGCTCTTGGGTCCAGGAAACTTGGCCACCCCTGGTCAATAGCTTCTAAATTAGTAAAGTTAGAGAGTTAGGTAGGCCGCTTTGTGGGACGTTGGACATCTATGGTAGGCCCTAAAAAAGATCTAAATCAAAGCACCCGTAAGTGCCTTTGTTGTTGTTTAGAAACCTAGTAACTTAGCGCGGTCACAAACCCCAAGTTATTACAGTCTTGTTCCCAGAGTCACCGTTGAGCCAGCAACAGACATTAGTGAGATTTCTGTGATGTACGAATCAGACTTCCCCAGCCCTGAGACTCTTGACATCGAATATATGCAATGGAGGAGAAAGTGGCAGTCAGAGAACGTTTGTTGCGAATTCCTTGCACCATACCCGTCACTTTTGCTGACAATGAACGTGCCAACAGTACCTTGAAATTTGTGAAGGGGTACTTTAGGACTACTATGTCCACGGAGAGATTGTCGGGCTTGGCGTTGATGAGCATTCATTACGACAATCCCGTGGATTACGAAGTTGTAGTTCAACGGTTCGCTGAACAGCAACCCCGACAAATGGCGCTCGTCTATCCAGTCTTTGAGAGTCGGGAGATTAACTGATATTTCAGTCAACATAAAATTTTGTAAAGAAATATAATAACTTCAATTATATTAATGAACAAATCTAGAATGATAAAGTATGATTTTCAAAAGAAATTTAGGTTTTGATATTGCGAAATTTTCGTAAACAGTGTTTCTTTAAGACTTATCACGAATTTTGTCTTTCCTTGTATAATTTTCTTGCAAATCAGTACATAACTTAGATGTAAAAGCTAATAAGCTTGAACAAACAATTGCTTAAAAACGCGTTTCTCAGAGCCTTAATTTTCAAAATTTTCCTGGGGGAGCATGCCCCTCGACCCCCCTAGAAACCTTCGGCGCTCATACCGAACCCCCCTCCAGCAAATCCTGGGTTCGCCCCAGATATATATATATATATATATATATATATATATATATATATATATATATATATATATATATATACACACGAGGGTAATTCAATGCGTATCCGCACTTTTTATTTTCACAATTTTATTTTCACATCTGATAGATTATAAAACATCACTTCTTAACATAGTCTCCCTGTTTCTCAATACACTTAGTCCAGCGATCTACAAGCTTCCTAATGCCATTACAAAAGAATGTTTTTGGCTGTGTGCGTAGCCAGTCATGCACCGCCTCCTTAGGTCATCATCGCCTTGGCATCGCTGACCTCTCAAAGCGTCTTTTAGTGGTCCAAACAGGTAAAAATCCGAAGGTGCCAGGTCTGAACTGTAGGCTGGATGGTTGAGAACTTCAAATTTAAGTTCTTGAAGGCATTTTCTAGTCTGTGCAGCGGTATGAGGGCGCGCATTGTCGTGTAACAGAATAACACCTTCCGACAATCTCCCTCTCCGTTTTGTGCGAATTGCTTACTTTAACTCATTCCGAAGCATGTCAGAATACGATACACTTGTTACTGTAGTTCCACGCTCTAGATAATATTCAAGGATAGGGCCTCGTGTATCCCAAAACAGTGTCAGCGTAACTTTACCTGCTGACGGCTGCGCTTTGAACTTCCTTGCAACGGGAGATGTTGGATGCTTCCATTGCATGCTCTGTCGTTTGCTTTCTGGTTCATAGTGATGGATTCAAGTTTCATCTCCAGTCAGGGGCGTCCACAGGATCAGTTGAGTAAGGGGACACTTCCAAATACAGGGGTGGAACAAGTATTGACCAAGAAAGGTACGAGGACGCCTTCTCGGACGACTTCGCTGCATTAGAGCTCGCCAATGTCCGGAACGAGGTCATTGCGTTCAGTGAGCAGCAGCTGTTGGAACACCATCCCCGAGATGACTATCGCGAGCTACTCAACCTTATGCTGATCTTCCTCGGACGCACACTTTCACGTGGGAAGACGTTTCGAGCTCCTGGGCCTATGCATGGGCGCCCGCAGGTAGGGGCAAGGGGGGGCGCTTGCCCCCCCCTGGAAATGCCAAGAAAATATATTAAATATTTTCTAAGAAAATATTTATATCCTAAACTTGCTGAAAAGTATCCAACTGCCTCCTAAAGGGTGAAAAAATTTATTTGTGTGCATGATAAAAGGTTGCTACCTTTTTATTTGTTCACCGGGAGAAAATCAACTCCAACAAAACTGATTTTATGGAAAAGGTTGTTCATAATTTTGGTAGTGACCGCAGACGACT
Source organism: Bathynomus jamesi (assembly GCA_023014485.1). NCBI lineage: Eukaryota > Metazoa > Arthropoda > Malacostraca > Isopoda > Cirolanidae > Bathynomus > Bathynomus jamesi. The sequence goes on from JAJOZX010004058.1 coordinate 256,857, forward strand.
ACAATTCCTATTCAAATGAGCAGTGTAGGTGATGCTCGAAACACCGTTTTCAAATTAGGTACAACATTTACTTCAGTGTGCTTTTTTCTTCATTCTATCATGTTTCTGTTATAAATAAAATAAATGATTGTTATCATGTGCATTGTATGTATATACAATATATATTTGCATTTTCCATTACAGAAAATGCAACACTAAACTTGCTTAGAATTAACCTGCTGGTTCCTAAGGGGTCAAAAGTTTTTGCTTGCTCCGGTCCCTACCTATTAATACATTAAATTTTGCCCCCCCTTGGAAAAAATCCTGCGGGCGCCCATGGGCCTATGCATCTTGCTCGCTGGATGGCAAAAGCCATTTACAGCCTCAAAGTTTGGATGTTCCTGTCTCAGTTTCATCTGACATCGAGGGAAGCTAAGGGACTGAGAGATTTTAACATCTTTCTTGCAAAGGTTTACCTCAAGGCCTGGTTTCTGGCACCTCTTGCTTCCACCGCAGCTAGAAACGATCTCCAACTTCTTCAGCAGCTTCACACATACCCTCAACGAAACATCAGTGCAGCTACATCACGCAAGTTGACCGGCCACCTATGGTACCTGTCGGAGGATTTGATTCTTCTAAGCCTCTTTGATCCAGAGGTGGATTCAACCACAAAGCAGGCCATTCTGAAAATTTCAACAGAGAAGGAAGGAGAGGACGACCCACCAAAACGGGCGTTCGTGGATCTGATGACGGTGGAACAAAAAACGCTCGCCAGTTTTGTGTCAAAGGAAAGCAGAAAACTGTTCGCGACGCTAGGCATGCCGGATACATTCCTGAACGAAGACTCTGGTACATGGAATGACAGGGAACTTAAATGTTAATACTGTAATTCAAAAACTATGCAATGTTAATTCGACCATTTACATCTTCATAAGTTTAAGGAAGCATTACATTAGCAAAATATCTTCTACTTGGCACCATATATCTTGGCTGAAGGTGGGCAATTAATTCGATGAAGCCTTGATCTTCTACAATGGTAAAAGGCTGATTGTCCACAGAAATCATGTTTAGAATTTTGTGATGAATATCAATAGCTTATTGGTCATTAATATCCAAATCTTTTTTTTATTAAAGCTCTCTTCCAGAGACATTTGGCATTCCATCGCAGCCAGTTTCCTTTGTTTTGGGGGTGGTTGAGCAATGAGCATCTTCACTTTCTGCTGCTTTGAATTTTTTTTAAGTTGCCTCTTATGTTTTGCTTTCAATATGCTTTTGTAATGGTGTGGTACTAAAGTTTTTTGGAAGACGACCTTTTCCACCTCTCCTTATTCCCTTTTTACATAATTTGCATTCTGCAACTTCATGAGCTTGATCTTCTACAGAAAATAAATTCCAAATAAAGGACATAATGCTTCCGTATTAGTCAATGGCTAATGATAATATTATGATGTGATAAAAAATTGAGCTGTATATGTATTATTTAAAAAGGATTTTATAGAAAATTTACTTTAAACTTCAAATGATATCTGAAAAAAACGAATTTAATTTATTATCATTACTGTACTAAGTACAGGGCTGCCAGCTTCTTATAATATACCGTATTCACTAAAAATTATCCCACAGCTACATTAATAAATGTACCCCTACATAATATAACTAGGCCTATATAGAACTATAAAAAAGTAACCGGCCGGTTCCGGCCGGAACTTAAAATGTTGGTTCCAGTCCACTCCTAGTACAAAGTACGAGGGCCACTCAATATATTTTGCCCCACCTTTTTTTTTCTTTCCAAGTTTCCTTGTACGTTCCAGAAATTTTGTACACAAGTAGTTACCTTTTTTACAGTTTTTATTTTTCCACATAGTCTCCATCCTTTTTTACGGCTTTCCTCCACCTCGAAACAAGGGCCTTTATTCCTTGCTGGTAAAAGTCCGCTGGGTTCCGCTGGAGCCACCTCTTAACCTCCTCAACAACCTCATCGTCACTCTGAAACTTTCTTCCAAGAATTGGCCCAAACAAATGGAAGTCTGAAGGTGCCAGATCCGGGCTGTATGGAGAGTGGGGTAACACAGTCAAGCGCATTTTTGTGATGGCCTCTCTTGTTTGCAAGCTGTTGTGTGGTTTTGCGTTATCGTGCAAAAGAAGGACGTCTTCCAGTTTTCTCTCCAGTCGAACTCGCTTTATACGTCTCTGGAGTTTCTGTAGGGTAGCAATATATGCCTCTGAGTTGATTGTTTGTCCTTTCTTCATAATGTCCACCAGAATCATCCCTTTCATGTCCCAGAAGATGGTGGCCATAGCCTTTCCTGCAGAGGGAGCCATTTTGAACTTTTTCTTGCGTGGGGAGTCTACATGATGCCACTCCATCGATTGGCGTTTTGTTTCAGATTCAAAGTGGTGTACCCAAGTCTCATCCCCAGTCACAATTCGTGAAAGGAAGTCATCCCCTTCTGTCTCGTATCGCACCAACGACTCAGAAGCAAGTTATTTTCTTTGGGCTTTGTGATCTTCAGTCAGTTCGCGAGGAACAAACCGTGAATACACTTTTGAGTATCCCAGTTGCTGAATTATCGTATTCACACTTCCTTCACTAATTCCTAGCTCCAGTGATAACTCCTTGTATGTGACGCGCCGATTTGATCGAATGATGCTGTTAACACGTTGCACAGTGTGAGATGTCACAGCCGATGCCGAGCGACCGCTGCGTGGCTCATCATCGAGGCTGGCTCTCCCTCTCTCCTATGATCTCACACGTTTTGACCAGTGTCCAACTGTGCTTCGATCAACAACAGCATCTCCGTAAACGTTTTGTAGACGTTTGTGAATATTTCCAACTGTTTCCTTCTCTGCGGCTAAGAACTTGATAACAGCTCTCTGTCCACGACGCACATCACTGTCAGACGCTATTTTCGAAACTGCTTTAACCATCGGTTTTATACAAGGGCGCTTAAAAGCGTTTTTATACAAGGAGTGGAGGTTCAAACTGGAAAAATCGGGTTATGTGAAGCGCAGAAAGTTCAAACTTACGGCCCAAAAGCCATTTCAGCCCATAGCCTATTATTTACCTAAGAAAAAAGGGTGAAGCAAAATATATTGAGTGCCCCTAGTAAATTAAGCGGTATTATAATTTCAATTTAGACGTCGAATTAAATTCGACTAATAGCATTCATAGCTAAATATTTATAGTATGGTCACTATTAATGTTAACCAAAAGTATCAGTGTGTCACAGATTTGTGACTATGCTGCTCCAGTCAACTATATTTATGATCCCATAGAGCTCATGTGGCTTCTGAATGCTACTTCTGGCTAATATCCAAATAGAAAAATAATTTTATATAAAAGAACACTTTAATACCAACAAGACAATATTACACGAGCTTGCCAATCTTTTAATTTTACTTTGGGAATGATTTTCTTTTGACTCGGTTACACTCCCACAGTTAAAGTTAACTCAATTAGTTGACACAAAATGACCCCATTTGTTACAGTGGAAAATCTTATTAATAATTAGCATCTACAATTTAGCAATTAGAACTCAGTACCTAACTTAACCTACATAGCAATATTATTCCTGCAATTATACCCGCATTTGATATGTACACAATTTCTTAATAAATTTACAGACCAATGAAATAAACTTTGAGGACTAAAATTGATTAACCTTCTACCTTAAACTGTAGTACTCCATATAACTTGTGCCCATTATCATAATCTAAAAACACACTATTGGGCCCTCATCATCATGTAGGGCCATATCAGTGTTAACTCCAGTTGTAAGTATTTTCATTTATGCTTAACACTTTATGTACCTGAAACTCTTTTTGAATGCCACACTGAATTAATAAACATTACTTCTGCACATGAAGCCCTTGTACTTGGTTTCCAGATAAATTAGTTTTCTTTCATTAGGCAACTAACAATTGAAACGGATTGTTCTACTTGCGGATACTCCAGAGACTCAAGAGACTCTGGAACTTTGTACTTGTGCCAGCTTGCAATTTTTCCCAGTACCCACTAGGAACTCCTCCTATCTGGCGATTGCTCATTTGTCCATGGGTAGGGCCCTCTGTTCTCTGCACCTATTCAAGCTGGACAAATCGACAAGCTGTTCAGTGCCTCCAGTGATTCTACCTTATGAGATGCCCAAACAGCATTTCCAACTTAGCGACACAACACTCAATCTCGTATATTTCAATATGTATTGCCCGGAGGGTAACAACAGCTTTCTGCAGGAACTAGCAACTTGCTCTTTCGATGAAATAGATTTACAGCTCATCATTTCAAATGCCGTTCTGAAACAGAGTCCATATTAGAACAATTTAGCAGACAGGCGGGCAATACATTTTCAGAACTCCAACAAAGAGAGCAACACAAAATTACAGACGAAGGATAAGCACAAAACAGAGAATGTTCTTTTAATAGACTCACAGTAATAACTGAATCTACACACAGTATTAAAACCAAAAGTTAGCAGCTGACGAGGAAGCTTCTAGCAGTAGCTGTATCCTCCAGCGCGGGACACGTCAGCGTTTCAACGCCAACGAAAAAACGTGGAACGTTAACGAGAAGAAGAGGCGGCGTCAAACCAAAGACATCAACGCGCTGGTGGCCAAACCTCCTCAAATCTCCGTGCAGCGGCCAGTCTACAGCCTGTTGCGTGGCACGGTCAGAGTGCCGATCGGCTCCCGGGCCGGACCTATACCAGCGTGCTATTTTTTTAATTTACGGGAAGCAATTGCGTGTCGGACGTGCTCCCCGGACTACTCTTACTCTCCGGCGACATTAAAACTAATCCAGGCCCGACTACAACTTACACATGTCACCATACACAAGGACATAGACACAATAGGACCATGAGACACATACAGAAGCATAATATTAACATATTACAGTACAACGTAGATGGCCTCACAAACAAAATCATGCAGCTTAGGGAATTCGTACACAAGCAAAATATTCACATAGCACTTATGCAACAAACAAAACTAAAACGCACACACAAAACACCCACCATCCCTGACTTCACGGCGATCCGTCAAGATCGTACTCGGGGTCACAGGGGAGGACTCATCACTTACATACGTAAAAGCTTTAGCTACACTGATGCCACCCAAAACATTACAAACACAATCCAAGCAGATAACACGATAGAAATACAGGCAGTTAACATTAAAACACGCAGCTTAGGGAATTCGTACACAAGCAAAATATTCACATAGCACTTATGCAACAAACAAAACTAAAACGCACACACAAAACACCCACCATCCCTGACTTCAGGGCGATCCGTCAAGATCGTACTGTGGGTCACAGGAGAAGACTCATCACTTACATACGTAAAAGCTTTAGCTACACTGATGCCACCCAAAACATTACAAATACAATCCAAGCAGATAACACGATAGAAATACAGGCAGTTAACATTAAAACACGCGCAAAACACAACACCACACTAATCAACATTTACATCCCACCAGATAGTTCACCTCAGGTGCCAGCCAATTACAATCCACAGTTACACAATCTCGCCTCTCTCACTAATGTCATCTTAGGAGGAGACTTCAACACTAAAGACACTAATTGGTACCTGCACAACCAAAACAACCCCAAAGGCGCCAACATAGCCACACAACTAAACATCCCCTTCATTCTTAACAACACAGAAGAACATACACACATACCACATCAAGCAGGATACTCAAACTCCTCCCAGCCATAACGTTCTGTTCCCCCTCACTAGCAACACACACACGCTGGAGAACAGGAAAACAATTGTCATCAGACCACCTGCCCATCATCATTACAACACGTTCTACACTCTGCCCCAACAGCCTTAGGCACACTTACAGAAATTACAAGAAAGCTGATTGAGAACAGTTCAAAATACAGACTGAGGAACAATTCACCACATTAAACAGCACACCCATCATAAACATCAATACAACACTCAAGACATTCAATTAGATCATCAATAATGCAAACAAATACATACCCAAGGGCAACATTAAGAAATACAACCCAAATTACACTAGAAAAATAGCCCACCTCATAAGGCAACGTAACAACCTCAAACATAACACACAAACACCACACACAGAAGCCATAAAACAGCAGCTACAACAGCTCAACACAGAAATAAACAACAAACTTAAAGAAAAACAAACAGAAACATTTAGGGAATTCATACCAACACTAAACCACTCCACATATACATCCAGGCTATAGAAGCCTATAAACAGCATTACCCACTCTAACAGCGACATTCACACCTTACACGCGGCTATTTTTTGCAACCAAAATAATATCCCAACATATACATAACAAGCTAACATTCTAGTTAATCACTACGCAAAGATAAGTCACCTAAACAGAGACAACAACCAGAAACACGCAGACAGACATACAGCCAGACACAAGAAAACCTACAGACTTGACACGACCATTACACCCTTCAATACAGACCAGACCACCAAGATCATCAAAAACATTAAGAATTCGAAGGCTACTGGACCAGACAACATATCTAACATACACCTTAAACACTTGGGCCCACAGGGAATACTAGCTCTCACAAATATCAGCACATATTCATACCAACACTGTATTATTCCTGACATACGGAAACAAGGTAAAATTATTACACTACTCAAACCAAACAAAAATCCAACAGAACCAGCTTCCTATAGAGTATAGACCCATTACTTTACTATGCACACCTTCCAAAATAACAGAAAGACTAATCTTACAAATCACCAACCCATAGATACCTCTATCGCCTACTGAACATGGATTCAGACCTCACCACTCAACCACGATATTACTCACTAACCTCACGCAGCACATCATGGATTGTATCAACTCCAAACGACCAGCTCAACGTACACCATTAGCAACACTAGACATTAGTAAAGCATTTGATGCTATCCCACGCTTCCTTCTCATAAACAAAATATTCAACACAAACATGCACAATAACACCAAAAGGTGGCTGAGTAACTATCTTTCAGGAAGATACTCACATGTCACATTTAATGGCAAGTCATCCAAAAACAAGCTTTTTCCCAACGGGGTCCCTCAAGGTCCTGTTCTCTCACCAACACTGTTCAACTTATACATGCATGACATTCCAACACCCATAGATAACAAGCTTACCTTATAATCCTTATTATCATATGCAGATGACCTCACTTTAACATCCACCCACAACAACATCGACACCGCTACAAATAACCTACAAACATACATAAACAGTAGTGGTGGACCGGATGTCAGTTTTTGAACATCTGCGGATGCGGATGCGGATCTTTAATTTCAATATCCGCGGATTCGGATGCGGATATTTAGTTAATCTATCAATATAATATAGAATTATGAATATATGACATAATTTTTCAAATTTCGTGACATTACTGTTATGGCAGGCAATGCATAAGAATAAAATTAATATTAATGTTTCCATTATGATAAAAATAATAACTTTCTCAAGAGTTTCAGCCACAGAAAATTCAATGAAACAAGTTTCATTCAATTTTCTGTGTTACCAGGTATTTATATTTTGAGGTTTATATATTTGTTTGTTCATTAATATAATTTTATAATTAATACTTTACATGAAATGTGCATGACTGGGCCTTATAAGCTACTTTATAAGCTAATTTAATTGTAAATTGCATAATTTATTAGAGGTAATATCCGCATAACATCCGCAGTCAGAAGTGCGGATGCGGATGTTAAAAATTATACGGATGCGGATATCCGGTCCACCACAAATGAACAGTATACAAGACTGGCTCACACACAATAGACTCAAAGTAGCGCCCACAAAATCAACCATAACCTTGCTAACAAGCAACACAAAAGAACACCAGATAACTCCACAGATTACACTAAACAACACCAACATTCCACACACTCACAGGACCAAAATACTTTGGGTCACATACAACACATCATTATCTTTTGCAAACTACATTCAGGACATTAAAAACAAATGTACGTCAAGACTTGACACGCTTATGGTACTAACAGGCACAAACTTTGGACACCAGCAGGAAACAACATCACTCATATACAAACAATATATTCGCCTAGTTATGGACTATGCTAGCCCATGCTGGGCACCATTATCTCAAACACACACATAAACACCTTACAGACAATACAAAACAACGCACTTCGTATCATTACAGGATGTACTCAAACAACACCAATATAACACCTGTACACAGAAACAAAAATAATGAAAGTTAGGGAACATTTAGACATGAGGGGAACACAATTCATGGCAGCAGCGACAACTAACCCACAACACCTTTGCCACTACATGTACAATCATGCACCAACACCTTACAGCATTAAGGTAACACTAGAGAGACATTATAACCAAATACTCCATTCCATACCACGCCCCACAGACATCACAGTACAGAAAGCACATACACATACACCTAATCCACAAAGCACTGACACGACTCGGTCTGAATGCGGTCCTAGGCAGTGACGGACTGGCTATCTAAAAAGGCACTGGAAAATATTCATGCAGGGGGCCCACTCACTGGAGAAAGTTGAACCTGCCAATTAATTTATTTTGAATGTAAATCACAATGGCACAGTAATTCATAAGAACAAGTGTGTTTAGCAGTCTTTGGAGCATACATGTATTTCGAACTAAAATGGAAATTTAATAAACATTGGCAACGAGCAAAACAATTTACAAACTGAATAGTAATAGACAGACATTAGTAACATTAGTAATGAGTAATACAATACAAATTTCAAAACATACAAACATACATAGCAATGAGCAAACTTTGAGCAAACTAGTAAAATTACAAAAGTAAAATTGAGCAAACTAATAAAATTACTTTGAGCAAAATAGTAATGAGCAAAATTTGCTCAAAGTAATGAGCAAAGCAAATTGCAAACGGAAGAGTAACAGAAAATAGTAATAAGTAATACTTATTGCAAAACACTGAATACTAAACTAAAACGGAATAGTAATAAACAATAATAACGAGTAAAACAAATTGAAAAATACACAGTAATACCGAACTACAGCAAATTGTATGAAATCAATATTGTACTGAAATCAAGGTATCAACAGTCGTTTAAGTTCCTTGCTTCTGTTGGCAACATCATCAATGATGCGTTCCCGATCAATTTTGGACAACACATCGTTTTCCGCAAACATGAGTAGAGCTGTCTCCAAGACATCCTGAGAGATCATGTTTCTGGTCTTTGTTTTTAGCAGTTTTAGTTTTGAAAACGTCGTTCACAAGTAACTTGTGACACTGAAAGAGTCATGATGAATCTGTACGCCAAAAATAGATTAACACACTGTAAGCCCTAGAGTACAAATCGTACTTCATCAGAATTTTGTATGCACAGGTACAACACTGCTTACAAGACTTTCCAGATCTACAAGTTATCAAACCATCCAGATCGTCAATATCTGTGTCCTTATCAGGATCATCTGAATCGACGAGTATATTCATGCTCGTGTATGTTTCAGGCACAGATAACTTTAAAGATTTCCAATTCTTCGCAAACGATTGCAATTCATTTTTCAACTGTACATTATTATTATGAGTGTACAATGCCATTATAAGTGGAGGGGAAGTACTTTTTAAGGAGTGTGTCCAATTCATTCAGTTCACCCGGCTCTGGGCCCAAGTACTGGGGGGCCCACCGGGAAATTTCCAGGTATCCCGTAGGCCAGTCCGTCACTGGTCCTAGGTGCGAAGCCGCCACCCATTGACAGATCAGAGACCAGCCTGAGCAGATCGGATCGAGTTAACTTAGTACGATTCTGATGTGGACATCACCCCAACTTACAGACATGTAAGCACAGACTAGACAACTCCACAGACGACACCTGCCACCTGTGCCAGGACACACCACAAACAATTGAGCACAATATTCCAGACTGTACCACTCTAGCACAACAAAGAACACAACACAACATCACTAGTGCGCTGAACCTCTGGTTCACTCCGGAGAGGGCGATCGGTTACCTGCGTGCCGCCAGCTTGCTCGATCAGGGTGGGTTAATCGGCTAACCAACAACAACAACACTCAATCCCATGGTAGAATGAAGGAAATTTTTTGTTTACTTTATGTCATGCCCCACATCCATTTTGTCATACACCAGATTTCAAATTCACCAGATCCACTTCCATACACACTGCACCCATTTTGACATGCTGCACAGTGTAATAATTGCATTTCCTCTGAAGGGAACATAGATGTCGACAAGTCCTAGGTGCAGGTTTCAGTGGAATTGTGTTGAGAATACAATTATATACAGTAATTAGTAATAATAATATAATAATGTAACGGAATTATTAAATAGATGTATTAAACAGATTTAAATAATAAAAAATAAGTAAAGTTATTAAATAAAAGTATTTCGAAAATTTAGAAGGGGCCGAGGTGTAATTCGAAGAGTTGGAAGTGGTCTGTCAGGGATTTACAGAGTTACAAGCTAACAAAGACCCTACGATCCACTCTAGGCTACCCAAGAAGGAAGTAGAAAAGCTAGAAATAGCAATGAAAAAGAACACTGAAAACGTATACTATTATAAGGTCAATTATAGGAAAGTATCATTTGCAAGAGGAGATTGTAGACACCAATCGATTAGGGAAGTACTCCGGGAGGGGGGGAGGGGCGTCAGACAGAAGATAGGGAATGCTGGAACTCCCGTTTATCCTGTCACTGTCCTTCTTAGCTGATCTTTTTTCGTGTCTCATCTACCCTGTGAGCAGTCCAGCATGCTCTCAAACACACTTTATATACATTCCTCACAGCATATACATGCATCTTACATACTACATAATCTTTTCAAAATTAAAAAAAAATGGTATCAACTTCAAAAGCCTCGGAGTCCCCTGGGGAGGGGACCATAAATCTGGCTCCCCCCTGCCGATACCGGGAACGCGAACCCGGGTTGCGGGGCTGGATCTGCTACCGCCCATTCGAGATATTCTGGGCCTCTGTCTGATTCACTTTTCTTAAACTTCTGCAACATTCGGTCATGGAGGCGTACATTCCATATTCTATTCCTACTACTAATGCAAAAATCTTTGGTTTAACTTTACTTGTTCTAATGCTATCCGCAACAGAGTGGAGGCTTTCAGAAGGTACCGTCGCCATCCGACTCTTGACTTTCACTTAGCTTATATTTCTGCCTGGAATCGTGCAAAATTTGTACTTCGACTCGCCAAAAATTCCTTCATCCGACAAAAATGTGAAAATCTATCCAATTCTAATTCTTCTCGCTCTTTCTGGCATCTAGCTAAGAACCTCTTCAACAACTTTACTTCCTCTTCTTTCCCTCCTCTTTTCCATTCTGATGGCTCAGTTGCCGTTTCTTCTCCTGACAAAGCTGAACTCTTCGCTCAAACTTTCGCTTACAATTCAACCCTGGGCGATTCTAGTTCTGTTCCTCCATCTCCCCCCCCCCCCCACCTCTGACTTTATGTCAGAAATTAAGATCTCTTTTAAATATGTTTTTTCTGCCGTATCTGGGCTCAACTCTAGGAAGGCGTATAGTCCTGACGGTGTTCCTCCTGTTGTTCTTAAGAACTGTTCTTCTGTGCTGACACCCTGCCTAGGCAAACTCTTTCGTCTTTGTCTTTCATCTGGTACTTTTCCTTCCTGCTGGAAGTTCGTTTTCATTCAGCCTGTCCCAAAGAAGGGTGACTGCTATCAACCCTCCAACTATCGTCCAATTGCTTTGATTTCTTGCCTTTCCAAAGTTTTTGAATCTATCGTTAATAGGAAGATTCTTAAACGTCTCTCTTTCTTCTTTCAGATCGTCAGTATGGGTTCCGCAAGGGACGCTCCACTGGCAATCTTCTTGTATATCTCTCTGACTTTTGATCATCCTCCTTTTGGGATTTTGGTGAAATTTTTGCTATTGCGCTAGACATATCAAAAGCTTTTGATAGAGTCTGGCACAAATCTTTAATTTCGAAACTACCCTCCTTCGTTTTCTATCCTTCTATCTGTGTTTTTATCTCTAATTTCCTTTCTGGCCGACGTATAGCTGCGGTTGTAGATGGCCACCGTTCTTCTCCTAAAGCTATTAACAGTGGTGTTCCTCAGGGTTCTGTCCTGTCACTCACTCTTTTCTTTTTATTTAATAATGATCTTTTAATTCGCACTTCCTGTCCTATTCACTCCTATGCCAATGATTCCACGCTTCACTTCTCCACCCGCTCCCCAAAGCGTCTCTTACAGCAGTCACTTTATGATTCGCATAGGACGGCTGCGGGACACCTGACCTCTGATCTTTCTGCTATATTCGATTGGGGCAGAGAAAACCTTGTGGCTTTCAATGCCTCAAAAACTCAGTTCCTCCATCTGTCTTCTCGTCACAGTCTTCCACACGACTAACCCCTTACCTTCAACAACACACAACTCAATCCTTCCTCTTCTCTTAATATTCTTGGCGTTTCCTGGAAAGATCACATATACTCTCTTTCTAGAACAGTTTCTAAGATGTTACGTGTTTCTGTACAGGGACTGTCTCTATACAGGGGTCTTGTTCGCCCCTGTATGGAGTATACTTCTCATGTGTGGGTTGGCTCAACCCACACAGCCATACTTGACCGAGTGGAATCAAAGGCTTTTCGTTTCATTAATTCCCTTGCTCTTACTGATTGTCTTCAATTTCTCTCTCTCTCTCTCTCTCTCTCTCTCTCTCTCTCTCTCTCTCTCTCTCTTCGTCGCAATGTTGCCTAACTCTCTCTTTACTATCGCTACTATAACGGACATTGCTCTTCTGAACTGTCTAACTGCATGCCTCCTCCTTTAAGGAGAGCACACAGTACCAAACTTTCGACACTTTCTCGTTCCTTTTCTGTCCAACTCTCTAACGCAAGAGTTAATCGGTATTTTCAATCTTTCATCTACTCAACCGGTCAACTCTGGAACAGTCTTCCTCACTCCATCTTTCCTCCTGTCTATGACTTTCCATCTCTCAAACGCAGAGTGTCTAGGCATCTCGAAAACCCTGGACCTTGATTTTGACTCTCTTCTTCTTCTATGTGGGTGGGGGGGGCGCTTTTGTGGGCATTTGCCTTTGGCCCCTCCTTCCTGCATAAAATTTTGTTATAATTAGTTAGATATATATATATACAATTGGTGGGGGTGTAAGGAATGTTTCTTAGATGTGGGTATTTATACAGTGGTACAATTAAAAGGGTGAGAGTAATTTAAATGGAGTGTCTAGAATGTAAAAATTGGCGATAATTTTTTTCTTAGAAGTTGTAGGAACAATTTATAATAACAATTACTCGAGATTCGTGGAATAAAATAAAAATTTAAAATCAGTTTTAAATACACAGAATTAAATATCGGATTGTAGGATTCCGTATAAACTTTTAAAACTAAATAAAATACTTGACCTAAATTTAGGGTATGTTCAGTCATACGGGTTGATTTCACGAATATATTGAGTGATGGGTATGAATGGTTGCAAGGTCATTCAGGAAGAGTTGACAAATGTGCCAAGGAACAGCAATTTGACCATACGGGCACTCTGTCCTTTCCGGGATTTAAAGGAATTCAAAGAAACAGCATTACGAGGAAAAATAGGAAAACAACAGAAGCAGAAGTTGGAATGGAAAGGAAGGTGATCATAGAGGTAACAAAATTATAATAGTGAGGTATGCTCTGTAGTACCGAGAAACACTCATGGTTGGACTTTGGTTCAACGAGAGTCAAAGGAGGTTCAGTCGTAGTCGAACCTTTTTCATGGTTGACATTGGGTTCAACTGGAGTTGGAGAAATGGGAAAAAGAAAAAATTTGAAACATTGAAATTAAGGGAATCAGGTGACCAATCGAGGAGACATTGTGTTCCTAAGTGACAATTATTTACAACAGAAAAGCTGTTCTTTAATATTCAAATACTTGTAGGTCTGCTTGGAACAAAATGTAAATGAATTGGAATAAAAAGGTGAATTAACAATGTCTTTACTAAGATTACCTGTAAATAAGTCATTCGGACATAATGTGATATTTAATTCATCATAAAAATTATCAGACGCATCAAAAAAGACATCAGAAGTAGGTGAAAGTTTATTATCATAAGCGTCAAAAAATTCATCAGAAATGGTAAAAACATTATCGCAAATATCATAAAATGTTTCTAAACCTTCAGCGTCAGGTTTGTCATGGTCATTTTCATGAGAATGATCAAAACATAAGGAGTCATTGGGATTTTTTGAGACAGCGTGCCCGTCTGCTTCTGAAGCAGCCACATGGACGTTACCGTTACTATGGGAATTTACCCAGACTGGAGAGTCATTAGCACTCTTTAGGACATCCAGCCCTTCTGCTACTAGTGCAGGCAAATTTGAACCAAAATCATGGTCGTCTCGACCGAGGCAAACATACTTATGGTTCTCTTGACCATGGTGAACAAAATCATGTCCTTCTTGACCAAGGCAGACACACTGGTGGCCTTCCTGACCATAGTGAGCAAAACTAACGTCTGTATAACTAAAATAACCAAAACTGACAGCAGAATTTAAGTGTGAATTTAAATTTTGTTGAATCAGAACTGTCGCCTTCTTTGCCGTCACTGTCATCCCGACCATGAAAGAAACGAAAAGGGATGTCATCAGGGGCATTATTTCCACATGGATCAATAGGGTCTGTAACAGAGTTACACAGATTAGCAGAAATGGATTCGTTTTCTGACGAAACGGGATAAAACTTAAATTCAGGGCATTCTGAATCATTAGAGAATGATTCAGCATCACGAAGAACGTCATCCTCGGGTATAGCACAGCAGGGAAGAAAATAACGACAATTAAAAGTATTACTAACAGAAAATCGGGCAGAATAATCGAAATACAGATAATGGGAATAAAGAAAGTCTACTCTGATAGCTTGTCTGTGACGGGGCACATCTCCAGAAGAAGTACAAGAAAGGTTATATTCAGAATAAAATTTCGAAAATTCGAAGATAAAATAATACTTTCTAGAGAAGCAAAAGTATGACCATCCTTATACAGTATGTTATAAGGGGTTTATGTGGAGGCCTTATCGTAATAGGAAAATCCAAATAATCCAGAACAATGGTAGAAATGAAACTATATGAAAAGTTCGGATAAAAATAACTAATGAGACAACTTTCTGGAAAAACGTTCACATCAACAAGAAAAGTATAAGAATCAGGACCCACCGAATCATTTAAGGGAGACTCAGTTGAATCACATCAATTAACAAGGTTATCAGGTGGGGTCGTGCCCAGTGTTGTGTGCGCTACCTCCTGAAAATAGCGGCGCTACCGCTACCCCCTGAGAGGGTTGGCACCCATGGGGGAGAGGGTATGAAAGCAAGAGAGAGGGTGTTTAGCCACCAAGCTGCATGAAGGGGGAGAGGGGGTTGGTCCGGGAGAATGACCTTCCCCCAAAAGGAGTACCCTAACCTGACCTGGGAAGGTAGCCTAAGAGAGAGGAGAGAGGAGGAGAGGTCTTTTCGCTGGCATATCTCGACGGACAGTGAAGTTCTTGGCAGCTTCAGTTGGCTTAGAAGTCTTAATCAGCCAGTTGGCTTAATCTGGCTTAGAAGGCTTAATCAGAAGGAGTATATATATATGGAGAGAGAGTAGATGCTCATGCTGGCCTGAGGCCCACAAAAAAAATTATATATTTAGTGAATTAAAAGCACACACACACACACACACACACACACACACACACACACTGCGTATATAACTTAAATAGATGCATGTAAAGAAGAATTGATATATCCCAATAGCAAAATACATACAGTATGTCATCCTTAGACTACCTCGCATAACCCCACAACCATCAAAACATTTATTGGGCCAGGGTAGACCGATAAGGTATCAAAAAACGGCAACACCAATAGTTTAATCTATTGCGCTTCTCGTAGCATAAAACCACCACGAGGCCACCAATTTTAATGCAAAAACAAATTTTTTGTCTTAAGATACAAATATATCTTTAATTCTTATTATAAACAATATTCATTAAACTTTATATAAAAATAGATTTTAATTTAGGGTTAACTTATTCATTTTTTGCCTTTTACAATAGTAGTATAGCCGAAAAATGTCGGACATCAATGGATCAATTTGAAAATTTCCCCCCCTCACCGTCCTTCATGGCGGTCCTCCACCGTCCTTCATGGCGGTCCCTCCTTTATGAGGTGTCCTTCATGGTCCTTCATGGTCCTTCAAAAAAAAAAAAAAAAATTAAAAAATAAATTTAAAAAAATTAAATTTAAAAAATTAAATTTAAAAAATTAAATTTTAAAAATGATTCGTCTTCACCTTCCTTCAAAAAAATTTAAGAAAGGATTGAGCCTCGCCTTCCTCCTTCAAAAAAGTTCTTTCATGAGGCAGACAAGAACAAACATGAAAAAACATACATACATTCAAGTACTTCTGTTCAGGCAAGTTAGAAGACAGTAGAAATGGAAACGAATATCTGAAAGGTTTTAATAGGCCTAACGAGATTGCGCATTAACACCCAATTTTCGTCTGTTAACAAATTGCGAACAATACATAAATGAAAATCAGAGTGATCATATTTTAAATCGAAAAACAAGTTCTTTGTTTAATATCTGTATTATGAAAAATAAAATGAATATTTATTATTATAATTTAAATAAATTAATTTCTCTCTTTTTAAAGGAAACTGGCTTATTTTCAAACGAGATGACCTTCAAATACAATATATACATATAGTACTCATATTTGTTTATTTACTTTTAAATATGTAGTTTTCTATTTACACCGATATATACCATTACATTCACTTTCACATGCTATCTTCTGGTATGTGAATTAATAATTTTACTATACAGCAAATTTCGTTATAAAATTGCATATGTTAAAAAGAACATCAAGCTGCGTAACACAGCTTTGAAACTGAAGCATCAATTCTGTTATCCTTCTCTAAACATCCACTTAAATATTATTACATATTGATTTATTGTTATTATTACATATATATGTACACGTGTTAAGAGTATTTAAATTAAATATATTGATTTCAATTCCCTTCGTAATAAAAGCATCTGGCAACTATACCCCCAATCTTGCTATATATTTCTCTCAGTAATTGTTTTCAGGTTAGTTGTTAAGTTTAACTTTCTTCTAAAGACTATTAGCTGCAACTAATCTTGTTATTATTATTATTATCAATATATATATATATATATTATATATATATATATATATATATATATAATATATATATATATATGATAATAATAATAATATATATATATATATATATATATATAATATATATATATAATATATATATATATATGATGAATAAAACCACGAATTAAAGAAAACGGGATGTCGAATTTATGTGGGTTGTCATATATATATATATATATATATATATATATATATATATATATATATATATGATCAATAAAACCACGAATTAAAGAAAACGGGATGTCGAATTTATGTGGGTTGTCATTTTTAAATAGATGCAGCGGGAAACAGGTACTGAAAGTTGAGAGATTTTTCATTAAGAACTTTTCTACTTGTAGTTATAGTTAGGACTATTCACATTACTTTAATTATCATTTCTCTAATTTAACGGCTGTTCACAATTCCTCATAATTCTCATAATAAACGTATTTGTTTTCACACCAGTCAGGCCACTGTTTACATCAATCACACAGAATGTTCATGCTTATTGTTTTTGTCATTAGCTGTACCAATCATGTCTTTACAGACTGAAGCCTACCGTTACACAACGTTTAAAATGTTATAATTAATGCTTTATGATATCAGATCACGTATAAAAAGCATTATTTTCTGTACAAATGGCCACAAAAATACTTTCAATCCTAATATATGTACGTATAGTATGCAACATACGCCTTTTCACCTGTATTAAAAACGTAAAAGTATCATCATGCGATCTTAGTTTCCGCCACAATGCCGTGAGCCCTAACATTTAATTTAAAATTATTTAACAGATCATTCGAGGGAACTGTACATCGATCTCATTATAACTTCTGACTCATAATAACCGCCATACATATTTACACGAGTTCAATATATATATATATATATATATATATATATATTATACAGTGGTGTAGTGCTAAATAAAGAAGTGAGGGAACGCATTTTGAAAGTGTTACTCAGATGCGGGGGGGGGACAATAGCGAGCGCGGCGAGCCCATACAGCTGGGGGTCCGGGGGCACTGTAAGCCCCGGGAAATCTTTTGAAATCTGACCAATTTCAGGGATATTTTGAGGTCATATGCACTGGATATTAGGATATATTCCAAGGTTGAAGATGCAGTATTTCCAGTGTCATTAGATATATGACATCCAGTACGATCAATAAAAATAGCTAACAACTGGAATGATTAACTAAAAAAAAGTTAACAACTGGTACGCCGTGGTGACTGTTTCATCAGATCTTTATAGGCTAGCATTGCCTCAGTCGAAGCTAAAAGAAATGAAACAGTTAATGATTCTTATATTTCTTCTAGGGGTGGGAATTAAAATTTCATGACGTTAGAGATTTGTAAGTTCGGATTTATTTGAAATAGTGAGGGAACGCCGTTCCGTCTACCAAAAAAAAGTAAGGGAACGCCGTTCCCACAGCACTACACAATATATATATATATATATAAGGAGTTTGTATGTGCCATTCCAACAGAAGGTAGGAAGTGTCTGAACCCTGTTTCTCCCATCACTGTCCTCTTCATCTGGCCTTTTTACATGTCACGTCTACCCTGTGAGCAGCCCAGCATACTCTCAAATACGCGCTTCTCACTATATTCCTTACTACACACGCATGCATCTTACACACTACACAGTCTTTTCAAAAAAGGTGTAATTTCAGTAGTCTCGGAGATTCGCGATTGTCCCCTCCTACATTTTCTCAGTAATTGTTTTCAGACAAGTAGCTAAGTTTAACTTTCTTTTAATGACTATTAGTTGCTACTAATCTTCTTCTTCTATTATTATTATTATTATTATCATTGTTATATATATATATATATATATATATATATATATATATATATATATACAGGGCGTCCCAAAAAAATGTATACACACTTTAACAGCTGATAGCTCAATTGATGTTTCTTTCTTTCCAAGTTAAACCCATTAGAATTAATAATGGCAGTCAGACTAAGCTTTGAACAAAGGAAATTCATTCTAAAATGCTACTGGAAGTGTGAAAACGCAGTTGAAGTGCAAAGACAGTTTAGGAGGGAGTTTCAAACAGATCCACCAACGCGACTTACCATCACTCGAATTAGAGATAAGTTTGAAGCCGATGGAACTGTTCAGAATGTCCACAAGAAGCGTTCCGGAAGACCACGGACATCGACAAGCCCCACAAAGCAAGAAAGAGTACTGGAAACGTATCACCAAAGTCCAAGAAAATCTGTGCGGCAAGCGAGTCGTGAGGTAGGAATTTCAGAATCGTCTGTCCAACGCATTTTGAAGCGCTGTCAATGGAAAAGTTACATTCCAAGATTAGTCCACGCTATTAATGAAGATGATCCGGACCGAAGAGTGGAGTATTGCGAGTGGTACTTGGCACGATGTGGATGTGGATTGGACGAAGGGGTTTCGTAGAATACCCTCCGCGTTCACCAGACCTCACACCACTAGACTTTTTTTATGGGGATACTTAAAAGACAAAGTCTACGCTATAAAACCTGCAACAGTCGCTGAATTGAGAGCAGCCATTGAACGAGAATGCACACAAATACCAAACGAAATGTTTCGTGATGTTTGCGATTCCATTGCTTCGCGTTATCAGCAGTGCCTGGACCAGAACGGACGTCAGTTTGAAAACAGGCGTTGACAAAACAATTAAATAATGTCTGTAGATTCTATTACATTTTGAAAATGAAATGTATTTTAATAAACACTGCCTTTATAATTATTTAAAGTGTGTATACATTTTTTGGGACGCCCTGTATATATAACATCCAAATAAGTAGGTTCGGGTAAAAAACTTTCTCAGTAGATGCAATTAAAGAAAACGGGATGTCGAGTTTGTGTGGATTGTCATTTTTAAATAGATTCAGTGGGAGATAGGTACTGAAACTTGAGAGATTTTTCATGAAGAACCTTTCTAGTTGCAGTCATAGCGTCCATTCACATTACTTTAATTAGCATTTCTCTTATTTATCGACTGTTCACAATTCCTCATAACTCTCATAATAAACGTATTTGTTTTCACTTTTCTTTCATGCCAGACAAGTCTCAGTATTTACATCAATCACACAGAATGTTCATGCTTATTGTTTTGTTACTAGCTGTACCAAACATGTCTTTACAAATTGAAGCGTACCGTTACACAACGTTTAAAATGTTATAATTAATGCTTTATGATATCAGATCTCGTATAAAAAGCATTATTTTCTGTACAAATGGCCACAAAAATACTTTCAATCCTAATATATGTACGTATAGTATGCAACATACGCTTTTCCAACTGTATTGAAAACGTAAAAGTATCATCATGCGATCTTAGATTCTGCAATGACGTAAGTGAGCCTTAAATATAATTTAAAATTATTTAACAGATCTTTCGAGGGAACTGTACATCGATCTCATTATATATATATATATATATATATATATATATATATATATATATATATATATATAAGGAGTTTGTATGTGGCATTCCAACAGAAGACAGGAAGTGTCCGAATCCAGTTTCTCACATCACTGTCATCCTCACCTGGCCTTTTTACATGTCTCGTCTACCCTGTGAGCAGTCCAGCACACTCTCAAACACGCGCTTTTTCACTATATTCCTTACTACACACGCATGCATCTTACACACTACACAGTCTTTTCAAAAAGGTGTAATTTCAGTAGTCCAGAAGACTCGCGATTGGCCCCTCCTTCCTGCATGCATCGTATATATTACGAAACAATTTATAAAGTTCTCTCTTATTGCTTTCCTTATTGTAATGGGTATCACAACCGATTTTTCAATATTATTTAAGTATTATGTTGAGCAACATAACCCCCCCCCCCACAGACTTGTTTCTTAGCATAATCATGAAACATGAAACAAGATTATATTAATATATATGAAAATGAAAATGAAAAGGTTTATTGGCAGACTATACTCCATATGACAAATATTATTAATACAATGACAGTTCATACACTAAGGATAGAAATATATACAATTGATTAGAAATAATACTGCACTGTCGAAGTTAAGTGGAGCTACAGACAGACGTTTTCGTACCAAGAAGTCCATAGCTTAGAGGATAAATGGCAGGACTCATGGATAGCTTGGATGATCGGGTTGGTTGACTTTTAATTCTTTGCATTAGACTGTGTTGAGCACGTCTTGTTACCTCCGGGAAGCTCGGAACATTGCGGGTAGCAAACATTTGCGAAGCTGAGCATCTCGGGGGTAATTTATGTAAGAGTCTAAAAGACCTGTTGTACATCAAATTTAGGGTTCTGCCAGAACCTTTTTTATAATTCACCCAGAGTTGCTGACCGTATATATTACTGCAGAAAGCACGAAAGAGTGTTTTTAGCTTCACTTGTACAGAAACGAAAGTTCCTTATGGTCATGTATATATATATATATATATATATATATATATATATATATATATATATATTGCTTTCATGTGTGTGTCATATATATATATATATATATATATATATATTGCTTTCATGTGTGTGTCATATATATATATATATATATATTTATATATATATATATATATATATATATATATATATATATATATATTGCTTTCATGTGTGTGTCATATATATATATATATATATATATATATATATAATATTGCTTCATGTGTGTTGTCATATATATATATATATATATATCCAAAAGTAGTTTGAAGGCTTATTCCATCTCACGACTGACTATAATTATACACTTTAGAGGAGTTTGAAAATTGCATATATTTAGACAAAAAGTATTAGGTCTTAAGCTGATTTCATGTCAATATCAGCGTGCTTCACTGCCCTTTCAGTCATTGTGACCTTAGATCGTACCAGAACTATGGTCTTCACAAAGCACAATGTGTTAAATTTACCAAACAAGGATTACCTATGTTCAGGACTCTGGACATTTCCATACTCAACATCAACTATGCCCATTTGATCGTACCTTTCTTTATGTACATGCAATAGCATCAATTGGCTAAGCTTTCTCTGAATCGTGTTTGAACTCAGATAAGATTTAATACGCACGATATTACTAAACGAGCGTTCACTACAACACGTAATGGAGGCAGGCATCACTATAATTAACTTTGTTTACGTAATCACAGAGGAGATAAGAAATTACTGGTCAGGTGTCAGTGATTGCACGTGTGTAACTACATTACGTAGGATTAACTGCTCAAGGGATTCGTGAACACAAAGTTCATACAGAGGTTGTTAGATGAGTATGTAGTCTTGCAGGAAGGAAGTCTGAGCCCTAGAATGAAGTTACACTCACTAATTATGCTGTGGACGTCTATCCTTTGCATCCTCGAGAAGCAAATCTTTACACTGGACATACATTTTGCACTATACTTCGTTAAAACTCTCAGTTATGGGTATTATAATGAGATACAGAGCTTCATAATGTGCCTTTCTGTAATGATCTTCAGATGCATAGCTACCTTCCGGTGGAACACAATCCTCTTCTAGCCTAGCTGGAACTCTTCTAAATCGAGGCTGTGAGGGTACATCTACCTGACAGGAACCTAGTGACTGTACATTCTTTCAGAAAAGACTAGCCCCTTCATCATTGCGCATATTTCAAAGAGTTTTATCAGTCATACCACCAATAGCTATATATATATATATATATATATATATATATATATATATATATAGAGAGAGAGAGAGAGAGAGAGAGAGAGAGAGAGAGAGAGAGAGAGAGAGAGAGAGAGGTTGCAAAGAATGATGATGCGAAATTTGAATCACAAAATAAGATAGCAGTAAACAGAGTAAAGAGAATAACGGGGCAGATATTGATAGTCTTTAAACGATGGGATAGGAATATAAGGATTCCTATACTGAAAACCCTGATCATACCCAAATTGGAATACTGCTCGGTTCTAACATCCCCATATAAAAAAGAGGACATTAGGCAGCTGTAAGGGATTCAGAGAAGCTTCACAACCAAGATCGATGGGGGGGGTGCAAAGAACTAAATTACTGGGAAAGATTATGAAAGCTATTCATATTTTCACTGGAAAGGAGGAGAGAGAGAAACACCATTATTTACACTCGGGAAATAATGAAGAAACTTATCCCTAATCTTACTCTGAACCCTGTAACTTCCTAAACAACGGTGGAAAGTAGAAAAGGAAGACTGCGTCGTGTTCCCAAATTAAAGGCGAGACAGGGAACATCCTTAACCCTGAAAAAAATTAGTTTTGTGGTGAGACGACCAAAACTGTCTAAACAAAAGCCCAAAGACCTAAGGAACATGAAGGGAGTTGCTGTGGACATCTTCAAAAGATGATTAGACGCCTGGCTCAGAACAATCCCCGATGAACGGGACGTACATGGCTATGTGAGGTGGAGAGTACAAGAAAGCACTCGCCCCTCGACCAAGACAGGCCTAGAGGGGACACCAGCCTGACCTTCGTGTGAAGAGAGAACTACGCACGGAACCGCAACGTTGCGTATACACACACATTTTATTCGTGCATTTATCCGTGATTCACTGTCGTCAATTGAATTAACATAACCTACTAATTGTTACCACTGTACACTTAACCGTGATCGTGACATGGTGCTAGCCGTGATTTGAGGGTGTTTACATTTGGGGGTCTCCTCCCGCCATCCCACACAATGCGTCTCAGTCAATGTCTCTCAGCGCAGCCAAAGACAATATTACGGACGATACAAAGATCAGCAGAAAAATCAACGAGTGGTACAAAACTTCAAAATAAATCCAATTACCTTCCAAACAACACAGGACAATAGGAAAGTCAGAATGTGTAGTGTCCCCAAACTAAAGGCCTGACAAGAGACCTCCTCAACACTGAAGGAAATTAGCCTGGTTGTCAGTGGGCCAAGACATTTTAACCAGCTTCACCTTCATGTGAAGAGAGACCGACGCAGAGGGGGGGGGCACTACCATCGAGTATAGCAATTTAACTTGAAGTAGTAGCATTATTAAATATTTAAATTAAATAGATGATTCTTTCGCAATAAAAATTAGGTGGTAACCTACATCTTAACACATAGCTATCATATCTACAGCTAATTACGCAAAAGTACATTTCTCTTTCATATTGAGTTGCCAGATAGCAATATTTATTAAATTAAACCATATATTAATCATCCATTTAAATATATGGTTTAATTTAATAAATATTGCTATCTGGCAACTCAATATGAAAGAGAAATGTACTTTTGCGTAATTAGCTGTAGATATGATAGCTATGTGTTAAGATGTAGGTTACCACCTAATTTTTATTGCGAAAGAATCATCTATTTAATTTAAATATTTAATAATGCTACTACTTCAAGTTAAATTGCTATACTCGATGGTAGTGCCCCCCCCCCTCTGCGTCGGTCTCTCTTCACATGAAGGTGAAGCTGGTTAAAATGTCTTGGCCCACTGACAACCAGGCTAATTTCCTTCAGTGTTGAGGAGGTCTCTTGTCAGGCCTTTAGTTTGGGGACACTACACATTCTGACTTTCCTATTGTCCTGTGTTGTTTGGAAGGTAATTGGATTTATTTTGAAGTTTTGTACCACTCGTTGATTTTTCTGCTGATCTTTGTATCGTCCGTAATATTGTCTTTGGCTGCGCTGAGAGACATTGACTGAGACGCATTGTGTGGGATGGCGGGAGGAGACCCCCAAATGTAAACACCCTCAAATCACGGCTAGCACCATGTCACGATCACGGTTAAGTGTACAGTGGTAACAATTAGTAGGTTATGTTAATTCAATTGACGACAGTGAATCACGGATAAATGCACGAATAAAATGTGTGTGTATACGCAACGTTGCGGTTCCGTGCGTAGTTCTCTCTTCACACGAAGGTCAGGCTGGTGTCCCCTCTAGGCCTGTCTTGGTCGAGGGGCGAGTGCTTTCTTGTACTCTCCACCTCACATAGCCATGTACGTCCCGTTCATCGGGGATTGTTCTGAGCCAGGCGTCTAATCATCTTTTGAAGATGTCCACAGCAACTCCCTTCATGTTCCTTAGGTCTTTGGGCTTTTGTTTAGACAGTTTTGGTCGTCTCACCACAAAACTAATTTTTTTCAGGGTTAAGGATGTTCCCTGTCTCGCCTTTAATTTGGGAACACGACGCAGTCTTCCTTTTCTACTTTCCACCGTTGTTTAGGAAGTTACAGGGTTCAGAGTAAGATTAGGGATAAGTTTCTTCATTATTTCCCGAGTGTAAATAATGGTGTTTCTCTCTCTCCTCCTTTCCAGTGAAAATATGAATAGCTTTCATAATCTTTCCCAGTAATTTAGTTCTTTGCACCCCCCCCATCGATCTTGGTTGTGAAGCTTCTCTGAATCCCTTACAGCTGCCTAATGTCCTCTTTTTTATATGGGGATGTTAGAACCGAGCAGTATTCCAATTTGGGTATGATCAGGGTTTTCAGTATAGGAATCCTTATATTCCTATCCCATCGTTTAAAGACTATCAA
>JAJOZX010004058.1:285000-302500 GCA_023014485.1 Bathynomus jamesi
AGTAAGGAATATAGTGAAAAAGCGCGTGTTTGAGAGTGTGCTAGACTGCTCAGAGGGTAGACGAGACATGTAAAAAGGCCAGGTGAGGATGACAGTGATGTGAGAAACAGGATTCGGACACTTCCTGTCTTCTGTTGGAATGCCACATACAAACTCCTTATATATATATATATATATATATATATATATATATATATATATATATATATATATATATATTATATATATATATATATAATGAGATCGATGTACAGTTCCCTCGAAAGATCTGTTAAATAATTTTAAATTATATGTTAAGGCTCACTTACGTCATTGCAGAATCTAAGATCGCATGATGATACTTTTACGTTTTCAATACAGTTGGAAAAGCATATGTTGCATACTGTACGTACATATATTAGGATTAAAAGTATTTTTGTGGCCATTTGTACAGAAAATAATGCTTTTTATACGAGATCTGATATCATAAAGCATTAATTATAACATTTTAAACGTTGTGTAACGGTACGCTTCAATTTGTAAAGACATGTTTGGTACAGCTAGTAACAAAAACATAAGCAGGAACATTCTGTGTGATTGATGTAAATACTGAGACTTGTCTGGCATGAAAGAAAAGTGAAAACAAATACGTTTATTATGAGAGTTATGAGGAATTGTGAACAGTCGATAAATAAGAGAAATGCTAATTAAAGTAATGTGAATGGACGCTATGACTGCAACTAGAAAGGTTCTTCATGAAAAATCTCTCAAGTTTCAGTACCTATCTCCCACTGAATCTATTTAAAAATGACAATCCACACAAATCGACATCCCGTTTTCTTTAATTGCATCTACTGAGAAAGTTTTTTACCCGAACCTACTTATTTGGATGTTATATATATATATATATATATATAACAATGATAATAATAATAAGAAGAAGAAGAAGATTAGTAGCAACTAATAGTCATTAAAAGAAAGTTAAACTTAGCTACTAGTCTGAAAACAATTACTGAGAAAATGTAGGAGGGGACAATCGCGAATCTCCGAGACTACTGAAATTACACCTTTTTTGAAAAGACTGTGTAGTGTGTAAGATGCATGCGTGTGTAGTAAGGAATATAGTGAGAAGCGCGTATTTGAGAGTATGCTGGGCTGCTCACAGGGTAGACGTGACATGTAAAAAGGCCAGATGAAGAGGACAGTGATGGGAGAAACAGGGTTCAGACACTTCCTGCCTTCTGTTGGAATGGCACATACAAACTCCTTATATATATATATATATATATATATATATATATATATATATATTGTTTAGTGCTGTGGGAACGGCGTTCCCTTACTTTTTTTTGGTAGACGGAACGGCGTTCCCTCACTATTTCAAATAAATCCGAACTTACAAATCTCTAACGTCATGAAATTTTAATTCCCACCCCTAGAAGAAATATAAGAATCATTAACTATTTCATTTCTTTTAGCTTCGACTGAGGCAATGCTAGCCTATAAAGATCTGATGAAACAGTCGCCACGGTGTACCAGTTGTTAACTTTTTTTTAGTTAATCATTCCAGTTGTTAGCTATTTTTATTGATCGTACTGGATGTCATATATCTAATGACACTGGAAATACTGCATCTTCAACCTTGGAATATATCCTAATATCCAGTGCATATGACCTCAAAATATCCCTGAAATTGGTCAGATTTCAAAAGATTTCCCGGGGGCTTACAGTGCCCCCGGACCCCCAGCTGTATGGGCTCGCCGCGCTCGCTATTGTCCCCCCCCCCAGCATCTGAGTAACACTTTCAAAATGCGTTCCCTCACTTCTTTATTAGCACTACACCACTGTATAATATATATATTATATATATATATATATATATATATATATATTTAAATTCAACTCGTGTAAATATGTATGGCGGTTATTATGAGTCAGAAGTTATAATGAGATCGATGTACAGTTCCCTCGAATGATCTGTTAAATAATTTTAAATTAAATGTTAGGGCTCACGGCATTGCGGAAACTAAGATCGCATGATGATACTTTTACGTTTTTAATACAGGTGAAAAGGCGTATGTTGCATACTATACATACATATATTAGGATTGAAAGTATTTTTGTGGCCATTTGTACAGAAAATAATGCTTTTTATACGAGATCTGATATCATAAAGCATTAATTATAACATTTTAAACGTTGTGTAACGGTAGGCTTCTGTCTGTAAAGACATGATTGGTACAGCTAATGACAAAAACAATAAGCATGAACATTCTGTGTGATTGATGTAAACAGTGGCCTGACTGGTGTGAAAACAAATACGTTTATTATGAGAATTATGAGGAATTGTGAACAGCCGTTAAATTAGAGAAATGATAATTAAAGTAATGTGAATAGTCCTAACTATAACTACAAGTAGAAAAGTTCTTAATGAAAAATCTCTCAACTTTCAGTACCTATTTCCCGCTGCATCTATTTAAAAATGACAACCCACATAAATTCGACATCCCGTTTTCTTTAATTGCATCTAATAAGAATTTTTTTTACCCGAACCTACTTATTTGCATGTTATATATATATATATATATATATATATATATATATATATATATATATGATAATAATAATAATAATAATAACAAGATTAGTTGCAGCTAATAGTCTTTAGAAGAAAGTTAAACTTAACAACTAACCTGAAAACAATTACTGAGAGAAATATATAGCAAGATTGGGGGTATAGTTGCCAGATGCTTTTATTACGAAGGGAATTGAAATCAATATATTTAATTTAAATACTCTTAACACGTGTACATATATATATGTAATAATAACAATAAATCAATATTAGTAATAATATTTAAGTGGATGTTTAGAGGAGGATAACAGAATTGATGCTTCAGTTTCAAAGCTGTGTTACGCAGCTTGATGTTCTTTTTAACATATGCAATTTTATAACGAAATTTGCTGTATAGTAAAATTATTAATTCACATACCAGAAGATAGCATGTGAAAGTGAATGTAATGGTATATATCGGTGTAAATAACAGAAAACTACATATTTAAAAGTAAATAAACAAATATGAGTGTACTATATGTATATATTGTATTTGAAGG
The DNA here is from genome assembly GCA_023014485.1 of Bathynomus jamesi. Classification (NCBI taxonomy): domain Eukaryota; kingdom Metazoa; phylum Arthropoda; class Malacostraca; order Isopoda; family Cirolanidae; genus Bathynomus; species Bathynomus jamesi. The sequence continues at coordinate 288,094 of JAJOZX010004058.1, forward strand.
TCATCTCGTTTGAAAATAAGCCAGTTTCCTTTAAAAAAGAGAGAAATTAATTTATTTAAATTATAATAATAAATATTCATTTTATTTTTCATAATACAGATATTAACAAAGAACTTGTTTTTCGATTTAAAATATGATCACTCTGATTTTCATTTATGTATTGTTCGCAATTTGTTAACAGACGAAAATTGGGTTTAATGCGCAATCTCGTTAGGCCTATTAAAACCTTTCAGATATTCGTTTCCATTTCTACTGTCTTCTAACTTGCCTGAACAGAAAGTACTTGAATGTATGTATGTTTTTTCATGTTTGTTCTTGTTTGCCTCATGAAAGAACTTTTTTGAAGGAGGAAGGCGAGGCTCAATCCTTTCTTAAATTTTTTTGAAGGAAGGTGAAGACGAATCATTTTTAAAATTTAATTTTTTAAATTTAATTTTTTAAATTTAATTTTTTAAATTTATTTTTTAATTTTTTTTTTTTTTTGAAGGACCATGAAGGACCACGAAGGACACCTCATAAAGGAGGGACCGCCATGAAGGACGGTGAGGGGGGGAAATTTTCAAATTGATCCATTGCTGTCCGACATTTTGCGGCTATACTACTTACAATTCGGGAATTATTCATACCAACGAGTTATTTAAATCAAATTCCGTCTTAATATACAAATTTAACTTTTAATCATATCATAAAATAGTAATTTAAAACAGCGCAAACTGTTAAAATATCTTATTTTCCACAGTAATGTTATGATATAGTGTTTAGAAGGCAGTATATATATATATATATATATATATGGGAATGAACTCAGAATGGTCCCCTGAGTTTTTTATGATACACACAGACAGTGCATGGAACAAGGAACTCTTCTGGGATAATTAAATCCACTATAGTCCGAATAAGTAATGGTAAATGACAAATACCATAGTTTTTCTTTTTCATGATGCTAGCCCGACGTGGGCAACGGGTCACTCGCAAAGAGGTCCCATAAATATAGCTTCTCTCACCAGCTATCTGCAAAGCAGACAGGATCCAGCTTTGGGACATGGATCTAGGGTTTAAAGCACCTAGCCATGCTACATTTAGAACCTCAATATAAGCAAAGACTCGCTGCCTTCACGTCAGATTGAATGCATCAAAGAAAAAGGGGTAACTATTATATTTTTAGCCAAAAACCAAAACTTAAACCTCAACTGGCAGAATTGAGCGTCCACTTTTCAAGGCACATAACATGTCCGTTCAATCTGACGTGAAGGCAGCGAGTCTTTTGCTTATATTGAGGTTCTAAATGTAGCATGGCTAGGTGCTTTAAACCCTAGATCCATGTCCCAAAGCTGGATCCTGTCTGCTTTGCAGATAGCTGGTGAGGGAAGCTATATTTATGGGACCTCTTTGCGAGTGACCCGTTGCCCACGTCGGGCTAGCATCCTGAAAAAGAAAAACTATGGTATTTGTCATTTACCATTACTTATTCGGACTATAGTGGATTTAATTATCCCAGAAGAGTTCCTTGTTCCATGCACTGTCTGTGTGTATCATAAAAAACTCAGGGGACCATTCTGAGTTCATTCCCATCTTCAAACGGACATGTTATGTGCCTTGAAAAGTGGACGCTCAATTCTGCCAGTTGAGGTTTAAGTTTTGGTTTTTGGCTAAAAATATAATAGTTACCCCTTTTTCTTTGATGCATTCAATCTGACGTGAAGGCAGCGAGTCTTTTGCTTATATTGAGGTTCTAAATGTAGCATGGCTAGGTGCTTTAAACCCTAGATCCATGTCTCAAAGCTAGATCCTGTCTGCTTTGCAGATAACTGGTGAGGGAAGCTATATTTATGGGACCTCTTTGCGAGTGACCCGTTGCCCACGTCGGGCTAGCATCATGAAAAAGAAAAACTATGGTATTTGTCATTTACCATTACTTATTCGGACTATAGTGGATTTAATTATCCCAGAAGAGTTCCTTGTTCCATGCACTGTCTGTGTGTATCATATATATATATATATATGAAAATGAAGTGAAAATGAAAATGTTTATTGGCAGAGTATAGTCCATATGACAAATATTATTAATACAATGACAGTTCATATACTAAGGATAGAAATATATACAATTGATTAGAAATAATACTGCACTGTCGAAGTTAAGTGGAGCTACAGACAGACGTTTTCGTACCAAGCAGTCCATAGCTTAGACTTAGAGGATAAATAAATGGCAGGGCTCATGGATTGGATAGCTTGGATGATCGGGTTGGTTGATTTTTTAATTCTTTGCATTAGACTGTGTTGAGCACGTCTTATTACCTCTGGGAAGCTCGGGACATTGTGGGTAGCAAACATTTGCGAAGCTGAGCATCTCGGGGGTAATTTATGTAAGAGTCTAAAAGACCTGTTGTACAGCAAATTTAGGGTTCTGCCAGAACCTTTTTTATAATTCACCCAGAGTTGCTGACCGTATATATTACTGCAGAAAGTACGAAAGAGTGTGTCTTTGGCTTCCCTTGTACAGAAACGAAAGTTCCTTATGGTCATATTCGTTTTAGTACACAGGCTTCGAGATTGTTTTCTTATATCCGAGAGGGATGGGACGATCCATCACCGCCAACTCATCGCCGCCAACTCATCGCCGCCAACTCAACTCCGCCGACTCAACTCCAGCCAACTCATCGCCGCCAACTCAACTCCATTTTTTAAAAAAATAAATTAAATTTATTTTTGAAGGTTAGAGCTTTAAAAAATTAAAAATCGTTAGAAACTCTTTATTCTACTACGTTAAAAAAAGATTAAAATGTTCAGATTTTAATTAGTGGTAATTGTAGGCAATCCCACGTAAATATTCTAATGGTGATCGTTGCTCAAAGCTTAAAACTAGTTTTAATATACGGTCATCAGCATCACGATATTTTTTTAAATTTGAAGGTGGAGCATGACCTCCTACAAGTTGTTCGAGATACATATCTCGACTCTTCTGTATTTTGTATAAGGCATCTATAATGTTAATTGGTGAAGGTTAGGTTAGGTTAGGTTGGGTTAGGTTAGGTTATATAAATAAAATATTATATAAATATAATTAGTTATGTTTTCAATGGTTCTTCCAAGTGTTTTTAATTTCCTTCAGTACCTATCATCGCACTAAAGAAAGATTAATAAATTATACAAAACATTATTTGGCAACGGTGCATTCGGAGTTGAGTTGGCGGCGATGAGTTGGCGGCGATGAATCGGCGGCGATGAGTCGTACTAGACGCTATCCGAGTCATCACTCAATGAGCTGGTAATAGTTTGACCCAAATACTTAAACTCTTGTACTTCCTCAATTACTTCACCATTCATTTTAAACCTTATATCAGCTGGCTGATTACAGCTTTTAGGATGAAATTGCATAACCTTAGTTTTTGTAACATTAAAAAGAATATCATGTTTCTGCGAAGACACTTCGCAGACGTTTAGTAGCCGATCCAGACCTTTAACAGAGGGACTTATTAACACCATATCATCGGCATAAACTAAGTTATTTATCCTTGTGTTATCTATACAACATCCCACTGTTGCCTCATTAAGTGAAGAAATTAATCCGTCAATATACACATTAAGCAGCATAGGGGAGAGCAAGGAGCCTTGTCTCACCCCGCAAGAGGAGCCAAAACACTCGGATAGTACATTGCCCCATCTAACAGTGAAAGATTGGTGGGAATACCAAAATTTCAATAAATTTAATATGTACATGGGAACCTTCCTGTCTTCTAGTTTTGCAAATAAAATATTGTGGTTCACCCTATCATATGCCTTACTTATATCAAGGAAACAGCTATAAGTGGTTGAATTACTGTCAATGTATTTAGATATTGTTTCTTTAAGTACATAGATACACAGGTCAGTTGAGTGGGACCTTTTAAAGCCAAACTGATTAGATGTCCATAGGAAATCATTTAATCGGAGTAACAAGAGTTTTTCTAGTAGTTTCGAGAAGCAGGAAGCGACAGCAATAGGCCTGTAATTATTGCTGGACAGAATGTCTCCGTACTTATTTTTGACCAGGGGCAAGATATATACCCTCATGAACTCTGCAGAGATATAGCTATGAGCAAGCATGGCTGATAGGAGCAATGATATATGCAGACATACTACGTCATTTGCATATTTTAAGTGCTCATTCGATAAGTCATCTACCCCTGACGCAGAACCAGTCTTTAGTTCTTTAATTAACCTCTTTACTTCAGAAAATTATATCAAAATATTTTCCCTTGTCCCTCCCACAATTGTTTCGCTGCAATCTATCTTAAGATTATCCCTACTCACACTGTTAAGAATGTTAGAGTAGTGGTTTTTCCACAGCTTTGCAATTTCATCCTCCCCGACACCCCATCGATTGTCGGAGGGAGGACATTTTTGACACCCGTTTGATTCTTAACAAATTTCCAAAATTTGTTATTATCGTTATTTATGCGAGCTTCACAGGCTTTTGATGCTCGAATAGACTCTTCTTCCTGTTTACATCACCTTACTGACCACGACTTCTACACATATTCATGTATACTGGTCCTAATCTGGGTCTACCATGAAAGCACCACAAATCATAGGCGTCTTTCGATTCCCTCTTCAGGGGGGCAATAAAATCATTCCATCCAGGAATAACCTTAGTATGATAGTTGTAAGATTTAATCAGGGGGCTTCCTGCTTCTCTTAACAGGAATATTATCTTACTATAATACCTATCTATGAGTTTACAGTGAGAATCATTTGAGCAAGGATTATTACAGGCAAGGTGCAAAATTTATAAATTATTAAAGAGGTGACATGTTCTGTCTTTGTATTCTATTCTCTGCTGCATATTAACATTGGACCAATCGACGCTATTATTCTTACCTATTGAGTTCTTATTAATATATATATATATATATACTGTATATATATATATATATAAATTTAGTGGTGGACCGGATATCCGCATCCGCACTTCTGACTGCGGATGTTATGCGGATAATACCTCTAATAAATTATGCAACTTACAATTAAATTAGCTTATAAAGTAGCTAAGGCCCAGTCATGCACATTTCATGTAAAGTATTAATTACACTGTAAAACGGTGAAAAAAAAACGGAAATGAGATCGTCATTTTTATGGCTAATCCCCTTTTAGGGGTACAGTTCTTCCCATTTCTTCATTTTTAATCATAATTTTGGCACAAAATGGGGGAGGGGTGGGGTAATGGGGGAGGGGGTGGGGTTAATGGGGAAACTCAGAAAAATAGATGCGATATATATAGTAACCAAAACAAAATTAAAGTAAATCCTTTGCAAGGTGCCAGCCCCCTTCCCCCCTTGGGGTAATGGGGAAGGGTGGGGGTAAATGGGGGGAGGGGTGGGGTAATGGGGGAGGGGGGTTAATGGGGAAACTCAGAAAAAAAATTGGGGGGTAAGTGAGGGAGAGGGGTGGGGGAGAGGGGTGGGGTAATGGGGGAGGGGGTGGGGTTAATGGGGGAGGGGGTGGGGTTAATGGGGAAACTCAGAAAAAAAATAACCAACATCGATTCCGGTCAGGAAGATCATGCTTATCACAACTAATGGAACACTATAACAATATTATTGATGCACTCGAAACAATGAAAACTATGATTTGGCGGGCCATAAAACTATAGAAATGAACGCAGTCATGAAAATCTTAGGCTTCAAATCCGAGCTCATTGTATTAAGATTTGTGAAGCTTTAGATTTTCATGGCTGCGTTATTTTCTGTAGTTTTATTGAATGAATAATTGGTTTGCCAGTAACTGGAAGGCCGCAGGCACCCCAATTACTGAGGCCCAAGGTGAGAGGAATGGGAATGATTTCCAGATAAAGGGCTACGGATGTTCAAGGGCCCCCAATTACTGTCGGTTCAGTTATTTGGTCAATAAAACTATAGAAATGAACGCAGTCATGAAAATCTTAGGCTTCAAATCCAAGCTCATTGTATTAAGATTTGTGAAGCTTTAGATTTTCATGGCTGCGTTCTTTTCTGTAGTTTTATTGAATGAATAATTGGTTTGCCAGTAACTGCAAGGCCGCAGGCACCCAAATTACTGAGGCCCAAGGTGAGAGGAATAGGAATGATATCCAGATAAAGGGTTACTGATGTTCAAAGTAAAATACGCCGTAGGCCCACAATTCAGCCGAAGCACCGCAGATCTAGCAAAATCGGCGCGTAGCGCCGGCCTTTTGCTAGTCTAATATACTATTTCAGAAATGAAGCCTTATATATACAGGGCGTCCCAAAAAAATGTATACACACTTTAAATAATTATAAAGGCAGTGTTTATTAAAATACATTTCATTTTCAAAATGTAATAGAATCTACAGACATTATTTAATTGTTTTGTCAACGCCTGTTTTCAAACTGACGTCCGTTCTGGTCCAGGCACTGCTGATAACGCGAAGCAATGGAATCGCAAACATCACGAAACATTTCGTTTGGTATTTGTGTGCATTCTCGTTCAATGGCTGCTCTCAATTCAGCGACTGTTGCAGGTTTTATAGCGTAGACTTTGTCTTTTAAGTATCCCCATAAAAAAAGTCTAGTGGTGTGAGGTCTGGTGAACGCGGAGGGTATTCTACGAAACCCCTTCGTCCAATCCACATCCACATCGTGCCAAGTACCACTCGCAATACTCCACTCTTCGGTCCGGATCATCTTCATTAATAGCATGGACTAATCTTGGAATGTAACTTTTCCATTGACAGCGCTTCAAAATGCGTTGGACAGACGATTCTGAAATTCCTACCTCACGACTCGCTTGCCGCACAGATTTTCTTGGACTTTGGTGATACGTTTCCAGTACTCTTTCTTGCTTTGTGGGGCTTGTCGATGTCCGTGGTCTTCCGGAACGCTTCTTGTGGACATTCTGAACAGTTCCATCGGCTTCAAACTTATCTCTAATTCGAGTGATGGTAAGTCGCGTTGGTGGATCTGTTTGAAACTCCCTCCTAAACTGTCTTTGCACTTCAACTGCGTTTTCACACTTCCAGTAGCATTTTAGAATGAATTTCCTTTGTTCAAAGCTTAGTCTGACTGCCGTTATTAATTCTAATGGGTTTAACTTGGAAAGAAAGAAACATCAATTGAGCTATCAGCTGTTAAAGTGTGTATACTTTTTTGGGACGCCCTGTATATATATGTAACAGTTTTTTTGCGCACACCTACAGGTCGCTACAATTGGTGTAGAACAATGCGGTTTTCACCATTCGGTGCGTCTTTTTATTCTGCAGTGCCCATGCTAAAAAAAATTTCCTAACATAAATCCTGCTCCCCCCTTGGGTGGGGTTAATGGGGAAACTCAGAAAAAAAAATTGGTGGGGTAAATGGGGGAGAAGGGTGGGGGAGGGGGTATTGGGGGAGAGGGTGGGGTAATGGGGGAGGGGGTGGGGTTAATGGGGAAACTCAAAAAAAATGATAACCAACATCGATTCCGGTCAGAAAGATCATGCTTATCACAACTAATGGAACACTATAACAATACTAGCTAAAGTGGGCCCTACGGGCCCATTTAGCTATGCCCGTGGTGCTGGGGCCTTTAGCCTCATTAATTGGGGAGCCGTAAAAATATTTAGTCTGTAATGGTTGCAGCACCATTATGAGAGTGCATAAAAGAACTCATTTGGTAAATTGTTGAACTTAGCCGCAGAATAAATTTTGGGGGCATTCAGTTGACCTTAGTAATGGGGAGGGGTGGGGTAATGGGGAGGGGTGGGGGTAATTGGAGAGGGGTGGGGTAATGGGGAGGGGGTTGGGGTAATGGGGGAAGGGTGGGGGTGATGGGGAGGGGTTTAGTCTGTAATGGTTGCAGCACCAGTATGAAAGTGCATAAAAAGAACTCATTTGGTAAATTGTTGAACTTAGCCGCAGCATAAATTTCGGCTCAAAGCTGAACGCAAAATCAAATATTTTTTACACTTTTTAAAATTATAATTAAAAGTAGAATTCATTACGCCTTTTTCTAAATGCATTAAAATACAAATATCGCCCATATATATATATATATCAAGAATCTTCTCTTTTCGAGCGTCACAGACAGACTGACATTCCTGGGTGTTTATAGTATTAATTATTGATGCACTCGAAACAATGAAAACTATGATTTGGCGGGCCGCAGGGCCCCCAATTACTGTCGGTTCAGTTATTTGGTCAATAAAACTATAGAAATGAACGCAGTCATGAAAATCTTAGGCTTCAAATCCGAGCTCATTGTACCGCGTGACCACAAAAATTGTCCCTGTTTTTAATCGCTTATTACTCAGTCATTATTGCAGCTTCACAAATGAAATAAAAAGCATTCGAAAGAGAACATTTTAAAGTTTTATTTAATTTTTTCGATATCCTGGATACGAAATCAGTACTTATAAAAAAATGGCAGTTTTATCCACCACAATCATAGGTTATTTGTCGGACATGCAACGTGTTTTCATCGCAGAAGAGATGATCAAACATGGCTCGGTAGTTGCCACCCAACGGTCTTTCAGACGACAATACGGTCAGCAAAGGACCATAGATCCTAAAACGATTCGCAGGATTTTCGCAAAATGGAAACATCACGGCTCAATCAAGAACATGCATAAAGGCAACTCTGGGCGCAGCAAAGGTGTGCGAACCGCTGAAAACATTGATTCAGTCGCAAATCAGCTTGAAACGGACAAGAAATCTGTGAGACGACTATCAGCTGTGACAGGAATCAAACGGGAGAGCATTCGGAAAATAATCACGTTGGATTTGAGAATGAAGTCATTCAAAATTATGTGTTTGCAACAGCTTAGCGAACAAGACTACCAGCGTCGTTTGATGTTTTGTGAACGCATTGAAACAATAATTGAACAAAACCAGATAAGATTAAGTGACATAATATTCAGTGATGAATGCCACATCTATCTCAATGGGTTCATCAACAGACAGAATTACCGGTGTTGGTTACAAAACAAGCCAAATATATGGTCCTTACTTTTTTGAGGACCCAGAGACAAGGAGACCGCTTTCAGTAACTTCAGAAAGATATGTAGAAATGCTGAACACTGTTTTTGAACAAGAAAACTGCAGTAACAAGTGGTTTCAGCAAGACGGAGCAACAGCCCACACAACTAGGCAATCACTGGAATGTTTAACAAGATTTTTTGAACAAAGATTCATTTCTCATCGCTCGCAGTTTCCCTGGCCCGCAAGATCTCCAGATCTATCACCTATGGACTTTTTTCTCTGGGGATTTGTCAAGGACAAAGTATTCAGGCAAGAGCCATCCTCTATCGAAGAATTAAAGCAAGCGGTGGTAGAGAGTGTACAGTCCATTGAATGCAGCGTTTTGGAAAATGTAATAAATAACTTCCTTTCCCGTTGTGTGAAATGTAAGAATGTCCAGGGACGTCACTTTGAACACATGTAGAATAAATTAAAACTTTAAAATGTTCTCTTTCGAATGCTTTTTATTTCATTTGTGAAGCTGCAATAATGACTGAGTAATAAGCGATTAAAAACAGGGACAATTTTTGTGGTCACACGGTATTAAGATTTGTGAAGCTTCTATACTATAATAAGAGAGCTGTCCGTCTGTCTGTCTGTCCGTCTGTCCGTCATACTTTCAGAAGTTGTGAGAAAAAATTGTGAGAAAAAATTTCAGAAATTGTAAAAAAAATTCAGAAATTGTATTACGGGCGGCAATGTGAAGCTCAAGATTTTCATGACTGTGTTCTTTTCTGTAGTTTAGCAATGGGGGAAGGGTGGGGGTGGGGGTAATGGGGGATGGGTGGGGTAATGGGATGGGTGGGGGTAATGGGGAGGGGGTTAGCCCCAAGTTGTATGAATGGGGGTGAGGAGGTTTTGGGAGATACCAGATTCAGAAATGTTGACACAATGTGAAGCTAAAATTTTCACGGCTGGGTTCTTCTTTTGTAGTTTAGCCTGTCTAACCGTCAGCGAAGCGGCGGGAACTGTACTAGTCTAATATACTATTTCAGAAATGAAGCATATATATATATATATATATATATATATATATATATATATATATAACAGTTTTTTGCGCACACCTACAGGTCGCTACAATTGGTGTAGAACAATGCGGTTTTCACCATTCGATGCGTTCTTTGTTATTGCGCAGTGCCCACGCTAAAAAAAAAATTCTATAACATAATCCTGCCCCCCCTTTTAGGGTACAGTTTCTTCCCATTTCTTCATTTTTAATCATAATTTTGGCACAAAATGGGGGAGGGGTGGGGTAATGGGGAGGGGGTGGGGTTAATGGGAAACTCAGAAAAATAGATGCGATATATAACAGATATGTACACCAAAAAAAAATTAAAGGAATCCTTTGCAATGTGCCAGCCCCTTCCCCCCTGGGGGTAATGGGGGAAGGGTGGGAGTAATGGGGGATCAGGGGTGGGGGAGGGGGTATTGGGGGAGAGGGGTGGGGTAATGGGGGAGGGGGGGGGGGTTAATGGGGAAACTCAGAAAAAAAATGGTGTGGTAAATGGGGGAGAGGGGTGGGGGAGGGGGTTTGGGGGAGACGGGTGGGGAGGGGTATTGGGGGAGAGGTGGTGGGGTAATGAGGGAGGGGGTGGGGGAGGGGGTATTGGGGGAGAGGTGTGGGGTAATGGGGGAGGGGTGGTTAATGGGGAACCTCAGAAAAAAAAATGATAACCAACATCGATTCGGTCAGGAAGATCATGCTTATCACAACTAATGGAACACTATAACATATTATGATGCACTCAAAACAATGAAAAACTATGATTTGGCGGGCCGCAGGGCCCCCAATTACTGTCGGTTCAGTTATTGGTTAATAAAAACTTAGAAATGAACGCAGTCATGAAAATCTTAGGCTTCAAATCCGAGTTCATTGTATTAAGATTGTGAAGCTTTAGATTTTCATGGCTGCGTTATTTTCTGTAGTTTTATTGAATGGAATAATTGGTTTGCCAGTATTAAGATTTCTGAAGTTTAGATTTTCATGGCTGCGTTCTTTTCTGTAGTTTTATTGAATGAATAATTGGTTTGCCCAGTAACGGAAGGCCGCAGGCACCCAATTACTGAGGCCCAAGGTGAGAGGAATAGGAATGATAGCCAGATAAAGGGTACTGATGTTCAAAAAAAATACAACCGTAGGCCCACAATTCAGCCGAAGCACCGCAGATCTAGCAAAATTGGCGCGTAGCGCCGACCTTTTGCTAGTTATCTACACTATAATAAGAGAGCTGTCCGTCCGTCTGTCCGTCTGTCTGTCTGTCGTCCGTCACACTTTCAGAAATTGTGAGAAAAAATGTGAGAAAAAAATTCAGAAATTGAAAAAAAATTCAGAAATTGTATTACGGGCGGAAATGTGAAGCTCAAGATTTTCATGACTGTGTTCTTTTCTGTAGTTTAGCAATGGGGGGAAGGGTGAGGGTGGGGGAAGGGTTGGGGTGGGCGGAAGGGTGGGGGTGGGGGTAATGGGGGATGGGGGTGGTAATGGGGAGGGGTGGGGGTAATGGGGGAGGGGGTTAGCCCTCAAGTTGTATGAATGGGAGTGAGGAGGTTTTGGGAGATACCAGATTCAGAAATGTTGACACAATGTGAAGCTCAAAATTTCACGGCTAGGTTCTTTTTTGTAGTTTAGTCTGTCTAACCGTCAGCGAAGTGACGGGAACTGTACTAGTATACTATAATAAGAGAGCTGTCCGTCTGTCCGTCCGTCCGTCCGTCACACTTTCAGAAATTGTGAGAAAAAATTGTGAGAAAAAAATTCAGAAATTGTATTACGGGCGGCAATGTGAAGCTCAAGATTTTCATGACTGTGTTCTTTTCTGTAGTTTAGCCTGTCTGTTTGTCTGTTTGTGAAATTTATCCCGGGCAGTAATGGGGGAAGGGTGGGGGTGAGGGTAATGGGGGATGGGTGGGGTAATGGGGAGGGGTGGGGGTAATGGGGGAGGGGGTTAGCCCCCAAGTTGCATGAATGGGGGTGAGGAGGTTTTAGGAGATACCAGATTCAGAAATGTTGACACAATGTGAAGCTCAAAATTTTCACGGCTGCGTTCTTTTTTTGTAGTTTAGCCTGTCTAACCGTCAGCGAAGCGACGGGAACTGCACTAGTAATAATAATAATAATAATAATAATAATAATAATAATAATAGGTGCCCTAAAGGTAATGCCTGAAAGTTGTACTGTGTAAAATAATAATAATCTTACTAATAATAAATTCTCTATCAGTCATGGCGGATAACTTGTTCAAAATAGTCTCATATGTATAATGTAAGGTCAGTGAGGAATTCAATTGTAGATGTTCATAAAATCTGCGGCAGTGCAGATTTGATACTCCTGCAGGAGCACTGGCTACCTAAGCAAGAGCTAAAATTCCTCTCTACCATCCATGATGAATTGATGACTTTATGTACCATGCGTCATCAGCAGTAGACGTGTCTGATGAATTAATGTACGGTAGGCCTTTTGGTGGTGTTGCTTTCTTAATAAGGAAAAATTTGTCAAAACATATAAAATTTTTAACAAGCGATAATGTAAGGTTGTTAGGCATTGAATTGCAAGTGAACAATGAATGCGTATTAATTGTAAACTGCTATTTACCATATAACAACGGCTGTAATCTAGATCAGTGCTGTCCAACTTCTATAAAGCGCGGCCAAGATGTTGCCTATGATTAATCATACACTGTTGGTTAATACGACTTAGGAACCCGCTGAATGTTGCTCTCCCTACTAGAAATGACAAAATAGGGAAGAAAATTCAGAAATGAAATTTGGAAAATGTCCATTCCGCGGGCCGCAAGTTGGACAGCACTGATCTAGATGAATACATTGATTTGCTGTACAAAATTAAGTCATTATCAGATAACCCCAAATATTCTCACTGTATAATAATGGGGGACTTTAACGCACATGTGAACTCGGAATTCTTTGTAGAATTGGGTAACATGTGCGGGTCGGCCAATTTAAGTATAAGTGATGTAGATGTATTAGGGGTAGCCAGTGGTAATTTTACATACGTTAGTGATATGAGTGGTACCACCAGGTGGATTGATCATTGTCTCACTAGTAATAATCTGCATGATTTCCTTCTTTCTGATCATAGACCATTAGAAATATTAATTAACGTTACCAATTTATGCGCAACACGACTTAACAAGAACTCAATGGAAGAATAATCACGTCGATGGTCCAATGTTACGATGCAGCAGAGAATAGAATACAAAGACAGAACAAGTCACCTCTTTAATAATTTAGAAATTTTGCACCTTGCCTGTAATAATCCTTGCTCAAATGATTCTCACAGTAAACTCATAGATAGGTATTATAGTAAGATAATATCCTGTTAAGAGAAGCAGGAAGCCCCCTGATTAAATCTCACAACTATCATACTAAGATTAATTCCTGGATGGAATGATTTTATTGCCCCCCTGAAGAAGGAATCGAAAGACGCCTATGATTTGTGGTGCTTTCATGGTAGACCCAGATTAGGACCAGTATACATGAATATGTGAAGAAGTCGTGGTCAGTAAGGCGATGTAAACAGGAAGAAGAGTCTATTCGAGCATCAAAAGCCTGTGAAGCTCGCATAAATAACGATAATAACAAATTTTGGAAATTTGTTAAGAATCAGACGGGTGTAAAAAATGTCCTCCCTCCGACAATCGATGGGGTGTCGGGGAGGATGAAATTGCAAAGCTGTGGAAAAACCACTATTCTAACATTCTTAACAGTGTGAGTAGGGATAATCTTAAAATAGATTGCAACGAAACGATTGTGGGAAGAACAAGGGAAAATACTTTTATATCATTTTCTGAAGTAAAGAGGTTAATTAAAGAGTTAGACTGGTTCTGCGTCAGGGGTAGATGACTTAGCGAATGTTCACTTAAAATATGCACCTGAGGTAGTATGTCTGCATATATCATTGCTCCTATCAGCCATGTTGGCTCATAGCTATGTACCTGCAGAGTTCATGAGGGTATACATCTTGCCCCTGGTCAAAAATAAGTACGGAAACATTCTGTCCAGCAATAATTACAGGCCTATTGCTGTCGCTTCCTGCTTCTCGAAACTACTAGAAAAGCTCTTGTTACGCCGATTAAATGATTTCTTATGGACATCTCCTAATCAGTTTAGCTTTAAAAGGTCCCACTCAACTGACCTGTGTATCTATGTACTTAAAGAAACAATATCTAAATACATTGACAATAATTCAACTATTTATAGCTGTTTCCTAGGTATAAGTAAGGCATATGATAGGGTGAACCACAATATTTTATTTGCAAAACTAGAAGACAGGAAGGTTCCCATGTACATATTAAATTTATTGAAATTTTGGTATTCCCACCAATCTTTCACTGTTAGGTGGGGCAATGTACTATCCGAGTGTTTTGGTTCCTCTTGCGGGGTGAGACAAGGCTCCTTGCTCTCCCCTATGCTAT
>JAJOZX010004058.1:305000-446484 GCA_023014485.1 Bathynomus jamesi
AATGGTATATATAATATATATATATATATATATATATATATATATATATATAATATAATATATATGTGTGTGTGTGGTGTGTGTAAAAATGAACAATGAATAATCAATATTCATTTTTACATGAGAACCAAAATCGCTTAACGCGAGTTTGGATAGAATTTTTATTTGTTGCTTTCTATTTTGTTTCAGTGTCACAACCATGCGACCTACCATTTCTATGGTTTGGTCGTGTCCATATTTCCATTTTTATTTGTTATAGAATTTGTTATAGTTGATTGTGGTTGTCTTGCATCTCACCCTCGTCCCTAGATTATACATACACATTGCATATAACAGGATTGGAACCCGTAGTTGTACTTCTTAGTCCTTAATACCCACTTTTTGTCTCTAATTCGTTTCTTTTAAATCCTCCTAATAATGACTTATACACTATGACGTCATAAAATAACTTAAATTTCCTTCACGGTTTCCATACCTTGAACACTGAATCACGTGTTTAGTATTTGGATATCTTCCGTATTCAATGTATGGTAAATTCTTTAATATAAAAAACTTTATTCTCTATACGTCATTATTTATTTGTGGTGTTATGCAGTATAAATATTATCATTCAACCATATTCGCCCATACGTCCATATCTTATCTGGAGCACCGACAATTCAGCGCAGGACAATTCAGCGCCGACAATTCAGCGCCGACAATTCAGCGCCGACAATTCGGCGCAAAGACAATTCAGCGCAAGACAATTCAGCGCCGACAATTCAGCGCAAGTCAGTACAGTTAAAAGTTTAGTTAAAAATAATAAAAATAAATCGCAATAAATATAAAAGAGAAAAATTTGTATATTTATATATATGCTAAATTGGGTCTGTATCGAAGGAGTGACATTTCAAAGGAGTGACATAACAAAGGAGTGACAATACCGTAACGAAGGAGTGACATAACGAAGGAGTGACAAATCGGAGATAAAATTCAAAGGAGTATAATTATTAAAATTTTATTTAAAAAAACAAAATTTGTTTAGAATTCTTAAAATTAAGATTTTATTTCAAAAACTAGAAACCTAACCTAACCTAACCTAACCTAACAGTTGCAAGCCTCTCTTCGCTCTGGATTTGTCTTTCTTTCTTTGTTGGTATTTTGCGCGAATTGTCTTGCGCTGAATTGTCTTTGCGCTGAATTGTCTTGCGCTGAATTGTCGGCGCTGAATTGTCCTGCGCTGAAATGTCGGGTCACGATCTTATCTTGACCTTATCCTATATCAATTCTATTAAATATTCATTTTTACTCGTGTCAGTCTATAAATGCAAAACTTTATGCATTCGTATCTGTTCGTTAGAAAACGCGCAAATACGTTCTCGTGTATTATTTTTTTTATTTTTATTTTTTATTATTTCGCTTCCCGTAATGGACTAAAAAATGCTCATGCAAAGCGTTCAAATTCCACTATCCACAGTAAAATCAAGCATCTGAATTCGAAATCCTCTCTCTTGCTTCTGTTACAAATTTATAACAAGGTATTATGTTGTATGTTATATTATGTTGTATACCGTATGTGCCTATGTACTTTGTATTATTTTTCTAACATCTTAATTGTCTATTAATATGAAACACTGCAAAAACAAAGAGTTATAGTAACTGTTTAATTGTAGTTAAATGTAATAATTTAATATATAATGTAATAATGTACTTTAAATGGGATTGTAACTAAACGATACTAAGGGAATGTGAATTAATCCATAATTATAATCATGATTGTTGTGGACCAAAATTACAGCGTGCTCAATGATGTACTTAAATTATACTTATGTACTACTACGAAATTATATCGCTTTCAGAAATGTATACTCGGCGAAAATACGATTAGTTTTTATTTTTTGTTTTTTTAATTTTTATTTGGAATCTTTCATCTGATCATGTGTTTAAAAGGGGGGAAACTTAAACTTCAACTGCATTACCCCAACATTTAGACTTATATGATACATGTAATTGTAAAATTAACTTCACTTCATTACTTCACTCTTCTTTGGTCACTACTACGACACTCCCTTGTTAGCAGCCTCGCTCCGAGGAGGGGACAGAGGCCCCTTGCCTCCTTAATTTTTAGATTCCGGCCTGAGACATGGTCGAAAGAGGTCAAACCTCTACCCCTGTAAATTCAGAGCACTACCTGTACATTTTTAGAAGTAAATTACTGTGAGAGAAACTTTCTATTTTTTTGCTTCGAGTTGGGCTCTCTTCAGAAGAACTTAGTCAGTAAAGTCGATAAGTTATAAAAGAAAAGTCGATAATTTTAGTATCAGAGAAAGTATCAGAGTATTATAGAAAGAGAAAAAAGAAATGAGAGAAAAATTAGAATATTATAGAAGAAATATCCGCTGCTGCCTCCTAACCAGAACCCCCGTCGACTCCGAACCAACGCAGGCCATAGACAGAGGGGTTAACATATATATAAAATATATATATATATATATATATATATACAGTGGAACCTTGCTTAACGAGTGCCTCGTATAACGAGAAATTCGTATAACGAGCCAAAAGAATGGGGGAAAATTACCTTGCATAACGAGCGACACTTTGCTTAACGAGCAAAATATTTCGTCAAAATTTAAAGCGTAGACAAAAACAAATGTCTCTAGACAGTTTCCTCGTGAAAAAGGATCCAAAAGAAAGTGAAAGTGCCTCTAAAAAATTTAAAGCTAGTGACTGTGAGCTCGTCGAGAATGCTATTGCATTGAACGAAGACGATTCTCCTCCTTCCCCTCAATAACCCTCTCCTCCCCCTGTCTCTTCATTTCCTTTGCGTGCGTCAGGAGCACCTTCTCTCTTCGTAAGTTATTTATAAATTTCACCGTTTACTAATTATTTACATTCTCTTTTGGGTTAATTTTTATTAATAATCTTTTCATTTCATGCAATAATAATTTAAAAAACGCCTTTAAATATCATTATAAATATTATTTTAAGTATTTTTTAAGCATGGAACGCATTATCATATTTTACATTGATTCCTATGGAAAAAATTGCCTTGCTTAACGAGCATTTTGCATAACGAGCACAATTCGGGAACGAATTATGCTCGTTAAGCAAGGTTCCTCTGTATATATATATATATATATGTGTGTGTGTAAAAATGAAATGAATAATCAATATTCATTTTTACATAAGAACCAAAACCGCTTAACGCGAGTTTGGATAATAATTTTACTTGTAGCTTCCTATTTTTGTTCGTGTCACAACCCTACGATCTACCACTCAGTTAACCCCTCCGTCTATGGCCCTGGGTGGTTCGGAATCGACGGGGGATTCTGGTTAGGATGCAGCAACGGATATTTCTTCTATATACTTTTCTTCTATAACTTTCTAATTCTTTTCTCTCGCTTTATGGGGTCGACACTCTGTTAATTCTTCTCTTTCTATAATACTCTGATACTTTCTCTTGGTACTAAAATTATCGACTTTTCTTTTATAACATCGACTTTACTGACTAAGTTCTTCTGAAGAGAGCACGGCTCGAAGGGGAAAATAAAAAGTTTCTCTTACTGTAATTTTCTTCTTAAAAATTTACAGGTAGTGGTCTGAATTTTACAGGGGTAGAGGTTCGACCTCTTTCGACCATGGCTCACGCCGGAATCTAAAAAAAGTTAAGGAGGCAAGGGGCCTCTGCCCCCTCCCCGCAGCGAAGCTGCTAACAAGGGAGTCTTAGCAGTGACCAAAGCAGAGAGCCGTAATGAAGTGTCGTTCATTTTACAAATACATGTATAATATAAGCCTGAATGTTGGGGGACGGCAGTTGGAGGTTAAGTTTCTCCCCCCTTTTAAACACGATCAGATGTTTGAAAGATTCCAAATAAAAATAAAAAAGAAATAAATAAAAATAAAAACTAATCTTTTTTTTTTTGCCGAATCTTCATTTCTGAAGGCGATATCATTTCATAGTCGTACATAAGTACAATTGAAGTACACGACTGAGTACATTTTCGTTTGGGTTTATTACAATTATGATTGCGATTATGGATTACTTCCCATTCGCTTATGATTGTCCCTTACAGTTCTATTAAAGTACATTCTTACATTATATATAAAGTCATTACATTCAATTATAGTTTCATTGAAGTACATTACGTCGTTTACCATTCTTACAGTGTTTTTATATATTTATATATGGTTATAATATATGGTTATAATATATGGTTATAATATATGGTTATATTATATGGTTATATTATATGGTTATATTATATGGTTATTAGTACAACACAAGTACATGAGACATGACAAGATAATTTATATACAACATAATATGTTGTATTACATTATAATATGTTATAAATTTGGATCAGAGCGAAAGATGTTGTTTATCTTAGAAACGTTCGATTTTTGCTGTGATTCGCGAATTCGACCACTTACCTACCCAAGCATTTATGAATATCTTGTGAGGGGTGAACGCACTTAAAATAAAAAAATTAAAAAAATACATGTGGACGTATTTTACACGTAAGTAACAGAATAGGTTGTGTGCGTAATATAGACGCGCATAAAATATGGACTGATAGGTTGATAGGTATCAGTAGACAATAGGTAGGAAACAACATAAATAATGATGTATAGAGAATGAAGTTTTTTTCTTTTTATTATTATTATTATTATTATTATTATTATTATTAAAGAATTTACCATACATTCAATATGGAAGCTGTCCAAATACTAAACACGTGATTCAGTGTTCAAGGTATGGAAAACGTGAAGAGAATTAAGTTACTTTATGACGTCATAGTTATTCACATTATGTCATACGTACAGTATAAGTCATTATTAGGGAGGACCTAAAAGAAACGAATTAAAGACAGAGTGGGTATCAAGGACTAAGAAGCACAACTACGGGTTCCAATCCTGTTATATGCAATGTGTATGCATAATCTAGGGTCGAGGGTGAGATGCAAGACAATCATAATTAATTATAATAACTTCTATAACAAATGGAAAATGGATACGACTAAACAATAGATATGGTAGATCGTAGGGTTGTGACACGAACAAAAATAGGAAGCTACAAGTAAAATTATTATCCAAACTCGCGTTAAGCGATTTTGGTTCTTATGTAAAAATGAATATTGATTATTCATTTCATTTTTACATTGCTCTCCCCTTTAAAAAAAATGATATTTATACAATAATCTAATAGAGTACCATTAATACAATACAAATGAGAAAGTAACATCCTAACTACTTCAAGTTAGATGACGAATTTTTCTTTACATTACAAATTTTTATACAGAACAAGTGTTATTATATAATATAAAAAATTCAAAGATCAATACTTTAATTTAGACAAACATTTAAGTTAGACAAACAATGATATGGTTAAAAAAAAATTTCAAAATTTTATTTTTCTGTGGGATAAATTATGTACATAATGAATAGAGTAGATTAAAGTGAAAAAACGTACATCGTACAATCTATAAGCTAATTTTTATTGACTATTCTAGGTAAAAAATCGAATTACGTAATGGATGATGTATAGACCTGTGGTCTAGTGTGTATTTGTGTGTATTAGATACAAAGTGTGTATCTTATAATTTTGAGGGACAGATTAGCTGAGAGGATTTTTAAATTAACTGAATAAACGCCTGAGCAAAAATTTATATATAGTAAGCAAAAATGCTTAGGACTATATAAATAGCATAGTTAGCACTTACACGTAATGAAATAGTTTATTATGATATCCAATGATTTTAGCATAAGGGTTGTATATATAGTATATATAGTGTGCATACATGCATTTTTATTGACTGTTGTAGGTACAAATCGAATTACGTAGTGGATGATGTATAGACCTGTGGTCAAATGTGTATTTATGTTTATTGGGTACAAAGTGTGTATCTTATAATTTCGAGAGACAGATTAGCTGAGAGGAATGTTAAATTAAATGAATAAATGCATGAGCGAGAATTTATATATAGTAAGCAATAATTATGATGTATTATAATGATGATGTTTGCATACGAGTTTTAATGCAAAAGTGACTGGAGGGAATATGTGTCAAAAGTAATAAAATTCAATTAGGATTATAGATTTTACATAATCAGTTACACTTATAAGGTAATTAAAAACAACGAACTTAGAGGACCTTACAATTAATGGAAGTAAATCTAGCGGTATTAAAAATTAACTTTTGAAGATGGAATTAAATTCGACTAGTAACATTCCTAGCTATATATGAACTATATAACCATTAACATTGACCAGAAGTATCGGTACGATAATTGAATTAAAAAAAATTTAAGAATACAAATTAAAAATATAAATCAATTATGCATTTTAATGAGCTAAACATAATTTTATAATACTCTTAAAAATAAAAGTAAATCGAACCTTAGATGAGTTTCGGCCAAGAATAAAAAAGTTATTGAAATGGAAGGAAAGCATTTCGAACAATCTTTTCTTTTAATAATTTCAGGTAAATTTTACATTAAAAATTATTTTTATATAATAAAAAAAAAATATTAAAAAGGTTTAATAATTTTTGTATGTTAAGTAGAAAAATCATACTCTTTCGTTGAATGTTGATAGAATTTGAATTATTTGATATTTTGACACACAATTAATTAAATTCGAACAACACAATTACTCAGTATTCATCGAATAAAAAAAAATATAAAAAATATAAAAATTGAAAATAGAAATCAATTATAAACTATAATGAACTAAACATATACTGTAATATAAAAAAACACTTAACCTAAATTGAGGTTATGTTCCATAGTACCAAAGAGGAATTAACCATGGTTGAACCATTTCTCTGGTTGACACAGTTCAACTGGGGTTGGGGGTGTTAAAATAAAATAAAATAAAAAGACAAAGTTTGGAGTACGACATTCGGGGGAATTGAGTGACTAAGCAGGGGGTATAAGTCTGAAATTGACAATTACATCTTTTCGTGAGCACTTTGCTCTTTTTTTTTTTTTTTTTTTTTTTTTTTAAAGATTGCTTGTCACACTACTTAGAACAAAAATTAAAAGAGTTCAACAAACGGAGGGACGGTATGTTCCTCAGCATAGTAATTTAAAAGGAGTCATTGGGACAAGATCGATTAATTAATTATTACACAACTATTATTATCACGTATACATTACAATGATTATCAAAGTCATTACAAACAATTGTAAAAACTGTTTTGGTTACAAACAATAAAATGTCATTTTACCTATATATTTATATACGCAACAATGGCATGAAAAAGAAAAGACAAATCGGTCCATTTCCTTCTTACAACAAAACAAAGAAAGGTTAACTAAAGACGCAAACCGGTCAATTCAGGTTGAATTTAATTCTCTTTTACAACAAAAAAAAGGTTGAATTAAATTCTTAAATTACATTTCTCTTAAATTAAATTCTCTTAAATTACAAAGAAAAAGTTGAATTCAATTGACTGCATTTAAAACTGACTTGGGACTTAAACTCTGACTTGGAATAAAACTCTGACTTGGAATAAAACTCTCTGACTTGAACTCTATCAAGTATTCTGAAACTGTGTGACTTGAACTCTATCAAGTATTCTGAAACTGTCTGACTTGAACGCTTGTCAAGTATTCTGAAACTGTCTGACTTGAACGCTTGTCAAGTATTCTGAAACTGTCTGACTTGAACGCCTGTCAAGTATCTTGAAACTTAAACTGTCTAACTTGAACGCTTGTCAAGTATCTTGAAACTTAAACTGTCTAACTTGAACGCTTGTCAAGTATCTTGAAACTTAAACTGTCTAACTTGAACGCTTGTCAAGTATCTTGAAACTTAAACTGTCTAACTTGAACGCTTGTCAAGTATCTTGAAACTTAAACTGACTTGCACTTGAACTGCTATCAAGTGAAGATTAACTGAAAACGGAAAATGACTGCACTTGATCTTTATCAAGTGGAGACTATTAACCTCTGGGGTTTGGTTGACCCTCTTGGTGCGACCGACTTACTTGAAATGCAATCAAGTATCTCTGTAAACTCTCTTAATTTGCAAGTCAATTCAATTCAATAATTTGAAAAAAATTTGCAAACAAAAATATAAAATGTAAACAACATTTCACTCTAATGTACGGGAAGGTACATAAAATAAAATTATTCGATACTGAATATAATAGTGAAAATAACTGAAATTCACTCTGAAATTCACTCTCTGAAATTAACTCTGAAATTAACTCCCTGAAATTAACTCTCTGAAATTAACTCTCTGAAATTAACTCTCTGAAATTAACTCTCTGAAATTAACTCTCTGAAATAACTCTCTGAAATTAACTTCTTTTACATTTAACTTCTGTGAAAATTATTGTTTCACTAAAAAAATGTATCACTGGTGTCTGAAATGTTCACTGTGTTTCTTGTAAATTCTGACTTGATACTCATTATTAACTGTTAATAATACTTACTTTTCAAGTGTTTATAAATTTCTTAAAAAAAAAAAACTCTGTACTTAAAATTTCTAGGCGAAATCCTTGACGTGTCCTGAAGACGTGTCTTGCTGGCTACTTCTTCTTCGATGAAAACTAGGCGTGGAGAACTTGGAGTCGTGACACACCGGTTCAAGGGTGGATGTTACGAACTAGAAGTCGTGACACGCCGGTCAACTGGTTTTATCCTGATGCAGGGTAATTTCTATCTTGGCCAAAGAGTGGCCACGTGTTAAAATCCTCTTCTAAAAATCTTCCTCTTCTTAAAATATTCTTCTTCTTAATATATTCTTCTTCTTAAAATATTCTTCTTCTTAAAAACTTGGTAGTAGGGTCTCCAAATGTTTAAACTCTTGCTTCTTCTATGTGTTTATCCTGGCTATAGGGTCGCCACTCTGTTAACCCCTCCGTCTATGGCCCTGGGTGGTTCGGAATCGACGGGGGGTTCTGGTTACGATGCAGCAACGGATATTTCTTCTATATACTTTTCTTCTATAACTTTCTAATTCTTTTCTCTCGCTTTATGGGGTCGACACTCTGTTAATTCTTCTCTTTCTATAATACTCTGATACTTTCTCTTGGTACTAAAATTATCGAATTTTCTTTTATAACTTATCGACTTTACTGACTAAGTTCTTCTGAAGAGAGCACGGCTCGAAGGGGAAAATAAAAAGTTTCTCTTACTGTAATTTTCTTCTTAAAAATTTACAGGTAGTGGTCTGAATTTTACAGGGGTAGAGGTTCGACCTCTTTCGACCATGGCTCAGGCCGGAATCTAAAAAAAGTTAAGGAGGCAAGGGGCCTCTGCCCCCTCCCCGCAGCGAAGCTGCTAACAAGGGAGTCTTAGCAGTGACCAAAGCAGAGAGCCGTAATGAAGTGTCGTTCATTTTACAAATACATGTATAATATAAGCCTGAATGTTGGGCGACGGCAGTTGGAGGTTAAGTTCCCCCCCCTTTTAAACACGATCAGATGTTTGAAAGATTCCAAATAAAAATAAAAAAGAAATAAATAAAAATAAAAACTAATCTTTTTTTTTTTTGCCGAATCTTCATTCCTGAAGGCGATATCATTTCATAGTCGTACATAAGTACAATTGAAGTACACGACTGAGTACATTTTCGTTTGGGTTTATTACAATTATGATTGCGATTATGGATTACTTCCCATTCGCTTATGATTGTCCCTTACAGTTCTATTAAAGTACATTCTTACATTATATATAAAGTCATTACATTCAATTATAGTTTCATTGAAGTACATTACGTCGTTTACCATTCTTACAGTGTTTTTATATATTTATATATGGTTATAATATATGGTTATAATATATGGTTATATTATATGGTTATATTATATGGTTATATTATATGATTATATTATATGGTTATTAGTACAACATAAGTACATGAGACATGACAAGATAATTTATATACAACATAATATGTTATATTACATTATAATATGTTATAAATTTGGATCAGAGCGAAAGATGTTGTTTATCTTAGAAACGTTCGATTTTTGCTGTGATTCGCGAATTCGACCACTTACCTACCCAAGCATTTATGAATATCTTGTGAGGGGTGAACGCACTTAAAAGAAAAAAAGAAAAAAATACATGTGGACGTATTTTACATGTAAGTAACAGAATAGGTTGTGTGCGTAATATAGACGCGCATAAAATATGGACTGATAGGTTGATAGGTATCAGTAGACAATAGGTAGGAAACAACATAAATAATGATGTATAGAGACTGAAGTTTTTTTCTTTTTATTATTATTATTATTATTATTATTATTAAAGAATTTACCATACATTCAATACGGAAGCTGTCCAAATACTAAACACGTGATTCAGTGTTCAAGTATGGAAAACGTGAAGAGAATTAAGTTACTTTATGACGTCATAGTTATTCACATTATGTCATACGTACAGTATAAGTCATTATTAGGGAGGACCTAAAAGAAACGAATTAAAGACAGAGTGGGTATCAAGGACTAAGAAGCACAACTACGGGTTCCAATCCTGTTATATGCAATGTGTATGCATAATCTAGGGTCGAGGGTGAGATGCAAGACAATCATAATTAATTATAATAACTTCTATAACAAATGGAAAATGGATACGACTAAACCATAGATATGGTAGATCGTAGGGTTGTGACACGAACAAAAATAGGAAAATACAAGTAAAATTATTATCCAAACTCGCGTTAAGCGATTTTGGTTCTTATGTAAAAATGAATATTGATTATTCATTTCATTTTTACATATATATATATATATATATATATATATATATATATATATATATATATATATATATATATATATATAAAATATGTACACACACACACACACATATTATATATATATATATATATGTGTGTGTGTGTGTGTGTAAAAATGAACAATGAATAATCAATATTCATTTTTACATGAGTAGCCAAAGTCGCCTGATGCGATTTTCGATAAAAATTTTATTTGTTGCTTTCTATTTTTGTTTTTGTCGCAACCCTACGATCTACCATTTCTATGGTTTAGTCGTATCCATATGTCCATTTTTCATTTGTTACAGAATTTATTATAGTTAATTATGGTTGTCTTGCATCTCACCCTCGTCCCTAGATTATGCATACACATTGCACATAACAGGATTGGAACCAGTAGTTGTACTTCTTAGTCCTTAATACCCACTCTTTGTCTCTAATTCGTTTCTTTTAAATTTTCTCAATAATGACTTATACAGGTTATACTGTACGTATGAAGTAAATAACTATGACGTCATAAAGTAACTTAATTCCCTTCACATTTTCCCGTCATTAATTTCCCTTCATCATATCTCTAGTATACAATGTATGGAAATTCTTTAACATAATAATAAAAACTGTACACTCTATACGTCATTATTTATATGTCGTTCATTTATACATCCAGGTCCTTTTTTGACCTTTATCTTTTGTTAATTTATTACTTATTCATTCATCTACCTATTGTCTACTTATGCCCTATCAACCTATCAGTCCATATTTTACGCGTGTCTATATTACGCAGACAACCTATTGTGTTACGTACATGTAAATACGTCCACATGTATTTTTTTTCTTTTAAGTGCGTTCACCTCTCGCAAGATATTCATAAATGCTTAGGCAAGTGGTCAAATTCCGCTAATCACAGCATAAATCGAACATCTGAAGACGAAAGAGCTCTGCCTCTGATTTCAAATTTATAACTTTTTATTATGTGTGTCATGTTGTGTATAAAAATATACCGTATGTGCCCATATACTTTGTGTTGTACAAATAACCATATATAAATATAAAAACACTAAGAATTGTAAACGACGTAATGTACTTTAATGAAACTGTAATTAATGATAATAACTTGTAATGTACTTTAAATGGAATTGTAATTAACGATACTAAGTGAAATGTGAATTAATCCATAATCGTAATCATAATTGTAATAAACAAAAATTAAAATGTACTCAATGATGTACATGGATTGTACTCAATGTAATTATGTCGCCCTTTAGAAATACATAGTCGGCGAAAATACGATTTTTTTTTTTTTTTTTTTTAATCTTTCAAAAATCTGATCATGTGTTTAAAGGGGGGGAAACTTAACCTTCAAACTGTACTCCCCAAAAAATTTAGATTGTATATAAATCATGTAATTGAAAATAATGTCACTGCTTCTGCTTCTTAGACGACTCCCTTGTTAGCAGCCTCGCTCAATAAAGTCGATAAGTTATAAGAAGAAAAGTCGATAAGTTTAGTACCAGAGAAAGTATCATAGAAAGAGAAGAAATAACAACTGTCGACCCTATAGCGAGAAAAAAAATAGAATGTTATAGAAGAAACTATCGCGAGAAATATCCGTTGCTGCCTCCCAACCAGAACCCCCGTCGATTCGAACCAACCCAGGGCCATAGACGGAGGGGTTAACAGTGTGGCGACCCATTGGCCAGGATAGAAATTACCCTATAGCCAGGATTTTAACAAGTGGCCACCCTTTGACCAGGATAGAAATTACCCTGCATCAGGATAATTGTGGCGACCCTACTACCAAGATAATAAGACCCACCATTTGGCCGGCGTGTCACAGTCGGTGTGTAACGACTCCAACTTATCCACGTCTCGTCTCATCCAAGAAGAAGTAGCCAGCAAGATACGTCTTCAGGACACGTCTCTAAGGATTTCGCCGTAGAAATTTTGTTAAGTACAGAGTTTTTTTTTAAAGTAATTTGTAAACATTTGAAAAAATCAGTATTATTAACAGTTAACTAGTATTAAGTCTGAATTACCAAGAAACACAGTGAACATTTCAGACACCAGTGATACATTTTTTTTATTAACAGTTATTTTCACAGAAGTTAATTGTCACAGAAGTTAAAAGTCACAGAGTTAAATTTCACAGTTATTGTCACAGAGTTATTGTCACAGAGTTATGGTCACAGAATTAATTTCACAGTTATTTTCAGAGATTTATTTTCAGTTATTTTCACTATTATAGTTAGTATAGAATAATTTTATTTTTCGTGCCAAACATAATATTACTGTACCTTCGCGTACATTCGAGTGAAATGTGCTTACATTTCGTATTTTTTTTACAATTTTTTTCAAATTATTGAATTGAATTGACTTGCAAATTAAGAAAGAGAGAGTTTATAGAGAGTTTATAGTTTATAGAGACTTGATAGCAGTTCAAGTCAGTAAGTTGCATCCAGAGGGACAACCGCCCCAGAAATTTATAGAAATACTTGAAGCAGTTTCAAGTTCCAGTAGACTCCACTGATAGCAGTTCAGTGCAGTTCATTTCAGTTAATTTCAGTTAGTTGGTTGCTTCCAAGAGGGACAACCAAAACCCCAGAGATTTATAGAGATACTTGAAGTAGTTTCGAGTCAGTTTTAGTTGCAAATAAGTTGCAAATCAGTTTTCAGACAGTTTCAGTTCGTTGTATCCAAGAGGGACAACCAAACCCCAGAGATTAATAGTCTCCACTTGATAGCAGTTCAAGTGCAAGTCAGTTTCAGTTTCAGTAGACTCCACTGATAGCAGTTCAGTGCAGTCCATTTCAGCTAGTTTCAGTTAGTTGGTTGCTTCCAAGAGGGACAACCAAACCCAGAGAATAATAGACCTCACTTGATAGAGTTCAAGTGCAGTCAATTTCAGTCAGTTTCAGTTTCTGTAAATTTCAGTCAGTTTTCAGTGAGTCTCAAGACAGTTTTCAGTCATTTTGAAGTTTTCAGTCATTTTGAAGTTTAAGTCAGTTTTCAGTCAGTTCAAGTCAGTAGGTTGCATTCAGAGGGACAACCGCCCCAGAGAATAATAGACTTCGCTTGATAGCAGTTCAAGTACAGTCATTTTCAGTTTTCAGTCAGTTTCAATCAGTTTTCAGTCAATTCAGTTTCAGTTGCAAGTCAGTTGCAAGTCAGTTCTAAGTTAGTTTCAGTCTCAAGTCAGTTGTAGTCAGTCTCAAGTCAGTTGTAGTCAGTCCCTAGTCAGGTGTAGTCAGTCCCTAGTCGGTTGTAGTCAGTTGCAAGTCAGTTTCAGCTCCAAATCAGTTGTAGTCAGTTTCAAGAAAGTTGTAGTCCGTTTCAAGAAAGTTGTAGTCAATCTCAAGAAAGTTGTAGTCAGTCCCAAAAAAGTTGTAGTCAGTCCCCAAAAAAAATGTTGTAGTTAGTCCCAATACAATTGTAGTCAGTTTTCAAGTCCCAAGTCAGTTTTCAAGTCCCAAGTCATTTCAATGCAGTCACTTGAATTCAACTTTTTTTTAGTTGTTTAAGAGAATTTACTTAAGAGAATTTACTTTAAGATAATTTACTTTAAGAGAATGTAATTTAAGAGAAAATGTAATTTAAGAGAATTTAATTCAACCTTTTATTTTGTTTTGTTCTATAAGAGAAAATTAAATTCAACCTGAATTGACCGGTTTGTGTCTTTAGTTCAACCTTCTTTTTTTTTGTAAGAAGGAAATTGACCGAATTGTCTTTTTTTTTTCATGCCATTGTTGCATATATAAATATATAGGTAAAATGATATATTTTATTTGTAACCGAAAACGTTTTTACAATTGTTTGTAACGATTTTTATAATTATTGTGATTATATGATGACAGTAATAGTGTAATAATTAATCGAGCATGTACCTAAATTATCCTGCTCTGTACGGTCGGGAAATTTACCAGTATGACCGCATATACCCTAAATTTCAGTTGTGTTTATTTTTTTTTGTCATTTAATTTTAAAAAAACTTCTACACAATAAAACATATGTATTTATCTATATGAAAACAAGTTTTCAGACTAAAATATCAAATAGTTCAAATTCTATCAACATTTAACGAAAGAGTATGATTTTTCTACTTAACATGCAAAAATTATTAAACCTTTTTAATATTTTTTTCAGATAAAAATAATTTTTAATGTAAAATTTACCTGAAATCATAAAAAAAAAAATTGTTCGAAATGCTTTCCTTCCATTTCAATAACTTTCTTTTATTCTTGGCCGGAATTCATCTATGGCTCGATTTACTTTTATTTTTAAGTATATTATATGTTTAGTTCATTAAAATGCATAATTTATTTCTATTTTTAATTTGTATTTTTCATTTCTTTGTTCAATTAATCGTGAATAATTGTCCTTAAGTTGTATTATTGTACCATTTGTAAGGTAACAAACGAAAATTATAGTCAGTTTTACGCTATGAATGTTAGTAGTCGAATTTAATTGTGTCGAAATTTAAATTTTAATACCGTGAGATTTACTTTTATTACTTGTAAGATCCTCTAAGTGCTCTTTTTTAAATTATCTTAATACGTGTAACTCATTTAATTAAATACTTAAATACTACCTTGAACTTAAAGGATTTTATAATAATAATAATAATAATAACAATTATAATAATAATTATAATAATAATTGACTTAAACTTAAAAGATTCTATAAACCTACTCTCAATTTAAATTATATAACTTTGTTAATTCGAAAACCTCCCGAATTCTTACACACACACACACACACACACACACACACATGTATGCACACTATATATATACAAACCTTATGCTAAAATCATTGGATATCACAATAAACTATTTCATTGCGTGTAAGTGCTAACTATGCTATGTAATTTAATCTTAATCATTTTTGCTTTCTATAAATATCTTGCTCATGCATTTATTCAGTTAATTTAACAATCCTCTCAGCTAATCTGTCCCTCAAAATCATAAGATACACACTTTATACCTAGTACACACAAATACACACTAGACCACAGGTCTATACATCATCCATTACGTATTTCGATTTTTTACCTACCAAGTCAATAAAATTAGTTTATTACCTGTACAATCATGATAACTAAATATTTGTAAAATTTAATAATATCATTGTTTGTCTAAATTAACGTATTAATCATTTTATTCTGTTTGCATAAATTAAAGTATTAATCTTTGTATTTTCTATATTTCATAATAACTCTAAGCAAGTGTCATGTTAAAAATTTGATTCTCCCGTGTTCTGTATAAAATTTGTATTGTAAAGAAAAATTCGTCATCATCTAATGTGAATTCGTTAGGATGTTATTTTCTCAATTGTACTGCATTAATTAATACCATTTTAGAGGGGAGAGCACTGTAAAAATTAACAATGAATAATCAATATACATTTTTACATGAGGAGCCAAAGTCGCCTGATGCGATTTTATTTTGGATAAAAAATTTATTTGTTGCTTTCTATTTTTGTTTGTGTCACAACCCTATGATCAACCATTTCTATGGTTTAGTCGTATCCATACTTCCATTTTTCATTTGTTATAGAATTTATTATAATTAATTATGGTTGTCTTGCATCTCACCCTCGTCCCTAGATTATGCATACACATTGCATATAACAGGATTGGAACGCGTAGTTGTACTTCTTAGTCCTCAATACCCACTCTTTGTCTCTAATTCGTTTCTTTTAAATACTCCCAATAATGACTTATACAGGTTATACTGTACGTATGAAGTAAATAACTTTGACGTCAGAAAGTAACTTAATTCCCTTCACATTTTCCCGTCATTAATTTCCCTTCATCATATCTCTGGTATACAATGTATGGAAATTCTTTAATATACTAATAAAAACTGTACACTTTATACGTCATTATTTATATGTCGTTCATTCATACATCCATGTCCTTTTTTGACCTTTATCGTTTGTTAATTTTATTACTTATTCATTCATCTAGCTATTGTCTACTTATGCCCTATCAACCTATCAGTCCATATTTTACGCGTGTCTATATTACGCACAGAACGTATTGTGTTACGTACATGAAAATACGTCAACATGTATTTTTTTTTCTTTTAAGTGCGTGCACCTCTCGCAAGATATTCATAAATGCTTAGGCAAGTGGTCAAATTCCGCTAATCACAGCATAAATCGAACATCTGAAAACGAAAGACCTCCTCTGCCTCTGATTTCAAATTTATAACTTATTATCATGAGTGTCATGTGTATAAAAATATACCGTATGTGCCCACGTACTTTGTGTTGTACTAATAACCAAATATAAATATAAAAACACTGTAAGAATTGGAAACGACGTAACGTACTTTAATGAAACTGTCTCACGCTTCTGACTCGTCCCAAGCTAGTCTGTTAGGTATAAAATGGGCGGTCCTTATGGCAGCGGAGGTGTGTTCGGATTGGTGCACGTAACTCAGGTAGCCCTGTTCAAAAATCAACTTTTTCTTATTTTCATAGGTTTCTGTACTTTTTCCCATGCTTTTTGACCTGAAAAGGCCGAAAATCACAACCATTTTGACCTAGGTTGTTGGGAAGTATTGCCGCATGGAGCTTTAAGTTTTCTGCCTTGAAATCGGCCAAAAGCACCAGTTCCGGGATCCCTTGAATCATGTTTTGCACTATAACTTTTTATCTAAACAAGATAGAGCAACAAAATAGGCACCAAATTAAAGTGTTTTTAATCCTCTTTCTAACTTATACAATTATGATAGTCTTGGAACAAGAAATGGCACATTGGTACATACAAAGATTTCAGAAATATCACAAAATTCGTTTTCTCACACTCAAGGCAGACAAGGCGCCTTATTCATGACACAAATTTGAGATTAACATTTTGTCACAAGTCTAATCGATCAAGAAGTGAAAGCATTACATGATGATTAATTTCATAATGACATTTACACAGTCAGTTGTTGAGAGTTTGTTTCTTGAAGCTGTCAAAGCGGCGTCTGTTGAACTCCACAGCTTGAAGGAGATAGTCCCTTTGCTTGGCATCTGTTGTTATGACATTTGCAAAGTCGCTCATCATCTTGACACCACGTTCAGCAATGTCATTCACCGCTTTCAGATTCTTAACATAGTCCAACGCTTTTCTGTAGTCCTCATTCTGTGGCCAAGACGTGACAGGTTCCAGAAGCCACTCGGATCCAATGTTCAGTGTGTCCAGCAGGAAATGTGATTCTGGGCCAATGAGATCAACCAGGGTGGTCTTAGCTGTGACTCTCTGGAATAGAGGCTTTCCTGTTCTGAAGCTGTCTGGCTTCTCAGTGGCATGTAACTGGGCAGCAATGTCGTGCTTCAATGTGTCACTCAATCTACTGCTGAACAGGGCAAATGGCACGACTTCCTGCGTCAGGTACCATTTGTGGTTTTCCATCTTATTAAGTACTGCATCAGCAAGCTCTGGGTCAGTTTTCTTGTACTTCAACATGTCCTGGATTAGACTTAGATCATTCACGGGAGCATCTGCAGCAGACATTGACATCATCCATACAGGAGTGTAGAACAGCGCAAGGAAGGTGTTGAGTCTTTCCAGCTTTGATACAGTGTCTTCGTCGTACTCAAGTTGATCTGCAAACATCAGCATTTTCATGGAGTACAGGTTTCTGGCCATCCATCTGGCCTGATGAATGGCGCCTGGTCGACTCCAGTGAATACCTCGAGGAGGCGTTCCTCCAAGAACAATGACTGTCAGTTCAGCCATTTCCCTGTAGTCGGCTCTTGGAAGCCTTTCTGCTGTTAGAATGTCTTGGAGTATTTCTTCACTGTTCTTCTTCTTTTCCTTCAGCCATTTGCTGTTGATAGCCAGCATCTTTGGGTTTTCCTTGGACAAGTCCGTCCAAACATCCTTCAGATGCTCAAACCAGGGATTATCTGGCCCCTTCACCTTCCCAAACAGCTTCTCCCAAACTGCTCCTACTAGGATTTCCAGGATGTGATGTCGACAGGCCAGATAAAACACCTTTTTGTTCAGCATTTTCTCTAGCAGTTTGGCAGCTCCTCTGTGAACTCCACTGTTACTGGATGTAGTGTCAAAAACAAGGGCAGTAACATTATCCGTAAGTTCCCATGTCTCCATTAAATCCATTGAAGCCTCAGCCTGAGCTGTGCCAGAAGAATTGTCGATGACAGGTAATCCCAATAACTTTCCTTCAGTGTATGAAGGTGGACCAGACACTAGCACAGCTAAAGTCTCTGAGGTACTTCCAGGTTCACTGCCCAAGACATCTTTGAGCAACTTTCCATCCCAGTGTAAGGCAGCGTACTGTGGGGGGTTTTCACAAAACTTGGACATGTGACTCTGGCTGATATTATACCTGGACAGCATTCTGTTGCGACGTGTTGTTGAGGTTGAGATGACGAAGTTATCCAGATCAGCCCCTCCAGCTTTCAAGGGTGCAGAAACCATGGCAGTAACTTGATTGTCTGATAAACCAAGACGATCAGCTGTATTGCAGATGACATCACATTCCATGACCTTCCTTGGAAACGTCAAAGTCACACTAGTCACAGTGTCTTGATGGTGAGAACATCCAGGACGAGGCTGATGGTAATCCATGTCCTCTGTGTTAGCGTCGTTGTCAGTTGAGTCACCCCAGGTAATGTCATCCACATGAACAACTGCCTCTTGTTCTGCTGCAGCTGTAAAATAGTACAACATGTTAAGACAGTAATTGTTAAGTACATGCTAAATATCGCAATGGAGTAAAACTTAAAACTTTTTGTGACGTTCAAAGTAATTAGTTTTACCTTGTTCTTGTCTATGCTGCAGTCTTTCATTCCTCGCTGCTTGCTGCAGGGATCTTGTCTCAAAAATCTTGTCATGACCAGACATATGACCTTTCCTCTCAGTCTTTTGGTCTTCGTAGAACCTGATATCCTCATCTTTCTTCTCTCTGGATAACAGTCTGTTGTTCTGTATTTCCTGGATTGCATCTGGAGCTCCTATATCGAACAGGCTGTCTAATTCCAGCACAAATGCTCCTCTTTTTCCTCCAGGGTTACTTGCTCTTCCTTTGCTTTTCACCAGAGCACGATGTTTCTCATGTAGTTTCATGAAGAGCTTCATTGCGTTGTACTTGGTCATTGTCTTCATCCTAGCCATCTGCCAGAATGGGATGATAGATTCAACTGTTTCATATGCAAGGTCTTGAACCATGGGCCTCCCTGCATTTTCCGGTAAATTCTGAAGATTAAGGAAATACTGGAACGCCTGTCTGTTGGTGGGAAGCTGGGAACCACTGATAAAAGCTGAAGGGTATCCAACCAGGAAAGTTTCAGTGAGAGATCTGGTAGATGGCCCAGTTGACACCTGCCTGTGGACAGTACGTGGAGGTTCTGAGATATCAACTGTGCACCCACGGAGCTCCCTCAGCTCCTTGCTTAATGCCATTGTGAAGTTGTAACTTGTAGATGGTTTTCTAGATTCTGATTGAGTTTCTGTTGTTTCCTGAAAAATGATAGATAATTATTATTATTATTATTATTAATTATTATTTATTTATTATTATTATTATTATTATTATTATTATTATTATTATTTATTAATTTTATGCTCTTTCATTTGATACCTAATTTGTTGCTCTATCTTGTTTAGATCAAAAGTTAAAGTGCAAAACATAATTCAAGGTACCCCGGAATTGGCGCTTTGGCCGATTTCAAGGCAGAAAATTTAAAGCTCCATGCGGCAATGCTTCCCAACATCCTAGGTCAAAATAGTTGTGATTTTCGGCTTTTTCAGGTCAAAAAGCATGGGAAAATGTACAGAAACCTATGAAAATAAGAAAAAGTTGATTTTTGAACAGGCCTAAATAACTGCTCTAACACAATCAATGACGTCCATTATTACGTCACTTCTGCTACATTTTAGTGTTTAAAATACAAATAATTAAGAAGCAGAATGGAGCAAGTTTCGGGATGTTGGGATGGTTATGGAGCAATCCTAGTCATCATAATATCAGCTGGGCATTACATTATATCGTCTCAATATATACTGTAGACTATAGAGAACGACTAATTCGGCAAATATCCCAAATCATGGCATGATACCTAAGTTATTTTGACGCAAGTCTAAATTATTTGCTCAAATGCAATTATTGATATTAAGTAATTGTTGGGAATTGTTGTCAATATTGTTGTTTGTGATATATATCCTACGTGAATAATCTAATGACCAAATTCCTCAGTGAACCTCTCACGCGCTCGCATTTCGAGGAAGTCACGGTCGTCTAACTAATAGATAGTTTATCCATTGTTTTAAGTGGTAAACTATTAAACGAACTATGTTAAACCTATTCCATCTTATGAAAGTCATTAGTCTAAAGCAAGACTGGTGGACCGTGAATCAGAGAAATTTGCATTTGATTTGTTCACCGTAATTATTACGTAATATAGTATACTTTATATAGTAGTATATAAGAGTTTATTGGTAGCATATCATATGACAATTCCCATAAACATGTGATGACCTCGATGTTGCCAGTTTTTATTTTTTTCCTGAAACTATTACCTTCTCATAGTTTGTTTCAACAATGCATATATCATCATCTCCACGAGCGTAGACATTGCAAGAAAAGATTCTAACTAAGGATAAGTAAAGTTCTTTCATGGTCACAATATATACTTTTATACATGTCAAACATAAAAATATAATAAAATTCTATATTAACATAAATATATATTCGATACACATTTACTTCATGGCTTTAACATCAGTATTT
This sequence comes from Bathynomus jamesi, assembly GCA_023014485.1. Lineage (NCBI taxonomy): Eukaryota > Metazoa > Arthropoda > Malacostraca > Isopoda > Cirolanidae > Bathynomus > Bathynomus jamesi. The sequence goes on from JAJOZX010004058.1 coordinate 326,459, forward strand.
CGTATAGCTTCCTCCAGCATCAATAATTTCTTGCAATCGTTGCGGCAGAGAAGAGGCCAGATTGTAGGGAATGTTTGGTGTTCGGCGTAAACTCTCCCAACTATTCCTCGTGTGAGCTAAAAGTGCTTCAAATGTTCTTTCATTGCGTTGCTCCCATTCGTTAATCATTATTGCCCAAAGGTTTTCAATTGGATTCAAGTCAGGAGAACGTGGTGGCAGAATTAGATTAATAACACAGCTCAACAAAAAAATTTTTTTGTTTCGTTGCCAAGGAAATTCGTACGAATTTAGGGTATTTTGGGGTTGCTGAATTCCAAAATGAAAGTAGTTTTTCCGATTTGGCTCTAGTTCTTGAGATAATGGATACCCTCAATTAATAGGAAACGTAACCATAACGCGTGCATATGGGAAACTACCGGAACATTCTAGATGGTGAGACACGCGAATATTCTTAGTGTTTACTCCGCGATCATTCTAGAATATTCCCCCTCCGTATATAAGTCATCGGCCACCCAACCAGTAGTCAGTTGACAGTTGGCAGTGGAGCGGTACGTGTTGTCTGTTGTGTTTTTAGTGTTTCTCGTCCGTGTAATGTATTTGTATACATGTACTTAGTGTACATAAGTCAATATGAAATGAACTTATAATTTTATTGTTTTCTTTTTTCAGAGAAATATGAGTTCTTCACGAAGAGGCTGCTTAAACAATCCTAATGTATTCTGCTACATTTGCGGCGAATACACTCTGCAAAAACAAAGAAAAAACATCACAGACTTTGTAAAGCAAGCTTATCTTGCGTATTTTGGCGTGGCGCTTGGAGACCAAGACAAGTCATGGCTCCCCATAAGGTTTGCAAAACCTGTGTAGAATGCTTACGATAGTGGAAAAATCGAGAAAGGAAAAGTTTAAACTTCGATGTGCCTATGGTGTGGCGAGAGCCGAAAAACCACCACGACGATTGTTATTTCTGTGTGGTTAATGTGAAAGGTTTCAATCGATACAAGAAACTCAAGTGGGATTATCCCAATTTGGAATCAGCAAGGCGACCTGTGTCACACAGCGAAGACGTTCCCATACCAGTGTTTACCACACTGCCCGACCTTCCGTTGTCAGAATTTGAAGAAATTCAGGACTTAGGTGGTAGTAGTGGAAGTGACTATGAAGGAAGCATTTCAACACCTCAGCAGTTCTCCCAAGACGAACTCAATGATCTGATACGGGACCTCAGTCTGTCAAAGCAAGCATCTGAACTTTTAGCATCCAGACTAAAGAAAAGAACTGTCTACAGCCAGAAGCTAAAATAGCAGGTTATCGGACAAGAGAGGCTGGACTTCTTCCTTACTTCAGCCAAGATGAAGAACTTGTATACTGCAATAACATCCCTGGACTTGTTCTTCAAATGGGACTGGAATATCGACTAGGAGATTGGCGGCTTTTTATAGACAGCTCCAGTAGAAGCTTGAAATGTGTTTTATTGCACAATGGTAACCGATATGCATCTCTTCCAATTGCTCACTCAACAAAACTTAAAGAAGAATATGAAAATATCAAAATGGTCCTGCAGAAACTCTGCTATCATGAGCACCAGATGCCTATTTGTGTTGATCTAAAGATGGTAAACTTCTTGCTTGGGCAGCAAAGTGGATATACGAAGTACCCTTGTTTCATCTGTTTATGGGATAGTAGGGCAAGGCAAGATCATTGGAAAAAAGTGACATGGCCTTCAAGAGAAAACATGACTGTAGGTGCAGCGAACATCATTAACGAGCCTTTGGTTGACAGGGAAAAAATCATCCTCCCACCACTCATATCAAGCTGGGACTAATGAAACAATTTGTTAAGGCCTTGAACAAAGATGGCGATTGCTTCAAATACATTTGTAGATCGTTCCCTGGACTAAGTATGGAAAAACTAAAAGCTGGAATCTTTGATGGCCCTCAAATCCGTACACTTATCAAGGATTCTAATTTCACAAAATTTATGAATGGTGTTGAAGCTTCTGCCTGGTGCAGTTATGTCTCAGTTGTCAAGAACTTCTTGGGTAACCACAAAGCAGACAATTATGAAGAACTGGTGCAAAACATGCTCACAAACTTTGAAAATTTGGGTACTAATATGAGCATAAAGGTACACTTTCTCCATAGCCACTTACACAGATTTCCGGATAATCTTGGTGATTTTAGCGAGGAACAAGGGGAGAGGTTTCATCAAGATATCAAGGTGATGGAGGAAAGGTATCAAGGCAGATGGGACAGACACATGATGGCAGACTATTGCTGGAACCTCCAACGTGATTGTCCTGATAACCCACATAAAAGAGAATCGTACAAACAGAGATTTACTATACATTAATTGTAATTATGCGAATCAGCTTACTGTGTTTATCTGTTATTATACCGAATAAAATGCCATTATGTATTTCATGTGTTTACTTTTGTATGATTTGAGACAATTTCAATGCGATTTGTAAGTAGGCTCCGCCTGAACATTAAATTTTTTGCATTTTTACGTGTTTCAATGGGGTACCAATTATCTCATAAATTAGAGCCAATCTAGCAAAACCGATGTCATATTCGGAATCAGCACCACAAAGTTACTCCAAAATCATTCTAATATGATTGGCAATAAAATGAGTGTTGACCAGTGTAATCTCTGGGTGATCTTTGTACCACGCTATCACAACGTTACTCCTGTGAATGGGACTGTTATCTTCCATTAAGTAAAATGGTTCCGGTGCTGGAACCAGATACGCACGAACACTGGGTAGCAGCACCTCTTCCAGTATCTGGCAATATTGCTGTCCAGTAAAGCGTCCATCTACTTGAGTCAATTCTCCGACACCATAGCCAGACATCCAGCCCCACACACACCGAGATTGATGTGACCACTACGTTTGCTCGGGAAAACATTTCCTTCCTCATGGCGTTTTCCGCGCTGCCTCCAACAATGCAGGGAACCATGACTATCTGTTGAAAATGTTTTTTCGTCATAGTACACAACTTTTCTCCAGAATTCTTCCTCCTGCGGCAAGTATTGCAAGGCAAATCCCATCCGCGCCTCTTTATGCTCAATCGTCAATGCAGGTTTTATAGCTGGACGGCGAGAAAAATACCCTGCCTCGTGAAGTCTGTTGTTCACTGTATTTGCGCTACAACGAAGGTTCAGGTGTCTGTAAATATGCGTCGCTGGAACAAACGGATGCTCTCTGACATGATTAACAATCGCAGCATCTTCCTCTTGAGATGTTGAACGCGGAGGACCAGACCTCGGCAAAGTAGCGATTGAGTTTTCTGCTTCATACTGATGAATCCACCGTTCCACAGTGCTTCGATGAACGTCTAGTCGTCTTGATATTTCTCTTATTGGCACACCATATTCATGCAATGTCACCATTGCTCCCCGCACTGCCTGGGTCGCCTCGTGGTGCACAGACGGCCTTTCCATCTTTGTGTAAATGGCTTATGTGAAGCATGCTGGGACGATAAAGGAAATGAGGATACCATGCACCCCTTCTGAAATTGATTTCGGTTGTGAAGGGTACCAACCCTTCGAATGGTAATAATAATCAGCCAATTTCGTATTTTGTTGAACATATGCATAAAAAATTCGTCTTAAAAGCCAAGGATCCAAAGATTGTCAGCAATAGTTTATATCCCTACTGAATATAGTCAGCCATCAAGAGTATAATCATATTTTATTTCCATAACTACTCATGACTACTCTGTCATAGTAAATAACCTTATTATGACTTAGGTAGTAGTGGTAATTCTGAGTGGCGGCCTCTAGCCACATACGTTAAACCTATCAGTGCGTCTAAGACCAGACTCTTCTGTTTCTGTCAATTCATTGTTAGTTTAAGGTATTTTGCTCTTTGTCTTTCTAGGTCTAGGGCATTAAAATAATATTTGAGTTTGTGTTTAGCATTTCCTCCTCCCTTCGTAATTCCCCACACAACCTCGTTTCCTTCGACATAGCAACGCTTACCTCCATCCTCATTCCACTTCCTTCATTAAACCTATTATCGCTTTTACTGTCCCTTCCTTCCATCCTTCAATGCCAGCGTTCTTAAACCTAGCACATAAATTATATAATATGGAATCTAACACCTTAGATCTCTACGCATTCATGTTACTTGAAGACGCCTGTGTCTTAGGGGAATCTAAGTGTTGAAAGTGGGCTTGAGGGGTAGTCTATAGATTATTACAGATGACCTTGAACGCTCCAACTATTTAAAAATGATTATTTATTGCGCACATCATATGGCATAATACACACATGAATTTAAGTATCTCTTGCACTATAGGAATGGAATTGAATCCTACCAGAGTTAAAAAGTCGCAAAATATGATAGATTAGTTTGTATTAAGAGGTCACTAAGAAAAAAGGATTTGGAGTAGAGCGGAAGGCAGAGTATATGGATACATTGCCATGCGATGTGATCAGAGAGAGAGAGAGAGAGAGAGACAGAGAGAGAGACAGAGAGACAGAGAGACACACAGAGAGACACAGAGACACAGAGAGAGAGACAGAGAGAGAGAGAGACACACACAGAGAGACACACAGCGAGGCACACAGAGAGACACACAGAGAGCTTTTAAATCACACCTTTTAGATGGTTTGTGGGTAAGGGCTTCACGTATGTTATTTTAGTCCAGGGTAGTTTATGTGGAGGTGTTAACGTAACTTGCACTTGGGACTGTTAATTGTAAGACAACTACCATAGCTGGGACTGAGACACGTTATCCCCTGCATACTCTATATATATCTATATACAGTATGTCTCTATATATAAATAGATAGAGTGATTAACACAATGATAATATGGACGTCATTGATGGGGTTAGAGCAATTATGTGCACCAATTCGAACACACCTCCGCTGCCATAAGGACCGCCCATTTTATACCTAACAGACTAGCTTGGGACGAGACAGAGGCGCGATACTTCTTGTAAGCACTGTACTTTAAATGGAATTGTAATTAACGATACTAAGTGAAATGTGAATTAATCTATAATCGTAATCATAATTGTAATAAACCAAAATTAAAATGCACTCAGTGATGTACATGGATTGTACTCAATGTAATTATATCGCCCTTTAGAAAAGTATAGTCGGCGAAAATACGATTTTTTTTTTTTTTTTTTTTTTTTTTTTTTTATTTGGAATCTTTCAAAAATCTGATCATGTGTTTAAAGGGGGGGAAACTTAACCTTCAAACTGCACTCCCCCAAAAATTTAGATTGTATATAAATCATGTAATTCAAAAATAATGTCACTTTTTCTTCTGCTTCTTAGACGACTCCCTTGTTAGCAGCCTCGCTGCGAGGAGGGGGCACAGAGACCCCTTGCCTCCTTAATTTTTAGATTCCGGCCTGAGCCATGGTAAAAAGAGGTCGAACCTCTACCCCTGTAAATTCAGAGCACTACCTGTGCATTTTTAGAAGTAAATTACAATGAAATTAAGTTTTTTTTTCTTTTCCTTCGAGCCGTGCCCTCGTCGGAGAACTCAATCAATAAAGTCGATAAGTTATAAGAAGAAAAGTCGATAAGTTTAGTATCAGAGAAAGTATCATAGAAAGAGAAGAAATAACAACTGTCGACCCTATAGCGAGAAAAAAATTAGAATGTTATAGAAGAAACTATCGCGAGAAATATCCGTTGCTGCCTCCCAACTGGAACCTCCGTCGATTCGAAACAACCCAGGGCCATAGACGGAGGGGTTAACATATATATATAATATAAATAATATATATATATATATATATATATATATATATATATATAAAAAATATAATATACGTATATATAATATATATATATATATATATATATATATATATATATATATATATATATATATTATATATAATGTATATATAATACATATATATATATTATATATATATATATTCTATATAATATATATATATATATTCTATATATAATATATATATATATTCTATATATAATATATATATATTCTATATATAATATATATATAATTCTATATATAATATATATATATATATATATATATATATATATATATATATATATATACAGGGTGGGCGGAAAGTAGCTCCTTATTTTGGATTGGTAAAAAAATACGTATATTATCCATTTATTTCAGAAGAAATAATATGAAAAGGTAGGCATACATGGTAGGTTTTCTCTAAAATTCAATGTGGGCTCCAACTCTTTCCACCAGCTTCTGGAGCCGCCCAGGAATGGCGTCCACTGACTTTAGCAGGAACTCCGGCGGGATGGAGGACATGACTTCCCGAATTCGGTCCTCCAGTTCTTCCAATGTCCTCGGTTTGGTGCGGTAGACTTCTTCCTTTACCCACCCCCAAAGAAAGAAGTCGCACGGTGTCAAGTCGGGGCTCCTGGCTGGCCATTGATGTGGACCACGACGACCCATCCAACGCCCAGGGAAGTGGGCATCCAGCCACTCACGGACAACAAGAGCGAAGTGCGGAGGGGCGCCATCTTGCATAAATATCAGATCGTCGATGTTCTCCCATGTGCTGACAACCGGCCAGACCTCGTTTCGCAACATAGCAAGGTACCGCTCAGCATTCATGGTGTTGCGCAGAAGGAACGGGCCCACAACCTGATCTGAGGTCATACCACACCACACCGTTACACTGAACCGATTCTGCCGTTTTTCAGCGGTAACCATGGGATCCTCTCCTGCCCAGTAGTGGCAATTGTGGCGGTTGACAAAGCCTCCGACGTGGAACACCGCCTCGTCGCTCCAGAGGATGTTGCGGAAGAGATGGGGCCAGTCTTCATGCCAAGCCAGCATGATTTCCCCGAACTCCATGCGAATGTCGCAGTCCTCGTCCGAGAGAGATTGGCAGTAATGCGGCTTCCACGCACGCCAGTTCAGCTCCTTCTCAGCACAGTTCGCACTGAGTAGCGGGAGAGTCCACTTTCCCGAGCTGCCTGGCGAGTTGACTTTCGTGGACTCCGTGCGAACATTTCCTGAACTGCCTGCACCGTCTCCTGGGCCCTGGATGTCGAAGGGCGACCACATCTTCGAACATCTGCCACAGACCCCGTGGTCATGAGCTTCGAGTGGCAGTTCTTGATTGTTTTCGGGTCCACTTGGGCACGTGGTCCGTGAATGGCCCGCCACCATCTTTGAACTCGAACGACAGATTGCCAAACTTCGTACCGTGCCGCCAACTGGGCACGCTCCTGCAGTGTTAAACGCTCAGCCATGTTACCCTTCAATCTGAAATGAAAAAAAAAAATGAACGTTACAATTGTACCACTTTAGAGAACACAAAGAGAACACTTTAGAGAAAAAAAGATTACCGTTACAATTGTACCACTTTAGAGAACACACCATAACAATATAACAATACAATCACAATTTATACATAATTTATATGTAATTTAAATTAGGGAGCTACTTTCCGCCCACCCTATATATATATATAGAGGGTCTGTCAAAAAAACTAAGCCAACTTGAAATCTCTATAAAATGCACAATTTGATAGAGATTTCAAATATTTTTTTACACTAAATAAATAAAAGGCTCATAAATAATCTATGATAATTTTATAACTTTATTTTAAATATTTTAAGAGTTATGCGGTTATTTCTACAGATTGCGAAAATTTCAGTTTTTCTCATTATGTAATACCTTCTTTTTTCTCTTTTTCAGAATTTGTTTAGATTTAAAAATTTTCGTGAATACCTCTAAATATGCCATTCTCACATGAAAATAAAATAATTATAAAGCATTATAGAGTTGAAAAAGGTTATAGTGCAAGGAAATTACTTTCTGAATTCGATTATAAAGGATGGACTAGATCAGGTTTAGATTACTTATTGAGAACTATCGATGAAACAGGAAGCATTGAAAGGAAGGTTGGTGGTAGTGGGCGACCAAAATCAGTTAGAGTAAATGAAAATATTCAGAAAGTGGAGGAACGTATCCTTAGTCAAGAGGATCGACCTGGTAGCCATATGACACCTGCTCAAATATCAAAAGAACTAGAAATATCGGAATCAAGCGTAAGAAGGATTATTAAATCTGATCTGCAATTTAAACCATTTAAAAGAGTGCATGGACAAAGATTGTCAGAAGTAAACTGTCAGAAAAGAGTTGATAAATCCAAACGTATTTTACGTATAATAACTGAAGATAAACTTTGCAAGACATTTTTTACGGATGAAAAACGTTTTACGATAGAGCCACCAAGAAACCCACAGAATGAATGAGTTTATTCTGATGTTGCGAAAAAAAATGAAATCCAAGATGAAAGACTACGCAACAAGGAGTCACTTTTCTTCTAGCGTCATGGTTTCTGTTGGAGTGTCCAAGTTGGGAAAAACTTCAATATTTTTTATTGAGCCAGGAGTGAAAATTAATGCTCAATATTATTCAAATACCCTGCTTGAGAAAATGCTTCCAGAAATGAGAAACTTGGCTAGTCAAGGTTACTTTATTTTTCAACAAGATGATGCAACATCACATACTGCCAAAACAACCATCGAATATTTGAAAAAGAATGTGCCTGAATTTTTGGAACCGAATAATTGGCCACCTAACAGACCTGACCTAAACCCTGTAGACTACGGAATATGGGAAAACTTCGCAGAGAGAGTGTATAGGAACAGAATAAGGGGTGTCAATCATTTGCATGAGTTGATTATCGCAAAATGGGCAGAGCCCCCTCAAGAGCAAATAAATCGAGCAATAGACGAATTCAGACCAAGATTAAAAAAAGTGATAGAAATGCAAGGGAATCATATTGAACAGCTCTTTTAATTTTATTAAACTAAAAACTATCTACAATATATCGTAAAAAAAAAAAATTTCATGTTAAGTAAGAGAATCTCACTTTTTAGTTAATTATTAATAAAATTAACAATTCCGAAGATATCGTCATAAAAATTTAAAGGATAATAGGAGATTACCGATACTTTATTGTGTAAAAAATTCAACTTAATTAGATAAATGGTTTTGTTTTAATAAAGGTTTGAATTTGGCTTAGTTTTTCTGACAGACCCTGTATATAATGTATATATATTATATATATATATATAATATATATATTATACATAATTATACATATTATATATAATATATATATATTATACATATATATATACATATAATATATATAATATATGTATATATATAAATATATAATATGTACACACACACACATATATATAATATATATAATATACATATAAATATACATAATATAATATAATATATATATATAATATATATATAATATATATATATATAAAATATATATATATATATTATATATATATATAATATATATAAATATATATGTTAACCCCTCCGTCTATGGCCCTGGAGGGCTGTGATTTACTTCTTAAAAATATACAGGTACTGCTCTGAATTTACAGGGGTAGAGGTTCGACCTCTTTCGACCATAGCTCAGGCCGGAATCTAAAAATATTAAGGAGGCAAGGGGCCTCTGCCCCCTCCCCGCAGCGAGGCTGCTAACCAGGGGAGTCTCTTAGCAGTGACCAAAGCAGAGAGCCGTAATGAAGTGTCCTTCATTTTACAAATACATGTATAATATATAAGCCTGAATGTTGGGGAACGGCAGTTGGAGGTTAAGTTTCCCCCCTTTTAAACACGATCAGATGTTTGAAAGATTCCAATAAAGATTTTTAAAAAAAATAAATAAAAATAAAAACTAATCTTATTTTTTTTGGCCGACTCTTCATTTCTGAAGGCGATATCATTTCATAGTCGTACACAAGTACAATTGAAGTACACGACTGAGTACATTTTTGTTTGGGTTTATTACAATTATGATTTCGATTATGGATTACTTCCCATTCGCTTATGATTGTCCCTTACAGTTCTATTAAAGTACATTCTTACATTATAAATTAAATCATTACATTTAATTATAGTTTCATTGAAGTACATTACGTCGTTACCATTCTTACAGTGTTTTTATATATATATATTACATGGTTATATTACATGGTTAGATTACATGGTTAGATTACATCGTTAGATTACATGGTTAGATTATATGGTTAGATTATATGGTTAGATTATATGGTCAGATTATATGGTCAGATTATATGGTTAGATTATATATGGTTATTATATATATGGTTATTATATATATGGTTATTAGTACAACACAAGTACATGAGACATGACAAGATAATTTATATACAACATAATAGGTTATATTACATTATAATATGTTATGAATTTTGGATCAGAGCAAAAGATGTTGTTTATCTTAGAAACGTTCAATTCTGCTGTGATTCGCGAATTCGACCACTCCACTACTGTAAGCCTAATGAATGTCTTGTGAGGGGTGAACGCACATGTACGTAATACAATAGGTTGTGTGCGTAATATAGAGACGCGTAAAATATGGACTGATAGGTTGATAGGTATCAGTAGACAATAGGTAGGAAACAACATAAATAATGATATATAGAGAATGAAGTTTTTTTTCTTTTTATTATTATTATTATTATTATTATTATTATTATTATTATTAAGGAATTTACCATACATTCAATACGGAAGATGTCCAAATACTAAACACGTGATTCAGTGTTCAAGGTAGGAATAATGATATATAGAGAATGAAGTTTTTTTTTCTTTTTATTATTATTATTATTATTTTTATTATTATTATTATTAAGGAATTTACCATACATTCAATACGGAAGATGTCCAAATACTAAACACGTGATTCAGTGTTCAAGGTATGGAAAACGTGAAGAGAATTAAGTTACTTTATGACGTCATAGTTATTCACATTATGTCATACGTGCAGTATAACTGTAAGTCATTATTAGGGAGGACCTAAAAGAAACGAATTAAAGACAGAATGGGTATCAAGGACTAAGAAGCACAACTACGGGTTCCAATCCTCTTATATGCAATGTGTATGTATCATCTAGGGTCGAGGGTGAGATGCAAGACAATCATAATTAATTATAATAACTTCTATAACAAATTAAAATGGATACGACTAAACCATAGGTATGGTAGATCGTAGGGTTGTGACACGAACAAAAATATAGGAAGCTACAAGTAAAATTATTATCCAAACTCGCGTTAAGCGATTTTGGTTCTTATGTAAAAATGAATATTGATTATTCATTGTCCATTTTTACATTGCTCTCCCCTTTTAAAATGATATTTATACAATAATTTAGTAGGGTACCATTAATACAATACAAATGAGAAAATAACATCCTAACTACTACAAGTTAGATGACGAATTTTTCTTTACATTACAAATTTTTATACAGAACAAGTGAGTTCGGTGGTTGCGTACAATGGAGAGTAATCAAATCTTTAAAATGACACTTGCTTATAAAATATAAAAAAATTCAAAGATTAATATTTTAATTTATGCAAACAGAATAAAAGGATTAATACATTAATTTGGACAAATAATTAAGTTAGGCAAAGAATGATATTGTTAATTTAAACAAAAAATTCTGTGGGGAAAATTACCTACATACTGAATAGTAGGTAAAAGGGAAAAATATAAATTATTTTCCAAAGTTACCCTGATCGTGCAGTCTATAACTAATTTTATTGACTATTGTAGGTAAAAATCGAATTACGTAATGGATGATGTATAGACCTGTGGTCTAGTGTGTATGTGTGTGTATTAGATACAAGTGTGTATCTTATAATTTTGAGGGACAGATTAGCTGAGAGGATTTTTAAATTAACTGAATAAACGCCTGAGCAAAAATTTATATATAGTAAGCAAAAATGCGTAGGACTATATAAATAGCATAGTTAGCACTTACACGCTATGAAATAGTTTATTGTGACATCCAATGATTTTAGCATAAGGTTTGTATATATAATATATATATATATATATATATATATATTATATATATATAGTGCGCATACATGCGTGTGTATGTGTAGGGATTTGGGAGGTTTTTGAATTAACAAAGTTTAAAAATAATGTATAATAATTTAAGATGGGTTTAGGGTTATAAAATCTTTTGAGTCAATTATTGTTGTTATTATTATTATTATCATAAATCCTTTAAGTTCAAGGTAGTATTTAAGTATTTAATTAAATCAGTTACACGTATTAAGGTAATAAAAAGAAATGTACTTAGAGGACTTACAATTGATGAAAGTAAATCTCACGATTTAAAAATTGAATTTTGAAGATGGAATTAAATTCGACTAGTAACATTCCTAGCTATATATGAACTATATAACCATTAACATTAACCAGAAGTATCGGTACGATAATTGAATTAAGAAAATTAAGAATACAAATTAAAAATATAAATCAATTTATGCATTTTAATGAGCTAAACATAATTTTAATATTCTTAAAAATAAAAGTAAATCGAACCTTAGATGAGTTTCGGCCAAGAATAAAGTGTTATTGAAATGGAAGGAAAGCATTTCGAACAATCTTTTCTTTTAATAATTTCAGGTAAATTTTACATTAAAAATTATTTTTATATACTAAAAAAAATATTAAAAAGGTTTAATTTTTTGCATGTTAAGTAGAAAAATTATACTCTTTCGTTAAATGTTGATAGACTGAATTATTTGATATTTTAGTCTGAAAACTTGTTTGCATATGATAAATACATGTTTTATTGTGTAGAAGTTTTATTAAAATTAAATGACAAAAAAGAATAAACACAACTGAAATTTAGGGTATGTGCGGTCCTACGGGTAAATTTCCCGACCATACAGAGCAAGATAAATTAGGTACATGATCGATTAATTATTACACTATTTCTGTCATCATATAATCGCAATAATTATAAAACTCGTTACCAACATTTGTAAAAATGGTTTTGGTTGCCAACAATAAAATATGTCATTTTACCTATATATTTTTATACGCAACAATGGCATGAAAAAGAAAAGACATCGGTCCATTTCCTTCTTACAACAAAACAAAGAAAGGTTAACTAAAGACGCAACCCGATCAATTCAGGTTGAATTACATTCTCTTTTACAACACAAAAAAAAGGTTGAATTAAATTCTTAAATTACATTTTCTTAAATTAAATTCTCTTAACTTACAAAGAAAAAGTTGAATTCAATTGACTGCATTGAAATGACTTGGGACTTAAAAACTAACTGCTTCAAAACTAACTGCTTCAAAACTAACTGCTTCAAAACTGGCTTCTTCAAAACTGGCTTCTTCAAAACTGGCTTCTTCAAAACTGGCTTCTTCAAAACTGGCTTCTTCAAAACTGGCTTCTTCAAAACTGACTTCTGTAATCTCTGGGGCGGTTGTCCCTCTTGGCGCAACCTTCTGACTTGACCTCTTGTCAAGTATTTCTATAAATCTCTGGGGGCGGTTGTCCATCTTGGCGCAACCTTCTGACTTGACCTCTTGTCAAGTATTTCTATAAATCTCTGGGGACGGTTGTCCATCTTGGCTCAACCTTCTGACTTCAAAACTTATTTGCAACTTATTTGCAACGAAAACTGACTTGCAACTTATTTGCAACGAAAACTGACTTGCAACTTATTTGCAACGAAAACTGACTTCAAAACTGACTTGCAACTTATTTGCAACGAAAACTGACTTCAAAACTGACTTGCAACTTCTTTGCAACTAAAACTGATTTCAAAAAATTACTTCAAAAATTACTTCAAATATCTCTCTAAATCTATAAACTCTCTATAAACTCTCTCTCTCTTAATTTGCAAGTCAATTCAATTCAGTAATTGAAAAAAATTTGCAAACAAAAATATAAAATGTAAACGACATTTCACTCTAATGTACACGAAGGTACGATACTATTATGTTTGATACATAAAATAAAATTATTCTATACTGAATATAAAATGTAAACGACATTTCACTCTAATGTACACGAAGGTACGATACTATTATGTTTGATACATAAAATAAAATTATTCTATACTGAATATAACAGTGAAAATAACTCTCTGAAAATAACTCTGAAATTAACTCTCTCTGAAATTAACTCTCTCTGAAATTAACTCTCTCTGAAATTAACTCTCTCTGAAATTAACTCTCTCTGAAATTAACTCTCTCTGAAATTAACTCTCTCTGAAATTAACTCTCTCTGAAATTAACTCTCTTTGAAATTAACTCTCTTTGAAATTAACTCTCTTTGAAATTAACTCTCTTTGAGATTAACTCTCTTTGAAATTAACTCTCTTTGAAATTAACTCTCTTTGAAATTAACTCTCTTTGAAATTAACTCTCTCTTACATTTAACTTCTGTGAAAATTTCTGTTTCACTAAAAAAAATGTATCACTAGTGTCTGAAATGTTCACTGTGTTTCTTGTAAATTCTGATTTGATACTCATTATTAACTGTTAATAATACTGACTTTTCAAGTGTTTATAAATTACTTAAAAAAACAAAATGTACTTAACAAAAGTTCTACTGGCAAAATCCTCAGAGACGTGTCCTGAAGACGTCTTGCTGGCTACTTCTTCTTGGATGAAAACTAGGCGTGGAGAACTTGGAGTCGTGACACACCGTTTCAAGGGTGGATGTTACGAACTAGAAGTCGTGACACGCCGGTCAACTGGTTTTATCCTGATGCAGGGTAATTTCTATCTTGGAGTGGCCTCTTCTTAAAATCTTCTTCTTCTTCTTAAAGTAATCTTCTTCTTAAAGTAATCTTCTTCTTAAAGTAATCTTCTTCTTAAAGTAATCTTCTTCTTAAAGTAATCTTCTTCTTCTTAAAATCTGTTAAGATCCTGGTAAAGGGTCCAGTCTTGTTATCTTCCTTCTTCTATGTGTTTATCCTGGCTATAGGGTCGCCAGTCTGTTAACCCCTCCGTCTATGGCCCTGGGTTGGTTCGGATCGACGGGGGTTCTAGTTACGGAGGCAAGCAACGAATATTTCTTCTATATACTTTTCTTCTATAACTTTCTAATTCTTTTCTCTCGCTTTATGGGGTCGACACTCTGTTAATTCTTTTCTTTCAATAATACTCTGATACTTTACTGACTAAATTCCTCTGAAGATAGCCCAACTCGAGGGTGAAAATAAAAAGTTTCGCTTGCTGTGATTTACTTCTTAAAAATATACAGGTACTGCTCTGAATTTACAGGGGTAGAGGTTCGACCTCTTTCGACCATAGCTCAGGCCGGAATCTAAAAATATTAAGGAGGCAAGGGGCCTCTGCCCCCTCCCCGCAGCGAGGCTGCTAACCAGGGGAGTCTCTTAGCAGTGACCAAAGCAGAGAGCCGTAATGAAGTGTCCTTCATTTTACAAATACATGTATAATATATAAGCCTGAATGTTGGGGAACGGCAGTTGGAGGTTAAGTTTCCCCCCTTTTAAACACGATCAGATGTTTGAAAGATTCCAATAAAGATTTTTAAAAAAATAAATAAAAATAAAAACTAATCTTATTTTTTTTGGCCGACTCTTCATTTCTGAAGGCGATATCATTTCATAGCCGTACACAAGTACAATTGAAGTACACGACTGAGTACATTTTTGTTTGGGTTTATTACAATTATGATTTCGATTATGGATTACTTCCCATTCGCTTATGATTGTCCCTTACAGTTCTATTAAAGTACATTCTTACATTATAAATTAAATCATTACATTTAATTATAGTTTCATTGAAGTACATTACGTCGTTACCATTCTTACAGTGTTTTTATATATATATTACATGGTTATATTACATGGTTATATTACATGGTTAGATTACATGGTTAGATTATATGGTTAGATTATATGGTTAGATTATATGGTCAGATTATATGGTCAGATTATATGGTTAGATTATATATGGTTATTATATATATGGTTATTATATATATGGTTATTAGTACAACACAAGTACATGAGACATGACAAGATAATTTATATACAACATAATAGGTTATATTACATTATAATATGTTATGAATTTTGGATCAGAGCGAAAGATGTTGTTTATCTTAGAAACGTTCAATTCTGCTGTGATTCGCGAATTCGACCACTCCACTACTGTAAGCCTAATGAATGTCTTGTGAGGGGTGAACGCACATGTACGTAATACAATAGGTTGTGTGCGTAATATAGAGACGCGTAAAATATGGACTGATAGGTTGATAGGTATCAGTAGACAATAGGTAGGAAACAACATAAATAATGATATATAGAGAATGAAGTTTTTTTTTCTTTTTATTATTATTATTATTATTATTATTATTATTATTATTATTATTATTAAGGAATTTACCATACATTCAATACGGAAGATGTCCAAATACTAAACACGTGATTCAGTGTTCAAGGTATGGAAAACGTGAAGAGAATTAAGTTACTTTATGACGTCATAGTTATTCACATTATGTCATACGTGCAGTATAACTGTAAGTCATTATTAGGGAGGACCTAAAAGAAACGAATTAAAGACAGAGTGGGTATCAAGGACTAAGAAGCACAACTACGGGTTCCAATCCTCTTATATGCAATGTGTATGTATCATCTATGGTCGAGGGTGAGATGCAAGACAATCATAATTAATTATAATAACTTCTATAACAAATAGAAATGGATACGACTAAACCATAGGTATGGTAGATCGTAGGGTTGTGACACGAACAAAAATATAGGAAGCTACAAGTAAAATTATTATCCAAACTCGCGTTAAGCGATTTTGGTTCTTATGTAAAAATGAATATTGATTATTCATTGTCCATTTTTACATATATATATATATATATAATTATATATATATATATATATTATATATAATATATATATAATATATATAATATATATATATATATATAATATATATATAATATTAAATATATATATTATATATTATAATATATATATATATATATATATATATTATTATATATATTATATTATATATATAATATTATTATGGATATTATATATATATAATATATATATATATTATATTATTATATATTATATATATATTATATATTATATATTATAATTATATATATACATATATATATATTATATATATACATATTATATATATTATTATATATATATATATTATATATTATATATATATATATATATAATCTTATATATATATATATAATATATATTATTTATATATATATATACAGGGTGTCCGAGAATTATCTGTACAATTTTTGGCTGTTATTAAAAGTCAACCATGAAGTGTAGAAATTCCAGTGTTGTCCCATTTTACAGAGAATCTCATTAAGTTTTTTCTGATACCACGTTTTGACAAGTTTTTTAGAAATGTACGCGGGTGACAGACATTGATGATTTAAAAGCAAGAATCACAGCTGCTATTGAGCGAATTGATGTGGATATGCTGCAGCGTACATGGCAACATTTGGAGTATCGATTGGATGTTTTGCGAATCACTAATGGTGCACATATCGAATGTTTGTAACAACGTTACTTTAATAAAAGAAACTTTTGAAAATACAGATTCTAAATAATCTTGTTTAAGAATTTTACGTGTGTTATCAAGAATTTTATTAAAAGATGAAATTGTACAGATAGTGTTCGGACACACTGGAATTTCTAAAAAACTTGTCAAAACTTGGTATCAGAAAAACTTAATGAGATTCTCTGTAAAATGGGATAACTGGAATTTCTACACTTCATGGTTGACTTTTAATAACAGCCAAAAATTGTACAGATAATTCTCGGACACCCTGTATATAATATATATTAGGTCATCCCATAAGTAATGCGACATTTTTTAATTTATTTTTTTTCCATTTTTATCATTATTTTACGGATAGAAATCAAAAAACTCTTTGAAGTTATTTATATTTAAATAAATATTTATATAAATATAAATAACTTCAAAGAGTTCTTTGATTTCTATCCGTAAAATAATGATAAAAATGGAAAAAAAAAATTAAAAAATGCCGCATTACTTATGGGATGACCTAATATATATTATACAGGGTGTCCCAAAAGTCCCTATCTATTTTGTTGAAATAGGCTGAATTTCAAATGAATGTTTTAATGACATGATTGCATGCACCTTTCTAGACAAATACATGCATTAGATTTCTATTTTAGTTATTTTTAAATTTTTAAATTTTTAATTAATTTTAGAACCTCAACTTCTTGAAGATGGCATTCTCGACAATGTAGTCTTTCAGCAGGATGGGGCACCATGTAATTATGCCAGAATTGTTCAGACATACCTAAACGAGCGTTTTCCAAATCGTTGGATTTGACGTAGGGGAAATAGGCCCTGGGCAGCGCGATCTCCGGATTTGACCCCAATGGATTTCTTTGCTTGGGGTTTCATTAAATCAGAGGTCTATCGTAGAAATATTCGAGATTTACCAGATCTGCGAGATCGCATTAGGCAAGCACTTGAGAAAATAACCCCTGAAATGCTCGGAAATGTGTTCCGCAATGCAGCTGACCGCTTTGAGATTTGCAGAGATACAGATGGAGCACATGTGGAAACTACTAATAAAAGATTTTAATGGTGTAATACTTGTAATTTGTATAGAAATACATCTGTATTCAGGTCAGTGTGACATTTATTTGAAATTCAGCCTATTTCAACAAAATAGATAGGGACTTTTGGGACACCCTGTATATATATTATATATATATAATATGTATATATATATATATATATATATATATATATAATATATATATATATATATATATGTAAAAAGTGAACAATGAACAATTCCTACACCATCATTATATGAATTCATTGTCCATTTTTACATAAGAAACCAAAAATCACATAAGCGAGTTTTGGATAGAATTTCGATTTGTACGTCTTTATTCATTCCTGTATTTTTCTAATTCATCTTTCTAATAATGACTTATACACTATGACGTCACAAAATAACTTTATTCTCTTTACGTTTCCCACTCTGTCTCTAATTCGTTCTTGTAAATCTTCCTAATAATGATTTGTACTTTACGTAAAAATTCAATAACTATGACGTCACATTTTCCCTTCATCATATATCTAGTATCCAATGTATGAAAATTCTTTAACATCATGCTAAGGACGAAACACTCTATAGAAGTCATTATTTATATGTTATGTAGTATAAATATAATTATTATTCAACCATACTCATTCTTACATTCATGTTCTTTCTTGACCGCTATCCTTTATTAATTTTATTACTTATTCATTCATCTACCTATTGTCTACTTATGCCCTATCAACTTAGCAGTCTATGTTTACTCGTGTCAATTTGTGAGGCGCGAAACTTTAGGTTCGTTCGAGAACGCGAAAAAACGTTCTCGTATTATTTTTTCATTTTTATTTTTAATTATATGACCTCCCAAGGTGAACTCGAATAAATGCTTAGTAAGA
Organism: Bathynomus jamesi; assembly: GCA_023014485.1. NCBI lineage: Eukaryota > Metazoa > Arthropoda > Malacostraca > Isopoda > Cirolanidae > Bathynomus > Bathynomus jamesi. The sequence continues at coordinate 345,781 of JAJOZX010004058.1, forward strand.
TCGAATTCCGCTCACGACGACGGATTCGAGCGCCTCAAAGATCAGATGCCTCCGTTCGCTCTGATTTCAAATTCATAACATTATAACATATTATTTCGTAAATAAATTATCTCGTAAGTGCCATGTACTTTGTATTATATTTCTAACATCTTAATTGTCTATTAATAAGAAACACTGTAAAAACAAAACAAGTTATAGTAACTGTTTAATTGTAATTAACTGTAATACTTGATTTAATATAATGTAATGTACTTCAATGAAACTGTAATTGAATGTAATGATTTAATTTATCATGTAAGAATGTACTTTAAAATGGAAGTGTAATTAAACAACAAGTGAATGTGAATTAATTGGTAATTGTAATCGTAATTGTAATGAACCAAAATTAATACGTATACAGTCATGTACTCAAATTGTACTTATGTGTACTATTACGAAATGATATCGCCGTCAAAAATGTAGACTCGGCGAAAAAATACAAATTAGTTTTTGTTATTTTATTTTTTAATTTGAAATTTGCAATCTTTTAAAACATCTGATCATGTGTTTAAAAAGGGGGGAAATTTAACCTTCAACTGTCCTCCCCCAAAAATTTAGGTTATATTATACGTATATTTGTAAAAATACAGCACTTCAGATTGCCACTTCGTTTAAGGCTCTACTTCATTGGGACTCCTTGATTAGCAGCCTCGCTGCGGAGGAGGGGGCAGAGGCCCCTTGCCCCTTAACAAGAACGCCTCGTCTATACGAGACACCCCATACCCATGCCAGGATGCCAGGATTAGAAGAAGATTTTAAGATTATTTTAAGAAGAGGATTCTAACAAATTGGCGACCCTTAACCAGGATTAGAAGAATATTTTAAGAAGATTATTTTAAGAAGAGGATTCTAACAAACTGGAGACCCTTTACCAGGATAAGAAGACCCTTTACCAGGATAAGATGATGATTTTACGAAGAATATTTTTAAGAAGACGATTTTTAACCAGAAGATTTTAACCAGAAGATTTTAACAAGAAGATTTTAACAAGTGGCCACTCTTTGGCCAAGATAGAAATTACCCTGCATCAGGATTAAAAGATTACTTTAAGAAGAAGATTACTTTAAGAAGATGGTTACTTTAAGAAGAAGATGATTTTAAGAAGAGGCCACTCTTTGGCCAAGATAGAAATTACCCTGCATCAGGATAAAACCATTTGACCGGCGTGTCACGACTTCTAGTTCGTAACATCCACCCTTGACCGGTGTGTCACGACTCCAAGTTCTCCACGTCTAGTTTTCATCCAAGAAGAAGTAGCCAGCAAGACGTCTTCAGGACACGTCTCAAGGATTTTCCCCATAGAAAATTTTGTTAAGTACATTTTGTTTTTTAAGTAATTTATAAACATTTGAAAAGTCACTATTATTAACAGTTAATAATGAATATTAAGTCAGAATTTACAAGAAACACAGTGAACATTTCAGACACCAGTGATACATTTTTTTTTTAGTGAAACAGTAATTTTCACAAAAGTTAAAAGTCACAAAAGTTAAAAGTCACAAAAGTTAAAAGTCACAAAAGTTAATTGTAACACAGAGAGTTAATTGTAACAGAGTTAATTTCAAAGAGAGTTATTTTCACTGTTATATTCAGTATAGAATAATTTTATTTTATGTACCTTCCCGTACATTAGAATGAAATATTGTTTACATTTTTTTTATTTTTTGTTTGCAAATTTTTTTTCAATTACTGAATTGAATTGACTTGCAAATTAAGAGAGAGAGAGAGTTTACAGAGAGTTTTATTTGAAGTCAGAAGGTTGCGCCAAGACGGGCAACCGCCCCAGAGATTTATAGGAATACTTGACAAGCGTTCAAGTTAGTTTTCAGAATACTTGACAAGCGTTCAAGTTAGTTTCAGAATACTTGACAAACGTTCAAGTTAGTTTCAGAATACTTGACAAGCGTTCAAGTTAGTTTCAGATACTTGACAAGCGTTCAAGTTAGTTTCAGAATACTTGACAAGCGTTCAAGTTAGTTTCAGAATACTTGACAAGCGTTCAAGTTAGTTTCAGAATACTTGACAAGCGTTCAAGTTAGTTTCAGAATACTTGACAAGCGTTCAAGTTAGTTTCAGAATACTTGACAAGCGTTCAAGTTAGTTTCAGAATACTTGACAAGCGTTCAAGTTAGTTTCAGAATACTTGACAAGCGTTCAAGTTAGTTTCAGAATACTTGACAAGCGTTCAAGTTAGTTTCAGAATACTTGACAAGCGTTCAAGTTAGTTTCAGAATACTTGACAAGCGTTCAAGTTAGTTTCAGAATACTTGACAAGCGTTCAAGTTAGTTTCAGAATACTTGACAAGCGTTCAAGTTAGTTTCAGAATACTTGACAAGCGTTCAAGTTAGTTTCAGAATACTTGACAAGCGTTCAAGTTAGTTTCAGAATACTTGACAAGCGTTCAAGTTAGTTTCAGAATACTTGACAAGCGTTCAAGTTAGTTTCAGAATACTTGACAAGCGTTCAAGTTAGTTTCAGAATACTTGACAAGCGTTCAAGTTAGTTTCAGAATACTTGACAAGCGTTCAAGTTAGTTTCAGAATACTTGACAAGCGTTCAAGTTAGTTTCAGAATACTTGACAAGCGTTCAAGTTAGTTTCAGAATACTTGACAAGCGTTCAAGTTAGTTTCAGAATACTTGACAAGCGTTCAAGTTAGTTCAGAATACTTGACAAGCGTTCAAGTTAGTTTCAGAATACTTGACAAGCGTTCAAGTTAGTTTCAGAATACTTGACAAGCGTTCAAGTTAGTTTCAGAATACTTGACAAGCGTTCAAGTTAGTTTCAGAATACTTGACAAGCGTTCAAGTTAGTTTCAGAATACTTGACAAGCGTTCAAGTTAGGTTCAGAATACTTGATAGAGTTCAAGTTAGGTTCAAAATACTTGACAGAGTCCAAGTCAGAGTTTATTCCAAGTCAGAGTTTATTCCAAGTCAGAGTTATATTCGAAGTCAGAGTTATATTCGAAGTCAGAGTTATATTCGAAGTCAGAGTTATATTCGAAGTCAGAGAGTTTTATTCGAAGTCAGAGAGTTTTATTTGAAGTCAGAGAGTTTTATTTGAAGTCAGAGAGTTTTATTTGAAGTCAGAGAGTTTTATTTGAAGTTAGAGAGATTTATTCCATGTCAGAGAGATTTATTCCAAGTCATTTTTATTTCAAGTCCCAAGTTAGTTTTCAATACATTCAATTGAATTCAACTTTTCCTTTGTAATTTAAGAGAATTTAATTTAAGAAAAATGTAATTTAAGAATTTAATTCAACCTTTTTTTGTGTTGTAAAAGAGAATTAAATTCAACCTGAATTGACCGATTTGCGTCTTTGGTTTAACCTTTTCTTTGTTTGTAAGACGGAAATTCACTGATTTGTCTTTCCCTTTTCATGCATTGTTATGTATATAAATATATAGTTATGTAATTCATTAATTGTAACAAAACCGTTTTTACAAAAGTTTTTAACGAGTTTTATAATTATTTTGATTATATGATGACAGAAATAGCGTAACAATTAATCGATCATGTACCTAATTTATCCTGCTCTGTACGATCGGGAAATTTACCCGTATGACCGTACATACCCTAAATTTCAATCATTTAATTTTTAATAAAACTTCTACACAATAAAACAGATGTATTTGTCTATATGCAAACATCATCGTTATAATCTTAATAATTTTTGCTTACTATATATAAATTCTCGTTCATGCATTTATTAAGTTGTTTTATCTATTCCTTAAAGTAAATATATATATATAATCCTAAGCCACCAATGACCCCTAATGATCTAGTTCTTCACAGGATGAACAAATTACTCTCATATTCTACATACTATTGTACCGACTCACTCATCTACAGATGCTTCTTACCAATATTTATAGATACATATGCACACTGACGTACAACTTCAACTATTCAACTATAAATCCCCTTTCTCCTTTTGGACGTATCACCAACCACTACAATTTGTACCTAATACACACAAATACACATTTGACCACAGGTCTATACATCATCCACTACGTAATTCGATTTGTACCTACAACAGTCAATAAAAATGCATGTATGCACACTATATATACTATATATACAAACCTCATGCTAAAATCATTGGATATCACAATAAACTATTTCATTGCGCGTAATTTAATCTTAATCATTTTTGCTTACTACATATAAATTTTTGCTCATGCATTTATACAGTTAATTTAACAATCCTCTCAGCTAATCTGTCTCTCGAACTTATAAAATACACACTTTGTACCCAATAAACATAAATACACACTAGACCACAGGTCTATACATCATCCATTACGTAATTCTATTTTTACCTACACTAGTCAATAAAAATTAGTTTATAGATTGTACGATTTGCATTTTTCCCTTTTACCTATTCATTATGTACATAATTTATCCCACAGAAAAAAATAAATTTTGTAAAAAATTTTAACCATATCATTGTTGTCTAACTTAATTGGTTGTCTAAATTAATGTATTAATCCTATTAAATGTTTGTCTAAACTAAAGTATTAACCTTTGATTTTTTTTAATATTTTGTAAGCAAGTGTCATTTTAAAAATTTGGATACTCTGCATTGTACTCGACCACGCGAAATCGTTCTGTATAAAATTTGTATTGTAACTAATGGTACCCTGTTAGGATGTTATTTTCTCATTGTATTGTATTAATGGTACCCTGTTAGGATGTTATTTTCTCATTTGTATTGTATTAATGGTACCCTATTAAATTATTGTATAAATATCATTTTTAAAAGGGGAGAGTAATGTAAAAAGTGAACAATGAACAATTCCTACACCATCATTATATGAATTCATTGTCCATTTTTACATAAGAAACCAAAAATCACATAAGCGAGTTTTGGATAGAATTTCGATTTGTACATCTTTATTCATTCCTGTATTTTTCTAATTCATCTTTCTAATAATGACTTATACACTATGACGTCACAAAATAACTTTATTCTCTTTACGTTTCCCACTCTGTGTCTCTAATTCGTTCTTGTAAATCTTCCTAATAATGATTTGTACTTTACGTAAAAATTCAATAACTATGACGTCACATTTTCCCTTCATCATATATCTAGTATCCAATGTATGAAAATTCTTTAACATTATGCTAAGGACGAAACACTCTATAGAAGTCATTATTTATATGTTATGTAGTATAAATATAATTATTATTCAACCATACTCATTCTTACATTCATGTTCTTTCTTGACCGCTATCCTTTATTAATGTTATTACTTATTCATTCATCTACCTATTGTCTACTTATGCCCTATCAACTTATCAGTCTATGTTTACTCGTGTCAATTTCTGAGGCGCGAAACTTTAGGTTCGTTCGAGAACGCGAAAAAACGTTCTCGTATTATTTTTTCATTTTTATTTTTAATTATATGACCTCCCGAGGTGAACTCGAATAAATGCTTAGTAAGATCGAATTCCGCTCACGACGACGGATTCGAGCGCCTCAAAGATCAGATGCCTCCGTTCGCTCTGATTTCAAATTCATAACATTATAACATATTATTTCGTAAATAAATTATCTCGTAAGTGCCATGTACTTTGTATTATATTTCTAACATCTTAATTGTCTATTAATAAGAAACACTGTAAAAACAAAACAAGTTATAGTAACTGTTTAATTGTAATTAACTGTAATACTTGATTTAATATAATGTAATGTACTTCAATGAAACTGTAATTGAATGTAATGATTTAATTTATCATGTAAGAATGTACTTTAAAATGGAAGTGTAATTAAACAACAAGTGAATGTGAATTAATTGGTAATTGTAATCGTAATTGTAATGAACCAAAATTAATAAGTATACAGTCATGTACTCAAATTGTACTTATGTGTACTATTACGAAATGATATCGCCGTCAAAAATGTAGACTCGGCGAAAAAATACAAATTAGTTTTTGTTATTTTATTTTTTAATTTGAAATTTGCAATCTTTTAAAACATCTGATCATGTGTTTAAAAAGGGGGAAATTTAACCTTCAACTGTCCTCCCCCAAAAATTTAGGTTATATTATACGTATATTTGTAAAAATACAGCACTTCATTTTGCCACTTCTTTTAAGGCACTTCTCCATTAGACTTCATATTAGCACCTCATTAGGAGGGGGCAGAGGCCCCTTGCCTCCTTAATATTTTTAGATTCCGGCCTGAGCCATGGTCGAAAGAGGTCGAACCTCTACCCTTGTAAAATCAGAGCAATACCTGTAATTTTTAAGAAGTAAACCACAGTAAAAGAAGTTTTTATCTTTTTCCTTCGAGCCGTGCTCTCTTCAGGAACTCAGTCAAGTCGACAAGTTATAAAAGAAAAGTCGATAATTTTAGTATAAAAGAAAGGATCAGAGAATTATTGAAAGAAAAGAATTAACAGAGTGTCGAACCCATAAAGCGAGAGAAAAGAATTATAGAAAAGTATAAAGAAGAAACATCCGTTGCAGCCTCCTAACCAGAACCCCCCGTCGAATCCGAACCGACTCAGGGCCATAAAGGGGGGGTTAACATATATATATATATATATATACAGGGTGTCCCATAAATCCGGCATCAAAGGAAAAATAATAAAAGAAGGCAAAACAAAAGCGTTTATTTACAGAACGCGCTCAATATGCCCACCATTGTTTTCAATACACAAACTCAGACGTGATACCCAGTCAGCAAGCACACGGTAAATGATGTCAGGAGTAATGGTGTTACATGCCCCAATAATTCACTGGGGAACAAATTTTAACTTTGTTTTTGTTTCTTGGACGTGATCAGGTCGGTCTTATAGGATTTTTTCCGCTGATTCCGAATATAGCCGTAGAATTTCTCTATCACCCAAGGTTACTGAGAAATTTGTATTTTTATATTTATTCAAAAAGTGTATAGAAGTTAGTAAAAATACTTCATAAAAATTATATTAGTGGCAGATTGGCATTTAAAATATTCTTCTTAAAACTTCTTTGTCACTGATTTTCTCTTTTAGTTTTCATTAGGAGCTTCTCGCATCAATGTCCAGCAGTAATCAGCTAACATTGCCGGATACCACCTCCCTTGGTAGCGTTTCTCCATAGTAGCTATATCTTGGTGGAACCTTTCTCCATGCTCATCGCTTACGTCGCCGAGGTTTTCAGGGAAGAAATCTAAATGGGAGTGCAAGAAATGGATTTTTAGTGACATATTACATCCCAATAACCTATATGCTTCAATCATGTCCTGCACTATTTTTTCATAGTTAGAGGCTTTGATGTTCCCTAGAAAATTTGTGACAACATTCTTCATGGCCTCCCATGCCACTTTTTATTTTCCTCTCAAGGCATCATCAAACTTTTGATCTTTCATGAGCTCTCTGATTTGGGGACCAACAAAGATCCCTTCTTTTATCTTTGCATCGCTAAGTCGTGAAAACTTTTTCTTCAAATATTTGAATGCCTCATCTTCCTTGTTCATTGCTTTGACAAAATTTTTCGTGATGCCAAGTTTGATGTGAAGTGGCGGTAAGTATATTTTTTTGGGGTCAACTAAGGGTTCATGAGACACATTCTTCAGTCCTGGGATACATTTTTGACGAAGTGGCCAATCCTTTACAAAATAATGCGAATCTCTGCCTCTGCTGTCCCATTCACAAAGGAAGCAGCAGAACTTCGTATAACCGAGCTGCATTCCCAGAAGAAGCGCGACGACTTTTAAATCCCCACATATATACCAACGAAACTGGTCATAATTAATCTGCTGAATGATGAGTTTCATATTTTCGTAAGATTCCTTCATGTGGACAGCGTGCCCTACAGGAATGGAAGGGTATTTATTTCCATTGTGAAGTAGTACAACCTTGAGGCTTAGCTTCGAAGAGTCAATAAATAAACGCCAATCTTCAGATTTGTGCTCATGACCGAGAGCTAACAGCAGTCCATTTACATTATTACAGTAGCATAAACCACCTGACGAGGAGAAATACTGCATCAGATCTTTTTGGCGAGTGCGGAACGCCGATATGCTTGTATCTTTTGCCAGCAAATTCCATTCACGTAACCTGGAGCCCAATAATTCCGCTTTCTTTATCGGAAGGTCCAAATCTCTCACGAGATCATTCAGCATAACCTGTGTTATCATACGTGGTTTATTTGATTCAGGTTGCTGAAAGTCTGTAACTTTAGTGTCATCAATTTCCATTGGTTCAACTTCAGACTCTTCATCCAGTGTCCATGACTTTGGGGGAGTTGGAATTGGGTTATCATCGTCATGTAGTACTGGTCTCATGGCAGATGCAAGATTTGGGTATTGAATTTTATGTTTATTTTTGGCAGAGAATCCTGAAACGTTAGTCATACAAAAATAGCAATCCGTTAGGTGATCCTTGGGCTCTCTCCAAATCACTGGTATGGCAAATGGCATAGATTTGCGGGTACCTTTAATCCAACCCCTAAGAGTGACGGCACAGGAAATGCATGAGATATGAGGTGCCCAGGATTTGTCTTGGTCGCCTACCTTACATCCAAAATAAAGTTCGTAAGCCTTCTTCACGAGCGGGGTCATCGTCTTCCTCTGTGCCATTATGGTCAGTTCTCCACATACGTAGCAAAATGTATCTCTGGGATTAATACAGTTTCGATTCATGCTGGCGGAAAATTATTGAAATCACGGAAAACTGTTTGGAATGAAAAACCAATTTTTTCTGCTATGAAAAATTTTAAAATTTGAGCAAAACTTGAAAAAAAATTCTTTCTTTTTATTAAAAATCTGTTTGTTTAAATAGCTATATTTTTTTAATGCAAAAAATACTATTAAATATAGTTAACCTGGAAAAAAAGGAAAGTAAAATTAAATTAGTACACTTAATTTTAACTAATATTTTGGGAAAACTCTGAGTAAATGGAAATATTATTTTCTCGAAAACTATGGGTGATAGAAACATTCTGAAACCATATTTAGAATCAGCATCAAAGGTTCTATAAGAAACATCAAATAGTTTTCAAGAAACAAAAATGTTGTTCCCTAGTGTAATGCGCTGCCGCAAATGTTCAACACTCCTAATTTTCTCTACGTATACCAGCGTTTTCATGTGGCCCCCAGACATAAAAATCTAGTGGCGTGAGATCCGGGCTTCTAGCTGGCCATTCCACAGGCCCTCGACGTCCTATCCAATGACCAGGGAATTGTTGGTACAGGTATTCCCTTACTTGGGTGCTGTAATGTGCAGGAGCGCCGTCTTGCTGGAACCATGTTGGGAAATTTCCTTCTTCGTTCAAGACACTGGGAAATGCTTCTTCCTTGAGCATACGTAGGTAGGTGCCTCCAGTGATATGTTCATCGAAAAAGAGGTGGCCTATGATGCGATCTTCCAAATGCCACACCATACCATCGCCCGAGATGCACCTTGTTCCTTTAAAGAGGTATACCAGTGAGGGTTGTTTTGAGACCAGTAGCGGGTGTTCTGTCGATTTACCTCACCATTTCCATAAAAAACAGCCTCGTCACTGAACAGAATGGTGGACAGGAAATTGGCATCCTGAGCATATTGTTCTGTAGCCCATTCACAAAATTCCATCCGCCGATCGGGATCATCTTCGCTTAATTTCTGTAGGATCTGAAGTTTATATGGATGCCACTTGTGAGCCTGAAGAATGCGATGGATGCTACTTTTCGACACTCCTGCCTCTGCGGACAATCGCCGAAGAGACTTATTGGGACTTCTGTTAAAATGAGCCAGGATAGCAGTCGCTGTATCATCGTCAGTGGACCTCCTTGAAGGTCCACTGCGTGGTTTATCTTCTATGGATCCTGTTTCCTTAAACTTTGCAACAAGTCTGCTAACACAACTCTGTGTTATTGGCTCGCGGTCTGGATGCAGTCTGTTAAATTCAGCAGCGGCCTCTCTTTGACTCCGACTTCCTATGAGTAGAATTATCTGGATTCGTTCTTCCTTGCTCACAGACATTATGGCCTGTAGAAAGAGAAAAATATGAATTATGGTTTGTAGAAATAGAAAAATATGAATTTCTCCAATGATGCCGGACTTATGGGACACCCTGTATAATATATATATATATATATATTATATATATATATATATATATTATATATATATATATACAGTATAAATATATATATATATATATCTATATATAAAATATATATAATATATATATATATAAAATATATATGTATATATAATGTAATGTTATAATGTTTTAGAACAACAAAGACCCTAGTATCCACTCATGGCTGCTCTACCTAACTGTGTTTCTAATTGTTTATTATGCATGTTCTCCGTGTTGGTGGAGGGGACCTACAATTTTACGTGGGTTCCGAACCACAAAGCCTTAATTTTACTACCTTAAACTATACCCAATCTTTCAACATATGCGTCTAATCGATTTTTAAACATGTTTATAGACGTGCTACTATTTACTTCTACCGGCAAACTATTCCAGCTATTTACTATTCTATGCGTAAAAAAGTTTTTGGCAATTGCTGTCTCGAACCTTCTACTTGTCAACTTACACCCTTTATTTCTAGTCCTATTATATTGAGATATTTCGCAAAAGCTATCTCTATCTACGTTATCGAACCCATTCATAATTTTGAAAGCCTGGATTAGATCACCCCTTAGCCTCCTAGTCTCGAGTGTAGTCAATTTTAACTCCTTAAGCCTATCTTCGTACGACTTTGACCTAAGCGACCGAATCATCTTAGTTGCTCGTCTTTAAACTCTTTCGATTTTGGCTATATCTTTGTGCATATGCGGATTCCAAAATTGGATCGCGTACTCCAAATTGGGTCCAACTAATGACTTATAAAGAGGAATTATAATATCGCGCGATTTGTACTCAAAATTCCGAGCTATAAAACCTAACACTTTGTTCGCTTTATTGACCGCTGCTGTACTTTGTTTCGCTACTTTTAAGTCACCAGTGACTATAACTCCTAAATCTTTTTCCTGCTCTACGCTTGTTAACTCTTTCCCTGACATACTATACGCAAAATTACCGTTACGTGAACCTATATGTAAAATTTTGCACTTATCGACGTTAAATCTCATTTGCCATGTGACTGACCAATCAACGATTTTATTCACATCATTCTGGATTTTACCTCTATCTTCGTCATTAATCGCCCTACCACCCAGCTTCGTGTCTTCCGCAAACTTTGAAACTGTACTGACTAAGCCGACATCTAAATCGTTAATATGTATAAGAAAAAGCAAGGAGTCCCAATACCGAACCCTGAGGAACGCCACTCGCTACATTAGCCCAACACGACTCCGCTCCATCAACAACCACCCTCTGTTTCGAACCTCGCAACCACTCTTCTATCCAATTTATTACTACACCCCTGAATCCATGAGCCTTAGTTTTTTCAATGAGTCTTTTGTGCAGTAAGGTGTCAAACGCTTTTTGAAAATCTAAATACACTACATCAACCGCCAGTGGCGTATCAAGGGAGGGGCGAGAGGGGCGACCGCCCCGAGCGGCACTTCCCGAGGGGCGGCAAATTACTGTCAGGCAGGCGCAGTATGCAAAATTTTGGGTTTTTATGTTTTAAAATGCAACCCTCCAAAAAATTATATCTCATAATTGTCGCGCGTTATTTGTGTACAAAATATCCATGGTTTTGATGAAAAATCATCATTAAATGCTATATATGCCACCTCAATGCCACTATTTCTACAAATAGTTGCGTTAAATTTTCACATCGGAAAGGTTGCCAGCCCTATTTTTCAGACTTTCCCTATATTATTTAGGTTAGGCTTTGCATTCTTTGAGCTTTGATGATGTTAATATATAATTAATGGTTGTTTTATTTTGCAGATACCCTACTGCAGGGGTTCCCAAATTGGTGTTCCGCGGAACACTTGTATACCGTGAGAAGTGTTCCGCGGAACACAATTTGGGAACCCCTGCCCTACTGAATTAGCAAACATGAGCAAACGACAGAGACTGAGTGGTGCTGCATACAAGAATCTTCGCGAAAAAAAAGAGGAGGAAGGCAAGCGTGTTGCTAAGCGATTTCATCTCATCAGTTAATGGGATTCTCAGACACACCTTCGGTGCCTTCTGGGAAGCAAGGAGATCAACCGCAATGTGATATATCTTTAGAGATAGATGTTCAAGCGGCAACTTCAAGTGAACCCCCAAATAATCAGGATCAACCCTCATCTACATCACAAAGTCACCCACCCACCCATCACCCACAGAGTCTGTTTAACGATTCTGGCAACTGGCCCGTTCCAATGACGGACAATTTGAGAATCGAACTCATTAAACGTGGACCATCACATTTGAAAAACATGAATGGACCCTTTCCAGCTGATTCAAACAATAGGTCACTGTCAAAAGTTTGGTATTTCAAAACTTTGGAAAATGGCGAAAAAATTGAAAGGTCATGGCTAATCTTCTCACCTTCAAAATGTAGCTTGCATTGCTTTTGCTGTCGTCTCTTCAACAACATCTCCAGTGCATTTGGAAAAGAAGAAGGATTTTTTGCCTGGAGGAAACTGAATCCAAGAGTACCTGAACATGAAAACAGTCCATATCATACCCGATGCTTTGAACAATGGAAAGAGTTGTCTATGCGCCTTCAGTTGAATGCTACAATAGATAATGCACATCAGTTGCAAATAAAACATGCTACTGCTAAGTGGAAAGAAATACTGAGACGAATTTATGACTGCATCATGTTCTTGGCAAAACAAGATCTTGCATTCCGAGGGCACCGAGAGAACTTAAATGAAGAAGCTGGGCTAGCTGGCAATTCTGGAAACTTTTTGGAGTTAATAAAACTAATGGGCAAATATGACCCAGTAATTAGGGAACATCTTACAAAAATACGAATGACTGACAAGATATCCACTACGTATTTGTCACCTAACATTCAAAATGAGTTCATCACACTAATCGGCTGTAATGTTCGAAAATATATAATTGATAATGTGTCTAGTGCAAAGTACTTTGCAATAATTTTCGATAGTACACCAGATATATCGCATATTGATCAGATGTCTCAGGTAATTCGCTATGTGTCGATTAAAGATGGTAATGTAGAGGTGAAGGAATCCTTCGTTGATTTTATTAAATTAGAGGGGAAGACTGCTGAGGCAGTTACTGATCTCATTGTCACTAAGCTCCGTGAGGATGGGCTGGATATCCAGAATTGTTATGGTCAAGGGTATGACAATGCTGCTACGATGGCAGGTATTCATCTTGGAGTTCAACGCAGAATTCTTGATGTTAGCAAACACGCTGTTTTCATTCCTTGCAATAACCACTCGCTGAACTTGGCTGGAGTTCATGCCGCGGGACTGAGTAATAATGCTGTAACTTTCTTTGGAACAATTGAACGAATTTTCGTCTACTTTTCTTCCTCTACTCATCGTTGGGATGTCTTAACAAAACATTCCAAAATCACTGTCAAGCGAGTCTCTGATACGCGGTGGAGTGCTAAGTATGATGCTGTTTCTAATCTTAAGAAGAACTTGACTCACGTTGTTAGTGCCTTGGAAGAACTGAGTGAAGGGGTCTCCGAAAATCTGGACACAAAGGGCGATGCTGAAGCTCTGTTGACCTCCATCATGTCATACATATTCATTGTGTACTTATTTTTCTGGGATCCAGTGCTGAAAGAAATCAATGATGCTCAGCTATATTTTCAAAGAAAGGGACTTGCTTTAGACCAGTGTGCATTAAAAATGAACTCTTTATCCGTGTTTTTAACTAATGAACGAGAGGCAGTAGTATCAAACGCTGCAGATGCCGCCGAAGAGTTCTGTAATGAAATGGATATCAGTATAGACCGCAGAGTCAGGAGACGGAGAAGAATGCCTGGAGAGCAAGCTCGTGATGCTGGATTGACCGTGCAAGAGGATGTACGCAGAGAATTTTTTGAAATCATGGATCGTTTATTAGCAGAAATTGAAAAACGCACAGTTTGTCTTAAAAACATGAATGATCGCTTTGAATTTCTGTCTCCTTCGTACCTTTTGAATCAGTCCAAAGATGAAGAAATTAATACCAAGGTCAATAATTTTTCTTCCATCTACAATGACATTAATCCAGGAAGTCTACTGGAAGAAATAAAGCGTTTGCGCAGACATTTGCTCAGTTTCGAAAGCATAAGCGTCGACGATGATCCAAAGAACTGGGATATGTTAAAACTACTTCAGTGGATCGTTAAATGGGATCTAGTGGAATCTTTGCCTCATATAACAATTGCCCTCCGGATCTGTCTAACTACATGCATGTCCGTGGCAAGTTGCGAACGAAGTTTCTCGAAACTGAAACTTATAAAACTTACCTCAGGTCAACTATAAGTCAATCTAGACTGAGCAATTTGGCGATTATTTCAATTGAACGCGAAGTTGCAGAGACAATGGACATAGAAAAAATCATTCATGAATTTTCTGTTATGAAAGTCCGAAAATTTAACTAGGCACTATACATTATATAGTTATTGTTAAAATTATGTAGTGTATTATGTACGATACATTATGTAGTATTGTTAAAATTGAAGTTGCTTTATTTAAGCTTTTCTTCCAATAAAAGTTTTGTTTAGAAGTGTATTTTTGGAAAGGAATTGTTTTTAAAATTGAAAATTGTTGCAGGGGGGTGCGGCGTTGGCATTTTCGCCCCGAGCGGCAAAAAGTATTGGTACGCCTCTGTCAACCGCCCTATGACTATCGTAAACGTCAACCACGCTTTGAAAAATTTCTAAAAGATAAGTTAAGCAAGAATTGTTTCGCCTAAAACCGTGCTGCGTATTTCTAATTTATGCAATTCTAAGTGTTCGACTATACGATCTCTAATTATACCGGTCTGCATGAAAATCGATTTCTTTATTTTGAGTTGTGATTCTGAAGCAGTTCGCTGCGCTGAATTAAAAAATGTTACCAGTTTTTTTCTATCACCCACAGTTTTAAAGTTATTAGCAAAACAATTTTGGGGCGTTTTGTAATTTTTTATCTTTTTTATCTTTAATTAATTTCGTTTTTTCATATTTTTCAGATAGATAATTCTAACATTACGTCTTTAAAATTTTAATAATGGCTTCTAGAGGATGTACCCATAGTCGACATATTTTGTTATATTTGTGGTCGGTATGTTGTTGTAAAACAAAGGACAAATGTAACGACCTTCATTAAGAGAGCTTATCATGCTTATTTTGGAATTAAATTAGGAGATCAAGACAAAAGTTGGGCTCCACACAAGGTTTGTCTTACGTGTGTTGCGGCACTAAGGAATTGGAGCAAAGGTAAAAAGAAAAGTTTGCCATTCGGGATCCCTATGGTATGGCGCGAGCCTAGAAACCATACCGACGACTGCTACTTCTGTTCTTGCAATGTTAAAGGTTATAATGCAAAGAATAAAGAGAGCCTTCAATACCCAAGTCTTCCATCTGCAATAAGGCCGGTACCCCATGGTCCAGGAGTTCCTATTCCCCGCCCACCCGAGAGTCTGGATCAATACAATTCAGATTCCGATTCAGCTCCAAATCCAGACAATAATGATGTTTATGAATAGCCAACAGCTGACCGAGCTCCTAAACCATTAACCCAAGCCGAACTAAATGACTTAGTCAGGGATTTGAATCTGCCTAAGGACTCTGCAGAACTTTTGGGGTCTAGATTGCAGGAGAACAATTTATTGGCATCCGACACATACTTCGCTTGGTAAAGAAGGTAAATATATTTTGTTTCTTTCAGTTATTTTTTTATTCTTTCATAAACAAGCAATATGCTTGTCCAAGAGCTTGGAGCTATTTAATTCTGCTTTCATTAGGTTTTACTCTATCACCTAAAGATTTCGTGCTACAAGGGGTGTTGTAATACCTCATCTGTCCCCAAATGTTAACCACCCATTGATGGGAGGGGAGAGAGTATTTTGCTGGGAACGGGACTGGTTGTTATATATATTTACCCTACATTATTATGTAAGCGTTACTGTAGTCTATAACAAAAAAAAATTATGGTTTAGCATGTGCAATCCAATGTTGGTCTCGATAAGATGGTTCACATTTGGGGACATACGTGATAGGGAAAAACTAACTATATTTTTTGAGATCAGCGCACTCAAATTATATAGAATCACCAACTAGTTTGTAAAAATCTATCGACAAGTTTTCAAATGTGTACTGGTGTTATTGATTCCAGTAGCTCACCTACAACAGACGTTAAACTGATTGGCCTATAATTTCCCGCCGCACCTTTATCGCCTTTCTTAAAGATAGGTGTTACGTTTGCTAACTTGAAATTATCTGGTACGCACCCCTCAGAAATAGACGCATTAAAAAACTTGGTAATTATCTGGTACGCACCCCTCAGAAACAGACGCATAAAAAATCTTTGTTAGCGGCACAACAATGCTATCTTTTAATTCTTTTAGTTGTATGGGATATATGGAATCCGGCCCCGGTGATTTACGCGTTTTCATTTTTTCAATATAGCGCATTACTTCCCCTTCATTAACCACAATATTATCCAAAATACTACCATTATCAAAAGGTATTATGTCTATGACCGTAGGGATATTCGTTACATCTTCTATAGTAAAACCTTATGTAAAAAATTCGTTTAGCAAGGTAGCCATTTCCTTGTTTTCAGAAACTAGATCTCCGTTAACATTTTTCAACGGCCCCAAGACACTTTTTACTGGATTTCTATTGTTGACGTATTGTTGACGCATTGTATCGTAATTAACATTGGTGCAATTAAAGTTACCCATAACTAAGGCCTGCTCACTACCTATTATTCTCTTTAGTTCACGATATAAGGCTTCGTCAGTATCAGCTGTTTGATTTGGGGGCCTATATATAACCGCAACAACAAGTTTGAAATCGTTCAATTTAAGTTCGGCTATAGTCGAATCAATCAGTTCTGGAATTGTGTGCTTTACTTCTATAACGTTCGCAATATTATCTTTGATATACAACATAACACCGCCTCCTCGCCTACCTATTCTGTTTTTAACAAAAAGTCTATAACCTCTAATTTGATACTCCCCTACAAAGTCACGTGTTTCAGTGCTAAGCCACGATTCATTTATCGCAATTAAATCATAGTCTTTACAAGCAATTAAAGAAAAAAACTCGTTTATTTTATTTCGTAAGCTAGGAGCTTTAAGGAGAGAACCTTCAAATTGTTTGTAATTGCGACACCTTCGCGAGCGCAGGGGAAATTTGTGGAATTTACGCTGCGACCGTTCGAATTACGGCAGCCTGAAAAGCAGAGACAGTATTATGAAATAGTGTTCCTAAACGCGCAGCTCCAACGTCATTAAAATGAAGTCTACCTCCGAGGAACAAGTCCCGCCTGCCGTAGAAACTCCTTCCAGTTGGCAAAGAGACTTTAGTTTATTGTTAATAGTTCGCCTTGCTGTAGAAATCGTTACGTTGGATATTTCGAGGAAGTATACCTGTTAAAACAATCTTATTACTTTTTTCCTTTAGTTTCTCTAGTAAGTCCCTGTACCTAGCAAGCAGTTCTTCCGATCTAGAATTTAAAACGTTATTAGTACCGACATGAATAACATACGTTGTGTCCTCGGCGGTACCGTCTGTGAAATGGTCAACACTATTAGTTATATCCTCCACCCTTGCACCAGGATATCAGTAACGGCGCCTACGACGATGGTTTCTCCCACATAATTCCTCGAGCTGCCCTCGAACAATGGAATCGCCAACGAGTCGTATTTCCGGTTTATCAGCATCTTCGAAACCTAAAACAGAAAACTTATTGTTTGTTATTACTGGTAGACAAGTCTTAGGTTTTCTCAATGGTGCTCCATTACGCACTCGAACGAAGGGTTGGGAACTACGGGAAGAAAGAGAGAGCAATTAGTACTATTTATATTATTAGTAGAAACTGAGGCAGGAGGGATCGTAACTGGAGTCTCAAGGGATTCTAATTTTGCCGTCAGGAGCATCACGCTTTCTTCAAGCCTCACTCTGGCTCCCCTCTCATGTTCTAACTCGTTCCTCAGGACTTCCATGCTTGAGCATCACCTGCAAACTAACTGTTCATTATTATTAGCCATTGTATGATAAATGCGTAAGCGGCAAGTTTCCCTTCACAGCGACTGCAAGTAGTTGACGGGGTGCCATGCTCTTAATTAATTAAAAAACAAAAAACAAAAAACGAGCGTTTGGAAATTAATAAATTACAACGTAGGTTTACCGCGTGCTTATTGTGCCGTCACCTTCGCAAACCAGCGAAAATGTTCTTGAAACGCAGAAACAGGTTCTTTTAACACAAATTTATATTAA
Source organism: Bathynomus jamesi (assembly GCA_023014485.1). NCBI lineage: Eukaryota > Metazoa > Arthropoda > Malacostraca > Isopoda > Cirolanidae > Bathynomus > Bathynomus jamesi. Next base: position 364,095 of record JAJOZX010004058.1, read on the forward strand.
AAGAATATATATTTATTTAAGCTACCAACGAAAGCTCTGTAAAAGAAAAATTATTAGTAAAACTTATCTGTCCGCTATTCGACCGACTTTTTTCTTTCCGTTTTTCCTTTTTCCCAGGGTGAGTGACCACACTCTACTTGATCCCCCGAAGGAAGGTAAAATAAACCTTATGAAACCTCGTTTTCTGATAGATTTGAAAAAAAAAAAGGCAAACAAGGGAATTTCAACCTTATGAAACCTCGTGTAGTAATAGATTCGAAAAAAAACAAGGCAAGCCACGTGCACTAGCCTTGGTTTAATCAAATAATATAGTAATGAATAAAGTCAATAAATGAAATATATTCGTTAATGAATGATTAGTAACATGAAGTAATTTAGTTGAGAATGCACCAAACACTATTTTTTTTAAAGACACTTCAACGAAAACCACTTATTCAATTGGTAACACTGGATACTCGATAATATATAATATATAATATAATATAATATAAATATGTAATATAATATAATATAATATATATATATATATATATATATATATATATATATATATATATATATATATATATTATATAATCTTATTTTATTTTAGTAGGTGCATGAAATCGTTCTGTACGTGGGCATTTGCCCACGTACAGAAAGATTTCACCCACCTACTAAAATAAAATAAGAGCATATATATAAGCATATACAGTATATGCATCAACATGTGTGAAAAACCTAGCCTTGTAGGGTCAGCCAAGAAATTCCGGAAATGGTCCAGAGCGGGTAGAGAAAATTGAGGTCCACAGTAGGATTCCTCACAAAATTAGGTTAGTGTTAAAAAAAGTTGATGTTTAGAAATAACCACATATATTTCCAAATAAAATATAAACAAAACAAATATTTACCACAAAATAAATTTAGAATAAAAAATAATAACCCTTGTTTCTAACCAACCAACTAGTGAAGTTGGGTTTGTTTCCCTAATTAACAAAAAGAAGAACGAAAAAGTTTTTGAGACTGAAAAACTCAGCTCTTTGGAATTCATTCAAGAAATTTGGACTGCTGAATCAAGTGGGCTAGTTTTTTTATGAAAAATTCTTGTAGTTCCCCAACTCTCTGGGCAACTTAAAGTCAACCTTTAAATCTCAATATTCACCACTGCAATTAAACTAAAAACTAAAACCCTGTTTAACTAAATAGTGGCCTACCAGAACTAGGTGTAAGTAGCTTAATCAAAATACTTCCCATACCTTTTACACACCTTCAAAAGTGTGCTGAACCCTTTTACAGATGCAGAAATAAGAACTAGATCATTTGCATACATCAGATGATTAACAGTCATTGTACTAATATAACAGCCTATTTACAGGTGTTCAGCACAACAGATAGATTATCCATATAAACATTGAATAAGTAGGGGGATAATATCCCTCCATGCATAGAATGACTGAATTAATCCCACCCCATCTTAAAATCATTGTCTGGTGATTATACCAGAATATTAATATACGGACCAAGTAACCAAGTACATTACGATTTACAAGTTTCATGAATAATTTGTCATGATTAACACGATCAAATGCCTTAGCGGCATCCAGGAAACACAAAAATACATTAGCATGATCTAGAGTTTGGTATTTACATACCATTTCCTTAAAGGCATACACACACATATCAGTACTGTGTTTCTTTTTGAAACCAAATTGGTTATCATTAGTATACAAGTAACATTTAAGTCTATTAATGAGTATATATTCAAACACATTAGACATAATACTGTCGAAGGCTATCGTTGATTTTACCCTTTTTATATTTTAGTACTGGCACCAACACAACGAATAGCATTGTATCCGGAAAACACCATGAGGTGACGTGTATATATATACTGTATATACGGTATATATAGTCTAAAAGTCACTAAAGGGACCAGTCACTAAAAGAAAGCTGAATGGCAACACGAAAAGATAAACAGCGGAACACGGTCTGTTTGGTCAATGGGCTGGCTAAACCAGCATGTGTTTTTGTATCTGACTAAATCGTTGGTGCTAAGTTTAATTTGTTGATGCTTCTAAAGTGTAAAGGAAAGAAGTGAAGTTGTCTAATTATTATATTAGTTAGGGGTAATGTCTATAGCTTCTAAATTAGTAAGGTTAGCTATTTAAGTAGCTTGTTGTAGGACGCTGGCAGCTATGGTAGGCGCTAAAGAAAATCTAAATCAAAGCACCTATAAGTACCTTTATTGTCTATTTAATAACCTAATACCTAACTAAAATACCTAACGGGGTCTAACACCCCACGTTATTACATTTGGCGAGAAGGATGGGATTTGGTTCATTGGATTTATTTGGTTGTTTGGAAAATTGGATGTAGCCTAGCCTATTGTGGGTCATTCGATTTGGTTGGCTTGTGTTGGTAAGCTACCGTACTATAGCTTAGGTCCCGCCGGCCTAACTCTAATAATAATTCCTACTCAGCCCTAACTCTAATGCTAATTTCTACTCAGTCCTAACCCTATTACAATTTCCTATTCAGCCCTAACTGGGGATTAACTAGATCAAATTTAAACCCTACCTAACTTACTTCACGTTATTTGGCCTAAATCGGTTTTGTTCTAGCATGTCGGCGATTGGCCATATAAGCCCCTACGAAGACTCTGGGGAGGAATTCGAAGCTTATGCCACTAGGGGTGAGGTTGTTTTTCGAGACAAATTAAATTCCTGATGCTAAGAAAGTATCTACCTTCCTAACTATAGTAGGCCCTAAAACGTTTGGCTTAGTTATGGACCTAGTTGCTCCGAAAGCACCGGAAACTTGCACCTGTAGTGAATTGGTACAGGCCCTAACTAATCACTACAAACCCCGAGTAGTTCTCATCTATGAACGTTTTAAATTTTATTCGAGGCATCAGACGGCGAATGAAAGCATTGCAGAGTTTGTTGTAGGTATAAAAGCCTATAGCCGTACTTGTAAATTTGGGGACAAATTAGACGAAATGCGAAGAGGTAGGTTAGTAATAGGTCTCAAAGAGGAGTCTACCCAGAGAGCCCTATTAGCTATACAGGACCTAACTTTTAGTCAGGCTGTAGAAATAGCTGCGCCTCGGGAAGCAGCTGCTAAAGATGTTAGAGCTTTTGGCAGTCACAGTAGTAAGGCCCAACACGTAAATAGCTTTAAATCTTCTAGGCCTGGCAGACCTAATGAGCCTACTAGACAAGTAAATAAAAGGTATGCTGCAAATACTACTAAACCTACTAATTCGGACGCTAAACAGGAGGAAAAGCCTTCCAAGCCATGTACTGAGCGTGGAAAACACCATTGGAAGAAGGACTGTTCTTTTAAAGAAATAGTTTCCCGAAACTATAGTAAAATAGGCCACGTAGCTAAAGTTTTTTTTCAAAGAAAACAAGGAGTGAAAATTCTAATTATAACATTTCTAGTGGTAATCCTCCAAATGGAAATACTTCGAACATTGGAGTGGAGTACCTATTTTATGAGCAGCAAAGTGGTGATAATGCAGGTTCATATAGTGTAGATGTAGGCCTAAATGGAATTACAGTTCCTCTAGAACTAGATACAGGTACTGCCCGAACTGTCATGTCCAAAACAGGTATTGATAAAACTTTCAAAAATACACCTAAACTACATGCATCTAAAACAATACTAAAATAATATGGTAACATACAAGTGCCTATTTGTGGAGAAGCATCCATCACAGTTACACTCAACAAGAAAACTTTGCCTCATCCCTTAACTCTTTTAGTAGTGGATGAGCAAGGACCTACTATACGAGGCCGTGATTGGATTGATGCTGCGAAAAATGCTCTGTTTGAATTGGTCCACAATTAACCCACCCCTTATTTCTCCAGTCTAACTATAGAGTAGATCAAGTCTAGCCTAGAGGGGTCAGCCTAGAGATTCCGGAAATGGTCCAGAGCGGGCAGATAAATTGAGGTCCACAGTAGGATTCCTCACAAGATTAGGTTAGGGCAATCTACCTTCACCTTTGTTAAGCTATGAGTTGATGCTGGGTCTTAGGCCACAATGTAGGCCTAACTTGTCTGACCCAGCTTAATTTAATGTAATTAACTGTCTGGTGTAAAAACTCAATTAGTCACTTACTTTTAGTTATTGGAGTCTCTCCCTTCTCCGGTTGTCTCATTGTCGAGAGCGTACTTTGCTGGTACGTCCTCTCGCCCCGTTCTTCGTTTTCGTTCTCCCTTTGTTCTCCTCTTCGCGGGGCTTCTTGTACCAGCGTTGTCCTGGTTTATTCCTCAGTTGGTTTAGCGGTAATGTATCTCCATTACCGAGCACGCTCCTCCCACACAGTATATAAATACTAGTGTGGAGAATAACTCTGGTGAGCAACCAATTGGTTTCATCCACCCAGTTATTGACATAAAAGGAATTTATTAATTGTTAGATTAACTACCTACCTACTCAGTGAACCATTTTCGTTACCTCCCAACTACCCACTCATAAGTTTTCCATATACTGGGGGCCCCGGGAGATAAAAATTTTGGTGTCATTGTCACCAATTTTTGTCTGAGTGTAGACTAGCTAACTATTTAACTGTAAATGCCTGTTAATCTGATTAACAGTGCCTATCCTCACCTTCTCATGGAGAAGGTGTAGCATTTAATTAGAAGAGAAAATATACATCCATAGGATGAAACTGTCTATGGTCTTTACCATAAGAAAAGAAAAAATGAAAGTTAGAAGATAAAATTACAATTCCCCAGCATCTATTTTTTGTTGTAAAAATAGTCGCGCCTTTAATGCTGTTTGTCGCTGAGGTCTTGTTTCTGTCAATGTTGTAGTAGGATGCGTTACCACTCCTACTGTCAAAGGAATAGTTACTGGAAGTTCAGTGTCTCCAGTTGTTACTGTCAGTGGAGAAGGTTCTCCAAAGTCCATTGTTTTGGGTCCAGACTCTAAAGGGTACAAAAGAGAAATGTCTCTTGTTGTGTCACCCGTTGAAGTCCTTAATTTGACCACTCTTGTTACCCCATCTGCCCCTGGTCTGAGTTCTGAAACTCTAGCCAGAGGCCAGTTTTGTCTTGGAGTACTGTCATGTATGAGAACAAGGTCCCCTACCTTAATTGTGTCAGACCAATCCTTCTTAGTCATTTGTTTATGTCTCTCCCTTAGACCCATCAAGTACTCAGTTTTCCACTGTTTAATGAAATGAGCTTTAACTCTAGTTAAATGTTGTAACTTAGTCTGGAGCTCATCATGTCGTTGAGTCCAGTTTGGTCTTCTGAAGAGTCTATATTGTAGTCCGGCAGGAGACTAACTTGTTCTCCCCGAATCAAATGATTTGGAGTTAATGGTTCTGGGTCATTAATGTTGTCACTCACATAAGTGAGTGGTCTATTGTTAATGATGTTCTCAATCTCAGCCAGGAGAGTGAGTAACCCAAACAAGTGTATCTGTTTTTGCCAATTGCTTTCTTCAAGCAATTCTTTACTGTTTGTATATTCCTCTCCCAGATAGAACCATACCAAGGAGGCAACCGGAATATACTTCCACTTTATGTTTGTATTTTGTATATACAATTGTGTGATTTCATTGCTTAACAAGTCGTGGATGACTTGTTCACCAGCTTTGAAATATGTAGCATTGTCAGTCCAAACTGTCTTTGGTACTGAATGTCGTGCACAGAATCTCTTAAAGACAGCAACAAAAGATTCTGCTGTAAGGTCCTCCACAACATCCAAATAAACAGCTCGTGAGGCAGCACATGTAAACAGTACAATGTACATTTTTTGTTCAGTGTCACCCACCCCTACAGTCAATGCTCCTGTATAGTCAATGCCTACAGTCTCAAAGGGTCTGTTGAGAGTAACTCTCTCCTCTGGCAAAGCAGGAGGATTTGGTTTCCTATAGGGCCTAGCATGAATACGCCTACTGTGACACACTCACTCAGGACTGTTTTAACAGTGATCCTTCCCTTGGGTATCCAATAAGTTTTTCTTAATGTAGTTAGTGTCTGTGGTACCCCCATATGATATACATCATTGTGTGTTTTTCTGATTATTAATGTTGTCAAATAGCTAAATCTAGGTAAAAGGATTGGATTTTTGCTTTTGTATGACAGTTTTGATTTGTCTAATCTCCCTTTACACCTTAGAAGGCCTTCCTCATCTCTGAACAAGTTTAGATCCACAACTACTGATGGTACAGGTTCTTTTGTTTGTTTCCCATTAGTTAAGAATTCTAACTCTTTATTGTACTCTTTTTGTTGGGCTTGGCCTATCCAGTATTGGGTTGCAACTTCTGTATAATTATGATTATTTTTATTTAGCTGTTTGTTAATTGTAGCTAAACAGTTGTGAGCAAACCTCAAACAGTAGGCTGTCACCCTGACAAGTTTGTTGAAATCAGAATACTTTTCATAATTAGTGATTGGTTCAACCTTTTCATTTGAAAAGATTAAATTTAATGTCAAGTTAACTTGTTCCACAAGCCATTGGTCTGTATTACAGAGCCACTTAGGTCCCATAAACCAAGTTTTGTTTGACTTCAACAACTTGTAGGATAAACCTCTGGTCAGAAAGTCTGCTGGATTCTGTTTAGTTGGAACATAGTGAAAGTTTACTTGTAGGCTTTCATTAGCGTCAGCTATTTCTTTTAGCCTATTTCTTACAAAGATATTCTTACTATTAATGCTATCATTCCGTATCCAGGCAAGACAAATCTGACTGTCAAGCCAGACGTGGATATTAGTTATGAACACATCATAGTAAGCATCCTTAAGCAATGAAATGGTTTTAATGGCTAATGTAGCAGCCAATAGTTCCAATTGAGGTATGGTTCGGGTAGGTTTGAGAGGTGCAACTTTCCCTTTTGCATAAATTAGATGACTTTCTGTAGGGCTTACAAGATACGCACAGCACCCATAAGCTTGTGTGCTTGCATCAGCAAACACATGAAGCCTCTGGGGCTTATCCCTAAACCCACAGCACCTTTGAATTTTAATGTTCTGCACTTTTGTTAAATCAGTAGCTAACTTCTTCCAAGATTTTTGATTTTCATTTGTATTGGATCATCCCACCCAACATTTGTCCTCCAAATTTCTTGGAGGAGAATCTTTGATTTTATTGTTGAAGGCAGGAATAGACCCATAGGATCAAAAATTTTGGAAGCCTCTGATAATATTTGTCTTTTAGTATTTGCTTCCTCATCAAGTTTAAAACCTTTAGTACAGATTGAATCATGACTGTTAGAAGTTGCATCCAAATACCAGTTCATACCTAAAGTTTTAACTCTGTCTGATGGCTCAGTAAGACCATTATTATCCTTTAAAATCTTTTTGTTTAAATCCTCATCATTTGAAATCCACTCTCTAAGTCCAAAGTTACCTTGTTGCATAATGTTTGAGAGTGTTCATAGACTTCAGATAATTCAGATTTTGTTGTCGTTGAGCCTATTAGATTGTCTACGTAAAAATGTTCCTTAAGGAAGTTCAATGTTAGAGAGTTATTAAACTGGTTTAAATGATGTCTAATTGTCAATGCTAATAGGCTAGGTGAGCAATTGGCTCCAAACAACACAACATTAAATCTATAGGTTATGAACCCTTTATTCAAATCAAATGGATCCTTGAACCATAAGAACCTTAGTTGGTTCTTATCATATTCATTTTTAAGATTTATTCTCAAAAATGCCTTTGAAATGTCACTTTGTACAGCATATTTGTCTAACCTGAACCTCAGTAAGATCTTCACAAGGTCAGAAATGAGATTAGGACCCTCAATCAAGCAATCATTCAAACTGTGTTTATCACTGTCTTTGAGGCTACAATTATATACTACTCTGAGTTTTGTTGTTGGGGCATCTTGTCGATAAACCCCCCTATGGGTTAAATAATGACAACCATCTTTTTTAAAAGGGTTATTTGTTACTTCTTCAATGAAGCCTTTCTGTAGCTGTTCTTTGAAGACATCATTATATGATAGAATATTATTATCTTGTTTGAGTTTTTTCATTACTTTATATAAATGTCCTTTAGCTACTTTGAGATTGTCTCTTAAAGTTGGACAATTTATTTTCCAAGGTAACTCAATAAAATAACTATTGTCTTTGCACTGAATGGTGTCTTCAAATCTTTCTACCATTAACTGATCTTCTGAAGTTTGATTTGTGTCATGTATACCCACAGATTCTAGCAACCATAAAGTTTGAATTGCCTCATCCAAAGTTTCATTTGATAATGATGAATTAATATTCTCAGTTGAGATAATATTATTCAAAGTGTTGCTATTCTTACAGGTGTTATGTAGGACTGAGTTGAGGCACATAGTATTTGTTGGTCATGCACTGTTTTGGTTTAGGTCTAGGTTGTATTCTGATAGGTCACCCAAAGGGGCTATCCCTGATGGAGTCTGAATAGCTATACCATTACCTATCTCTACTATGCCCTTATGAATAAGATTAATATAATCTGCCCCTATTAGCATTTCAATGTTAGCTACTGTGTTGTTAGTGATATGTCTATCAGCTATTTTGTAGTGTTTTCCCAAATGATTTATGGTTTGTTCTAGTTTGGGTATAACCAGTTTGTTTTGTCCTACTTTAGAAATAATAACTGCTTCATTTTCTTGAATTTACTTTCTAAATGTAGTTCCAGGTCAATTGTCTTATAGCTATTTTTGTCCGAGTTATCCTTAACAAAGGACGCAATATTGAGGTTTTGTTCATTCGGGTTTGGTGTCAAACCCAATTTATTAACTACATTTTTTGAAACAAATGTTTGTTGAGAACAACAGTCTATAAGACATCTCACTGGAGTGGTACTACCCTCACTATTCACTAAGTCCAAAGTAATAGTTGGTAAAAGAATCTCAGTGTTTCTTGTTACATTGTTTGAACAAGCAGAATGTCCCATGAAAGTGGCATTTTCTTGATTACCTTTGTTTGGGGGAGGTATCTTTTGAGTTTGAGTATTATTGTTTGGACACTTTGGTGAATCACACATTGATGAGACATGTCGTAAACTTTTACAAAACTTACACTTGAATCTTAACCTAGATTTACAGTCTTTCTTATAATGTCCCTGGCCAGTACACTTTTTACACAGGTTCAACTGTTCACATCTTTTAGCCCTTTGGTTAAAATCTGAATATTTGTCACACCCAGTACTACTGTGTTCATTACTTGCACAAAATTTGCAATGTGGTGTGTAAGTTGAGGCAGCAGTTACATTAAAGTTCTGTAATGTAGGTGTTCGTGTATTATAGTTGGTCACATTTGATTCTCCAGTATCAAGTTTTGTCTGTTTAGCTGTAGCTAGTTGGTCTCTGGGAACAGTCTTTGGTTTATCCATAGTCTGGGTCTTATGTGTTGGAAAATCTCTCAAGTTGTAATTAATTAGGATATTGGGGAAGTGTTTTCTTATTTGTTCTAAATTAGGATAATTTTCTCCCGTCTTTAGAATTAAATTATCTTTAACCCTCGAAGGAAGGCACCTAAGTACTATGCTTTGTATAGCCAAGATGAAGTTTTAATATCTATCTCATTGCTAACCAGTTGTCCTATAATAGCTTCTAATTTTGTATAAAAAAATTTCCATATCACTATGGTTATCTTTTATGGGTGCAAATTCAAAAATTTGTTGAGATAATTCATATACAATCATATCTTTATTAATGTAATTACGTTTTAAAAGATCAATAGCTACTTCATATGAATCCCCTACGGCTGGTAAATAGGCTATTAGGTTATAGGCTGGGCCTTTAAGGGAACTAGTTAAGTAACTAAACTTTTCAACAGTTGAAATATAAGGTTTATTACCTATTAAATTCTCAAATTTGTCAATGAAAGATGGGAATTGTACCGTGTCCCCTTCAAATGTTGGTACTAGCAAAATGGGTAACTGAGCCCTCAATTCTTGTGACTCAGGATTTTGCATGCCACTTAAATTTGTTGAAGGTTAGCCCTACTTTGATTAAAATCAGAATTAGGTTTTTTTGGTGTTAAGTCAGTCAACCGAGACCGTAGTCCCCTTATTTGCTGTTCAATTGAGCTTACCTGATCATCATCATCAGCGTAAAGGTCTATCAATTGTTCTTCAGCCATTTCGGATTCAACTAACTCTGAAATACTCTCATTAATGGCTATTATTTCCTCCTTTTTAATTTCTAATTTAATAATTACTCTCTCTATATTTTCCTTACCTGGTTGTGTAATATTGTTAAAAGTGTTCACAGCCTTTGTAACAGCTCCCAACTTTGCCCCCATTTTCTTTTTAACTTTTTCAATTCCTCACTGTCCATGTCTAAGTCAAAATTGTTTAACTGGGGATCGTAATGAAATAGAGGACAAGAAGAAATTACCAGAGAAGAGAGAGAACAGACAAAACAGTCAAGTTTAAATTTGGTTTAATCCCCCCCAAGTACTTGTGTGTCACTCAGGTCTAAGCTTATAAGAGAATGAGACTCCTTAAATGTAAATGTTTCCGAGTTAGGCCCTAGGTTGTAGACCTAATTAGGCTTGCTCAGGTTAGGCTTAGGCTAGACCATTTAGCCTAATTCTGCAATTTTTGTTAAGTAGGTTAAGGTTTGTAAATTCCCCACACACGGACCACCAATGCGAAAAATGCTCTGTTTGAATTGGTCCACAATTAACCCACCCCTTATTTCTCCAGTCTAACTATAGAGTAGATCAAGTCTAGCCTAGAGGGGTCAGCCTAGAGATTCCGGAAATGGTCCAGAGCGGGCAGATAAATTGAGGTCCACAGTAGGATTCCTCACAAGATTAGGTTAGGGCAATCTACCTTCACCTTTGTTAAGCTATGAGTTGATGCTGGGTCTTAGGCCACAATGTAGGCCTAACTTGTCTGACCCAGCTTAATTTAATGTAATTAACTGTCTGGTGTAAAAACTCAATTAGTCACTTACTTTTAGTTATTGGAGTCTCTCCCTTCTCCGGTTGTCTCATTGTCGAGAGCGTACTTTGCTGGTACGTCCTCTCGCCCGTTCTTCGTTTTCGTTCTCCCTTTGTTCTCCTCTTCGCGGGGCTTCTTGTACCAGCGTTGTCCTGGTTTATTCCTCAGTTGGTTTAGCGGTAATGTATCTCCATTACCGAGCACGCTCCTCCCACACAGTATATAAATACTAGTGTGGAGAATAACTCTGGTGAGCAACCAATTGGTTTCATCCACCCAGTTATTGACATAAAAGGAATTTAATAATTGTTAGATTAACTACCTACCTACTCAGTGAACCATTTTCGTTACCTCCCAACTACCCACTCATAAGTTTTCCATAGGAACAATCAAAATTCTACCAAGGTGTAAACGACTTTGCAAGAGTTTAGAACGTACAGCTAGACGAACTGAAAGAATGGCTGCTGCGAATCTATGCGTGACAACAGGTGTTACTTGTCAAACATTAATACTGTCTAAGATCGATCTCCATCTCTCTGCTATACGTCGTACATTGAGAAAGAATGGTCTACATGAAAAAATTGCACGAAGAAAACCTCTGCTACCATAAGCGCATAAAGAAGCTCGTTTAAAGTATGCCAAGGAATGTTTTAGTGTTTCTGGTCCAGGAATGCTTGTTGTCATCAATGGAAACTTGAATTCGAAGAAATATCAGGAAATTTTTGAAGAAAATGTATTGCCCTCAGTTCGGGAGTTGTGGATGGTTTGCAAATGGGTACTGCAACAAGATAATGATCCAAAACATAAAAGTAAAAACACCATGAAATGGTTTCAACAAAAGAATTTCAAGCTTCTCGAGGTGGCCCAGTCGAAGCCCAGATCTCAATTTAATCGAGAATCTAGGGTATGATTTGAAAAAGGCTGTCCGCAAGAGAAACCCTCTGAATCTGAATGAATTGCAACAATTTTCTTTAGAAGAATGGGCTAAAATTTTTACTAATGTTTTCTTTTTCATATGGGAATGTTAAAACTAAGCAATACTTCAACTTAGATATGATCAGTATTTTCAACAGAGAATTCATTATATTCCTATCCCTTCTTTTAAATGTTCTCAGTATTTGTCCAGTTATTATTTTTTGCTCTGTTTACTGCTATCTTATTTTGTGTTTCAAATTTCGCGTCATCAGTCATTATAACTCTCAGATCTTTTGCTTTAGAGTTTCTCCGAGTTACCTGTCGACTTAGGGCGTAGTATCCAAGGATTTTAATTCTTACCTTCTTTCCCACTTGAAGAGTTGAAATTTCTCAGTGTTAAATTTCATATTGTTGCCTTCTCACCAATTATAGATTCTGTTCATGCTTGTTTGCAGAGATTCTATATCCTCTGGGTTTCTTATTTCTCTATTAATTTTTGTGTCATCGACAAAGACTGTTACTGTGTTATCATTGGTAACGTCATCATCTATATCGGTTAGCATGATTATGAACAGTAATGGATCGAATATAAAAAGTATTCCTTGGACTGGTATGACTTGCTGCCACTCATTAAACAAATCATGTATCCATTTTCCTACTTCTGTTATTCCCATATTTTCAGTTTATGTGCTATGATTCCATGGTCACATTTGCCGAACGCCTTGGCAAAGTCTGTTTATATCACATCATAGGTTTCATTGTTTTCGTGTGCATCACAACGTTGTTATAGTGTTATAGTGTTCTAGTGGTTGTGATAGGCACGATTTTCCTGACTGGAGTCCATGTCGGTTATCATTTAATTTATTTATATATATACATATACAGTGGCGCTCATAAGTATTCGTACAGAGAAATATTTAAGTTAAATTTGTTCTTATCTTTTGTACCATGCATAAGATACTTATGAAAAGTTTATCGTTCGTTTGGAAAAAATTTAACAAATAAAAAAATTAGTTCAACTCCAACATATAATGTAAAACATCAAAGAATTTCAGAAAAATAAAAGTTAAAATGCAAAAGTTTTCGTACACTTACAAAATTATTTAATTCTTTGTGTCCACCTTTTACTTAAATGACTTCAATGATTCGTTTTGGCTATTTTTCCACAAGGTTTCGACATTTCTGAGTCGACAGCTTATTTTTTAAATCGAACCATAAATTCTCGATTAAATTGAGATCTGGGCTTTGACTGCGCCACTTGAAAAGCTTGAAATTCTTTTGTTGAAGCCATTTCATGGTACTCTTACTTTTATGTTTTGGATCATTATCTTGTTGCAGTACCCAGTTGCGACTCATTCGCAACTTCCTCACTAATACAATGCTGGTCTCGTCTGTCCAGAGAATTTTCTTCCAGAATGCCAATCCATCATTTTGATGATCCTTGGCGTACTTTAAACGAGCTTCATTGTGCACTTTTCGTAACAGAGGTTTTCTTCATGCAACTCTTCCATGCAGACCATTCTTTCTTTATGTACTTTTACCGGGTTGGTTTACCTCGAGTTCTGTGTTAGAGTATTCTCAAGGTAAGAGTGTACGCAAACTAGCCTCAGCATTTCTGTTTCAAACCTTTCTGTAGCCAATATACTAGCTACCTATGACCGCTCCAATGTCTATTAAACAAGGAAAGTTAAAACACCTTAATTGAAAGGAAAATAACGCTTAGTTCGCAATAAATATATTCAATTCATAACACATGATCCTGGAGATCATAATAATATTAATAATAATAGCAAACACCACGCTAATGGCATCAATAAGTAAACGTAGACTGAGTAGAGCACTGGGGAAGAACAGGGAACAGACTTAGTTTAGACAAACAGGACAAGTTTACGACAGGTTACGTGGCAAGCTAAACGTATGAAGCCTGAATATGGTTACTGAAGCAGTGCGATCCTTGTTGTTGGAACTGGACCTCAAGTCCGTAGCTCCCAACTCGAGTGCCTATAAATTACAATTTACTAATAGTTAATAGTTCAAAATTATTCACTACCCTTCCATTACGTTACGTTATATTTATTGGACAATATACACAATGACAGGCGAAATTTAAACACATTAATACATTTTTAGGGGAAAAGTAACTCATGCTTCTCAGCAAGTTAGCTCGATTTACCAGTCCCAATTAAGCGACGATATAATTAGAATTCTACATTCTGTTAACCATTTATGATTTTATTATTACAAATGATTCGTAGAAAGCACAATTTCCATTCACAAATAAGCAGTACTTAAACTCTACCTTTACTAATTGCGAATCACTTCAACCTTTTACACGCAAAACTTGAGTAACCTAAAAGTTAAATGTTTATGTTTCGGAAAATGAATCTTTAATATTATATAATATAAAATTATAATAACTTTCATTGAAAGGAGTACTATAAAGAAACAAATGCTTTACCATTAATACGTTAATGACACTTGAATTAATAATGTATAATTTTCAAATGAGGGAACAACTGCTTGCTTGAATTCTACTACAAATAATAACCGAAATTTTAGAATACAAAACGTCCGCGCTTCAATTGACAGTTTTACCAAGCTTGCCGATGACTTAAAACTCCCTAATTTAATGACGTCAGCAACGCTTTACCACAGTACAACGTATAGTAGAGGGATGGACATCGATCTTAGACAGTCTTAATGTTTGGCAAATATCACCTGCAGTCACTCGTAGATTCGCAGCCGCCATTCTTTCAATTCGTCAAGCTGTACATTCTGAAATCTTGCAAGGTCGTCCACACCTTGGAAGAGTTTTGTTGTTCCAAAGCCCTTCCATTTCTTTATAACTGCAGCAACCGTCGTAAACGGAATTCGAAGGTCTTCTCCTATCTTCCTCTAACTCTTTCCAGACTCGTGTAGAGTAATAATAGAAATCTTAAGATCTGTAGACAGCTCTTTGCCACGACGATCCATTCCCTACTAATGGCTTGTGCAATCATCCATCTTCCATGAACATTCAGAGAAAATTCTAGAATTCAGAATCGTTAAGTCTCTAATCAATAAACAGCCAACTGTCGATAAAAATTTTAAATTCTTCAAGCCTAAAGGTGGACACACAAAGTATTAACTATTTTCGTATAAATGTACGAAAACTTTTGCATTTTAACTTTTATTTATTTTCCTAAAATTTTTGACGTTTTACATTAAATGTTGGAGTTAAATTAATTTTTTATTTGTTAAAATTTTCAAACGAACTAAATTTTTCATAACTATCCTACGAATGGTACAAAATATAAGGACGAATATAACTGAAATATTTCTCTGTACGAATACTTATGAGGGCCACTACATATATAAAACAAAGTAGTGCTAACATGAAAGCCATGCAAAAGACTTTTAAGTCAAAGATAGGGGAAACGAAAGGTGAAGGCTACTGCTGGTCTCGACTGCAATACCTGAAACTGCTCTCTGGAACGAAGAAAATACTTGAGGGTTTTGTCCCAACCCTTAGAAACGAAATAGAAACACGCTGGAATGAAAGAAGAAGCACATTTTGTACTGTCCCAGCTGCGGTGGGACAGAGGACCATGAAGAGAAAATGGAAAAACCCTTAGAATATGAGGCTCAAAACTCTTTACTGTCCTGCTCAAAGAACTAGGGAACCTCCAGCACACCAACCTGAATAATTTTAAGGACCATCTGGACAGGTTCCTGTGCAAAGTCCCTGACCAGCCATGCGTAGCTGGCTACGAGGGAGGGAGGAGATCGCAAAGCAATTCCCTCCTCCAACAAATCCCGCAAATGAGGCTTGATGCTGCAGAGGGTCAACCGCAGGTCGATCCTGAACCGTCGTTCAAACCCTCATAAAATACCATAAAGTATATATACTGTGTATATATATAATATATACACACACACACACACACACACAGTGTATATATATATAATATATATTATAGTTATATATTTCAAATTTTAAGTGAAAAGGATTAACCTAACATAGCATAACAAAACCTAACTGTGTATAATGTAACCTAACGTAACCTAACCTAACTTAATATGAATTAAATACACCTGCAAAACATCGAATTGTAAGGAAATTTTGTGTTTGCCTTTATACAATTCGATCTTATGCAGTCCAACTTTATGCAGATCGGTCATTAGGCCGATTTTGTTCCTTTATGGCCGCGGACAACATATACAGTATAGTGGATGTTGCGTATACTGTATGTACGCAATGACCTAACTTGCTCTCTATTCCCAAACTTGAATCTTCCGAATTGTATACCCTCTGGCTACGGCTTAAATGCCAATCTCAAACTAAATACATCTACGCTGTCTACCTTTATATTAATTCTACCGACTATCCAAAACTCTTTGACTACCTCGCTTCCAAATTGGAATACATTCTATCTCACTCTCCTTTCGTTGAAATCTTTATTTTAGGAGAATAGTATGGGCGAAAAAGGAGAGAGAATGCAATGAAATTGCAAATATTGATAAATGTTGCAAGAGTACCAGCACCAGTGTCAGCCCCCTTGTTGCAAGGCAACCCATAAAGGGAGGAGGAGGTTGTTGCAAGAGCAACAAGGGGTTATGCAACTTGGAGGCGGAGTTATTTCCCGAGAGAGAGAGAGAGAGAGGAAGAAGAGGTGTTCGCTTGGCAGGAGCCAAGCGCATTTTAAGACTTCAGCCGAGCGGCCGCTGTCTTATAGGCTCCTAATCAGCCAGTTGGCTTAATCAGCCAGTGCCTCCAGGCATTATCAGCCAGATGGCACAGTGTATACTTCGTTTGGGCACGTACACACCCGCCTATACACCCATAAAATATTACGCACACACAACTATATGCGCGATTATATGTGCCTGGTTCGAGACCCGGTGGCGGCGCGTCCTTTCACGGTTGGTAGATAAATGGGAAACCAGGGTGTCCTAATGATCCGTGTTAAATTGTAGGTCTAAGGTGAAGTGTAAACATCCTTCCACGATTGGTAGATAAATGGGTAACCAGGGTGCCCTAGCAGGGATCCCTATCTCTCTCGCTCTCTCCCTCTCTCTTATATATATATATATATATATATATATACCCGTTAAACCGTAGGTCTAGGACGGGGTGAAAAGTTTGGCCTTGGCCAGAATGAACAATTCGGGCCGAAGCCATCGAAAGCAAAGGTGATCCTATATATGTACAAATATCTCTCTCTCTCTCTCTTATATATATATAGATAGTTACGACAGATAGTTATCGAACCGAAGCGCGGTGATAATATCTCAGATTTAGTGATGACGAACGGCGAGAATATAGTCGAAGGTTTAGAAGTAGTCGAGAGTTTAGGATGTAGCGATCATCAAATTCTTAGGTTTAAGTTATTGATAGAAAACACTCAGGATAGTAATGTAGTGGAAGTCCCTGATTTTCGTAGGGCTAATTTTGATAGTTTTGCGGATAGGATGAGAGTAGTGGACTGGGATAACTTATTTATGGGTAATGACACAAATTTGCGTTGGGTGGCGTTTAAAGAAAGTTTTAGGAATATTGAAAGGGAGTTTATTCCTCGTAGGCCCAAGCGCGTTAGAAATCGTGGTAGGCCGAAGTGGTGGAGTAGGGAAATAGGAGAGTTTATAATAGAGCGTAATAGAGCGTATAGACTTAGTAAGCGCAATGGCACGGCAGCTAACTTTAATAGATATATCGAGCTTAGGCGTCAGGTTAAAAGATCAGTTAGGAATGCCAAGCGTAATTTAGAGATAGTTATAGCTGCGGATAGTAAACATAACCCCAAAAAGTTTTTTGAATACGTAAATAATCGTAAGCCGGTAAAAGATAACATAGGCCCTCTAGTGGATGTTAATGGCGCTTTGGCTTCTGACGCTCAGGCGATGGCGGGTATTTTTAATAACTTTTTTGCGACAGTTTTTACCGTAGAAGACGTAAATAATGTCCCCGACGTGGACGATATCGTTGCATTTAATAGCGAGACTATTTTAGATGAAATAACTGTTTACGAGGCTGAGATTGCGCATTATATCGATAGGCTAAAAGTTAGCAAGGCTCCAGGCCCTGACGCTTTTTATCCTAGACATTTGAAAGATTTGAAAGAAGTTATCGTAGGCCCCTTAACGAAGATTTTTAATCAGTCACTCGAAACGGCGATTATTCCTGAAGACTTCAAATTAGCTAACGTCACGCCTATTTTTAAAAAAGGCGACCGCGCGGTAGCTAGCAATTATAGGCCCATTAGCTTAACGTCAATTGTCGGTAAACTTTTGGAATCCGTAGTTAGGGATCGTATTATCGATCACTTAGAAAGTAGAGATTTGATTAATAGTAGTCAGCATGGGTTTCGACGCCATAGGTCTTGTTTAACTAATTTGTTGGAATTTTATAACGAAATAGTGCGCG
Organism: Bathynomus jamesi; assembly: GCA_023014485.1. Taxonomy (NCBI): domain Eukaryota; kingdom Metazoa; phylum Arthropoda; class Malacostraca; order Isopoda; family Cirolanidae; genus Bathynomus; species Bathynomus jamesi. Next base: position 382,283 of record JAJOZX010004058.1, read on the forward strand.
AATACGATAGGCATAGAGCAGCTGACGTTATTTATTTAGATTTTAAAAAGGCGTCCGATACAGTTCCGCATAGGAGACTAATTGCGAAGGTTAAAGCGCACGGTATACGCGGTCAGGTAGCTAACTGGTTAGAAGAATGGCTTCGTGCTAGGAGGCAGAGGGTCGTAGTTAATGGTAGTGAATCGGGGTGGTTAGATGTAGGTAGCGGTGTCCCACAGGGTTCAGTGTTAGGCCCATTGCTATTCGTAATTTACATTAACGACATAGACGTAGGATTGACTAGTAACGTGTCAAAATTCGCGGACGATACTAAAATAGGCGGTAAGGTTGTTAACGAGGACGATAGAAATAGGATCCAAGACGATGTAGATAGGATTATGGAGTGGACAGATAAGTGGCAGATGCAATTTAACGTAGATAAATGTAAAGTTTTGCATATAGGTTCTCGCAACAATAATTACGCGTACACGATGGATGATAGGGAGTTAGCGAGCGTTGACGAGGAAGTAGATTTAGGCGTACGCGTAACTAAAGATTTAAAGGTTAGGAACCAGTGCCTGGAGTCTTGCGCAAAAGCTAATAGGATGTTAGGCTTCACAGCGCGTAATTTCGAATTTAAATCGAAGGATATTATATTGCACCTTTACAAGTCCCTAGTCAGGCCTCATTTAGAATATGCCGTTCAGTTTTGGTGCCCGTACTTGCGTGAGGATATTGATAGGTTAGAAAGGGTTCAGCGTCGTGCCACGAAACTTATTCCGTCATTGCGCAATAAGCCTTATGAAGATAGGATTAAAGAGTTAGACCTGTATTCACTCGAAACTAGAAGATTAAGGGGGGAGCTTATTGAAGTTTTCAAAATCGTTAATAACATCGATAACGTAAATTTTGACAAATTGTTCACTTTCGATAATAGTAATACTCGCAATAACGGATTTAAGTTGCGTGGCAGACGTTTCATTACTAATATCGCTAAAAACTTCTTTACGTTTAAAGTAATTGATAAATGGAATAATCTTCCCGCGTCAGTCGTTCATTCTACCAGCGTTAATATGTTTAAGAACCGTCTTGACAGACATTTTAAAAATATTAACGTTGTTTAAAATTAAAAAAGAAAGTTAACAGGAGCTCTGGTGGTGGTGCTCGAGGATGAGTCTGTTGACGATGAATGCCAGCTTGTGACATGCCAGCGTGTGATGCCAGCAATAAGATTATTATTAAAAAAAAAAAAAAAAAAAATTAGACTAACACGAACGTAGATGTAGCTCGTAGAGTCTAAGCATCATCATCCTGTTTGCATATACGTTTTGTGTTTCGTATTTATCAATTATTACGAAAGAATTCTTTTATAACTTGAAGAGCCTAATCATTTTCATTAATCAGTAAAGTAACATAAATATCATCAACTGTTGCTGCAAAATAGAAGTCAACATCTTCCTTCCTTGACTAATCAATTTTAAAATTAGAAAGAGCCGTGTTGAGCAGAAAACTGAGATTTGTTTATAAAAAACGTCTGAACAGGTAGCGAGAACAACGTGAAAAAAGTGTTAGCAGCTGACGAGGAAGCTTCTAAACAGTGGCTGCATCTCCAGCGCAGGACACGTCAACGCGAAGAGGCGACGTCAAACCAAAACATCAACGCGCTGGTGGCCAAACTTCCTCAAATCTCCGTGCAGCGGGCTGTCTACGGTTGGCCAGACTGGCAGTCGACGGCCTGTTGCGTGGCACGGTCAGAGTGCCGATCGGCTCCCGGGGCCGGACCTATTCTCAGCGTGCTATTTTTTCAATTACAGGGAACAATTGCGTGCTCCCCGAACTACTCTTACTCTCTGGCGACATTAAGACTAATCCAGGCCCCACTACAACTTACACATGTCACCATACACAAAGACATAGACACAATAGCACCATGAGGCACATACAGAAGTATAATATTAACATATTACAGTACAACGTAGATGGCCTCACAAACAAAATCATGCAGCTTAGGGAATTCGTACACAAACAAAACATTCACATAGCACTTATACAAGACAAAACTAAAACGCACACACAAAACACCCACCATCCCTGACTTCACGGCGATCCGTCAAGATCGTACTGGGGGTAACGGGGGTGGACTCATCACTTACATACGTAAAAGCATTAGCTACACTGATGCTACCCAAAACATTACAAACACAATCCAAGCAGATAACACGATAGAAATACAGGCAGTTAACATTAAAACACGCGCAAAACACAACACCACACTAATCAACATTTACATCCCACCAGATAGTTCACCTCAGGTGCCAGCCAATTACAATCCACAGTTACACAATCTTGCCTCTCTCACTAATGTCATCTTAGGAGGAGACTTCAACGCCAAAGACACTAGTTGGTACCTGCACAACCAAAACAACACCAGAGGCGCCAACATAGCCACACAACTAAACAGCCTCTTCATTCTTAACAATACAGAAGAACATACACACATACCACATCAAGCAGGATACTCAAACTCCTCCCCAGACATAACGTTCTGTTCCCCCTCACTAGCAACACATACACAATGGAGAACAGAAAAACAACTGTCATCAGACCACCTGCCCATCATCATTACAACACATTCTACACTCTGCCCCAACAGCCTTAGGCACACTTACAGAAATTACAAGAAAGCTGATTGGGAACAGTTCAAAATACAGACTGAGGAACAATTCACCACATTAAACAGCACACCCATCATAAACATCGATACAACACTCAAGACATTTAATCAGATTATCAATAATGCAAACAAATACATACCCAAGGGCAACATTAGGAAATACAACCCAAATTACACTAGAGAAATAGCCCACCTCATAAGGCAACGTAACAACCTCAAACATAACACACAAACACCACACACAGAAGCCATAAAGCAGCAGATACAACAGCTCAACACAGAAATAAACAACAAACTCAAAGAAAAACAAACAGAAACATTCAGGGAATTCATAACAACACTAAACCACTCCACAGATACATACAGGCTATACAAGACTATAAACAGCATTACCCACTCTAACAGCGGCATTCACACCTCACACGCGGCTATCTGTCGCAGCCAAAATAATATCCCAACATAACACAACAAGCTAACATTCTAGTTAATCACTACGCAAAGATAAGTCACTTAAACAGAGACAACAACCAGAAACACGCAGACAAACAAACAGCCAGACACAAGAAAACCTACAGACTCGACACGACCATTACACCCTTCAATACAGACCAGACCACCAAGATCATCAAAAACATTAAAAATTCGAAGGCTACTGGACCAGACAACATATCTAACATACACCTTAAACACTTGGGCCCACAAGGAATACTAGCTCTCACAAATATCAGCACATATTCATACCAACACTGTATTATTCCTGACATATGGAAACAAGGTAAAATTATTACACTACTCAAACCAAACAAAAATCCAACAGAACCAGCTTCCTATAGACCCATTACTTTACTATGCACACCTTCCAAAGTAACAGAAAGACTAATCTTACAAATCACCAACCCACACATACCACTATCGCCTACTCAACATGGATTCAGACCTCACCACTCAACCACGACATTACTCACTAACCTGACGCAGCACATCATGGATGGCATCAACTCTAGAAGACCAGCTCAACGTACACTATTAGCAACAATAGACATTAGTAAAGCATTTGATGCTATCCCACGCTTCCCTCTCATAAACAAAATACTCAACACAAACATGCACAATAACACCAAAAGGTGGCTGAGCAACTATCTCTCAGGAAGATACTCACATGTCACATTTAATGGCAAGTCATCCAAAAACAAGCTTTTTCCGAACGGGGTCCCTCAAGGCTCTGTTCTCTCACCAACACTCTTCAACTTATACATGCATGACATTCCAACACCCATAGATAACAAGCTTACCTTATCATCATATGCAGATGATATCACTCTAACATCCACCCACAACAACATCGACACCGCTACAAATAACCTACAAACATACATAAACAGTATACAAGACTGGCTCACACACAATAGACTCAAAGTAGCGCCCACAAAATCAACCATCACCTTGCTTACAAGCAACACAAAAGAACACCAGGTAATTCCACAACTTACACTAAACAACATCAACATTCCACACACTCACAGAACCAAAATACTAGGTGTCACATACAACACATCATTATCTTTTGCAAACCACATTCAGGACATTAAAAACAAATGTACGTCAAGACTTAACACGCTTAGGGTACTAACAGGCACAAACTTTGGACACCAGCAGGAAACAACATCACTCATCTACAAACAATATATTCGCTCAGTTATGGACTATGCTAGCCCATGCTGGGCACCCATTATCTCAAACACACACATAAACACCTTACAAACAATACAAAACAACGCACTTCGTATCATTACAGGATGCACTCAAACAACACCAATAGAACACCTGCACACAGAAACAAAAATACTAAAAGTTAGGGAACATTTAGACATGAGGGGAACACAATTCATGGCAGCAGCGACAACTAACCCACAACACCCTTGCCACTACATGTACAATCATGCACCAACACCTCGCACCATTAAGGTAACACCAGAGAGACATTATAACCAAATACTCCATTCCATACCACGCCCCACAGACATCACACAGTACAGAAAACACACACACACACACACTAACCCACAAAGCACTGACACGACTCGGTCCGAATGCGGTCCTAGGTGCGAAGCCGCCGCCCATTAACAGGTCAGAGATCAGCCTGAGCAGATCGGATCGAGTTAACTTAGCACGATTCCGATGTGGACATCACCCAACTTATGGACATATAAACACAGACTAGACAACTCCATAGACGACACCTGCCACCTGTGCCAAGACACACCACAAACAATTGAACACATTATGACGGACTGTACCGCTCTAGCACAACAACGAACACAACACAACATCACGAGTGCGCTGAACCTCTGGTCCACTCCGGAGAGGGCGATCGGTTACCTGCGTGCCGCCGGCTTGCTCGATCAGGGTGGGCTGATCGGCTAAACAACAACAACAACAACAACTAACCCACTTTTTGTTTAGCTGTACCTACTCTTTTTTTTTTTTTTCTTATCTCCTTACTTTGCATGTCTGTAACTCTCTTTACTTGCATGTTTGTAGTTTGCATGGTATGGCAGTGAGTTAAGACTGTGTTGCATGGTTTGTAAGCGTTCTTATTTTACTTCTTTTCATCTTTCACCCCTCTCCTATTCTCTCCGACTATTTTCTGACTTGTCGGCAGTGGCCGGCGGATGATGATGGTGAATCTTTTTTCTTTTTCTGAATGAATGTTAACCCACGAGTGATAGGTGTTGCTTCTTACTTAACCCCTTATTCTCTTCTCTTCTCTTAACCCCCTACTCTTTCCTTTCTCTCGGGCTAACCTTAGAGTGGATCTTAGGGTCTTTGTTAGCCTTAGCTTCTGTAGATCTGTAGATATATATATATATATATATATATATATATATATATATATATATATATATATATATATATATATATATATATATATCACTTTTATGTTCTGTGCCTGATATGCATGGGTATTGCATTCCATACATCTATTTAGCTCTTTAAACATTGGGTAAGTGGAACTTTGTCTGCTTTCATTATTCGAGAGAGTTCGCAGACATTTTTTATGAATTACTGCCAAAAGATATTTTATATATTTCTTTCAGCTACCTCATGTTGTAATGCAATATAATAAATGTGGATAGATGAAGGAATAATATAGGGTAAGGAGTGCGTTTTGAGGAAGGATCTTTTTAGTTTAAATAATATGAAGAGGAATCTTGATATTTTAGATTTGATATGTTGTACATGACTTTTCAAATTTAGTTCTTTGTCTAAAGCTCTAAATTAATGCCAAGTACTTTAACCTCATTTACCCTTGCAAGAGTAGTATTCCTAATTTTTTTTTGACAGTTTGTATTAATGTGTTTTGTGGTAATAATCATATAAGATAACTTTGCCATGTTCAATAAAAGTTTATTAGCATACATTCATTTATACACATTTTCTAATTGCCTGTTCGTTTCATTAATCAGAAAGTCTTCGTCATGATGGGAAGAAGTAAGTGTGATATCATCTGCGCATTGTGCACAATTTAATGTGGTTGAGAGATGAAAATTATTGACGTGAATTAGAAATAGTAGTGGACCAACAATAATTCCTTGTGGGACTCCACTAGTTAGCATCACATTGTCAGATAAATTACCGTTTAATCTGATGCAGTGATGACGATTTGACAGATATGATTTAAACCAATCGAAGATATTTCCTCTTATTCCTTATATATGAAGTTTATTCAATAAGATTTCATGCGAAAGTGTATCGAATGCTTTTGACAAGTCGAGGAAGATCAAGGCAGTGTGTTTTTTGCTGTTTAAATTTTGACATACATTTTCTAACAGCATGTTTATGGAATTTTCCAGTGTATGTCCACCTCTAAACCCAAACTGTGTTTTAGTTAAACTATCGTATTTGATTAAGAATTTAGTAAGTTTATTGTACATGATATACTTTACTTAAAGTTGGCAATACGGAAATGAGGCGATAATTGGATGAAGTATTTTGGTTTCCCGACTTAAATACAGGGCATACGCTGACTTCCTTTAGAGTGGCAGGGAATATATCTAGTGTTACTGATTCACTCATTAACTTACTGACTGGTATTGCAATTTCATCGGGTACTAATTTGTATATTTTTACAGGGATCGTATTGATGTCAGAATCTTTATTTTTTAGATTTTTTATTGCTAGAGAGGTGCTATATAGTAGAACGGAGTGAAACACAACTTTTTATTTCAAATTTATTTGCCTCACTTGTTTTTTGGTGTATTAGAACATAAAAGTGATGTATTCAGTCATTTAATGTTTGTAACTCAAACCATCGTTCGCATTTTTACATAAAAGCAAAATGGCCATCAGCTGGTTGTCCATAAATAAAAATATGCTCATAACATAAAAACTAAGTGTTCCATCAAAAAAAATAATTGAAGAAAAACGCTTTATAATGCAAAACTATACTTAAAAAACGCCATTGTGCATACATTGTATTGAAATAAAATTGTATCTGGTCTTACTTGGTTGGATGCCGCAAATCAATTACATTTGAATGCGATATAAAACACGCTCATCTCAAATATTTTATTTTTTCAGGAGAGGCATCAGATCCTTTTTTGGTTTCAACTGAGGGAAGCAGAGAGCGACTTTTTATTCTTGACCTAATAAATCCGTCTCTTGATTTCTGTGATATTACTGATGCTGATGCATCTGTAACCAACTTCACGGCTCTTTCGACGTTCTGTGTGTGAATGGGGTATTGCTCAACTTTGAAACATTTTGTTTCGTACTCAAGCAATTCTTCATTACACAATTTAGAAGTGAGAGGTGGTTCACTGATATCAATCCTATCCCAGAAGATGAATGTCTGTCCAATGTGATGCTTTGAAGTTCAATTCTGGTACTCTAAATTCTCTGATTTTCCTTGTATTGGCTTCCTTACACTTTCTTGTGTGTATTATTCGATCGATTGCAACTTTGCGCAGCTTTTGCTCACTGTCTGACAGCAATGCTAGAAGAATATTTTCTGAGTGAACAAAATAGGCATTCCGTGATATATAAGGTTGGACAACTTTTTGTATACAGAGCTGGGCAGTATTTAAATACATTTGTATTTAAATACGTATTTAAATACCTTTGTGTATTTAGAACTGTATTTATAAATACATTGTTTTTCATGTATTTAAATATAGTATTTAAATACTTTAATGAGTATTTAAATACAATGTATTTAAATACTCAAAATATAAAATGTAAGTACTTTTACTGGTTTAATACACGTTCTGTACTAGCACAGTACGACGCGTCGACAGTGTAGTACAGCATGGTTCATGTTTCAACAGTTTGGGAAAACATCCTCTCATAAAAAGACTGTTCCTCCGCTATAACACGACATTACCATCTTCGGCACCGGTAGCGAATATTCTCATTCGCGGGAATCACTTTGACTCCCAAAAGAAACTCTCTTTCAGACAGAACTTTTGAAAGATTGGTTTTGATCCGCAGCAACCGTGAAATAAAGAGAATTCGGAAGGTGCCTTATGTTTATGTTTACGTCTTATGTTTACGTTTATGTCTCATCTACTCATTAATTGTTACTCATTTTACAATGATATAATGAGTATAATATGTCACTGGTTGAACATCGTAAGTTCTAAGTTCTTTTGTTTTTGTTTTGTTCTAAAAAGGGAAATATATAATCGGAAATTAGATTGTACTATTTCTTTATCCTTTATCAAGCATTTTATATTGTTACTCATGAATTAGTGAATGTATATATTAAAATTTGTATGTATTTAAAATGTATTTACAAATGTATTTAAATACAATTGATGTATTTTGTATTTAGTATCTAAATGCATTCGTAAAATGTATTTAGTATTTAGTATTTAAATACATTTCTCCCATGTATTTAGTATTTAGTATTTAAATACATTCAATGTATTTATTGCCCAGCTCTGTTTGTATATCTTGGGGCAACAGGTTGAACCTTTTTATCGCATCAGATATGTTTTGGTCCATCAGGCAGATACGGTTTAAATTTTATATTGAACCAGTTAGGACCATAGTTTGTTACTATGAACAGAACAAGGCTACGTAACTCTCTGGAGGGATTCTTTTGGGAGATATAATAACGACATAGTCTGTTAGCTAGAGTTAACCATCTAGAGTTGTTAAGGGGACCAGGCTTGAATTTCTCTAGGCTTCCGTCAACATATCCTTCTCTTATGGCCCCAATTATTCTGAACATGTCTTGTTGATCATTACTTAAATCTTCTATGAGCTCATCTGTGAGAACTGGGATGCTATCGGCCTCATCCGTAATTGGGGAGAACTTTATCACAGGCATCTCATGGCAAGTCTTAAAAGCATTACCAATAGATCCACTGAATGATCTTGACCCAGTTGTTTTCCCGTCGTATCACTCAAACAGATGCCTTAAGAGAAGTTCATTTGTATGTAACATACAAATGCTCCATTGCAATGGTCGGTTCAGCTTCTGCTCGATGAAAGGGATTGTGCCACCTTTAGACCCAGTGTTGACATTCGTACTGTAGCACCGTATCACCTGGAGGTTCTGGTCTAGTGTCACTTCATTCAAGTAAGCGAACAACGATTCAGATACATCACTTGCTTTTCCAGATTTAGGGCTCAAATGGTTAAGGTATTCTCCACCAGGCTCACTCAATAGTACATAATGTTTTTCAATAATTAATTATATCCTGGTACCATCTACCATCTTTATTTGTCTTTACCAACGTCTTGTCTTTTCTCCCATCAAAATATAAAGCTTTAACATCACCATAACTTTGTGCAGCTTCAACTTGTAATGTTTTTCTCAATTTCTGTCTCTCTCTTCTCACCTTACTTCGATCAATAAAAAAGGCACTGTCTTTTTCGGTAATGATACCTAAATCTACTAAAATAGCTGAAACAATGGCCGATGCAGCCCTATCTGAAACACCAAATCTGTCGGCTTCCATGGCGAGATTGGGTAAAGGGGCTCTCATTTGAATGTTGGAGCATTCATATTTAGACTCGGAATTCAGACTCGGAATTCAGACTCGGTATTTAGACTCGGTATTCAGACTCGGTATTCAGACTCGGTATTCAGACTCGGTATTTAGACTCGGTATTTAGACTCGGTATTTACTCGTTATCATAGTTATAACCAAATAACGCACAATATAACGCGATATCTTCTCTCAAAAACCGATAGATATTATATTAAGGGTCTTTCAAAATATGACTTTCCGCCATTTTGTTTTCGGCAAAAATGCGGCGGGTTGAGGGTCCTAAAAAAAAATATCTTTTTAGAACTTCTAGAGGGTCAATACACCAAATCATGAGTGAGGCAATACGGTTTAATATTTTCACTCCACCTTACTGTATAGTGTGGTAGAATTGAATCAAAGAAAATGAGTTTAGATTTGGTTGTGGCATGTATTGTCAGTAGTGAGTATCTGTAATTGGGATCGAGGCTGCAGTATTGGAGCCGATATTTGCAAAGAAGTTGTTTAATAATTGGCTATGTCTTTGGGGTCACTGAAAGAATTTCTGCTTTATGTGGGGGAGGACAAGGGATTTGTTTTAACTTTCTTTGTGTTAATTAACTCTTTCAGGTGTTCTATAGACTTTTTGGATCAATAATGATCTGCTTTTGCTTCTGTAATGACTGCATTAAGTCTGTTACAGTAATTTTTGCATGGCTGTTCGATAATAATATTAGTTTTCCATAGTTTAAAGAGTGTATGCTGATGTTTAATACCCACAATGAGTGTTGGTGTGATCCACTGGTCGTTGTATTTAGTTTTAGATATTACTTTTGATTTAAGAGGAAAGTTTATGTCGAATATATCCACTACTGTGTTTGAGAATGCTTGAAATTTTGTTACAATGCCATGGTTACTTTCGGTTATTCTAGTCCAGTCAGAAGCTGTTATTTCTCTCGAGAAATTCAATTTGTTATTATAGCTGTAAGATCTATAGCCAACTTTTATAGTTTCCTTTGATGGGAAAAAAAGGGTGATTAGCATGATGTACGTAAGCGAGTGATCTGTGATATTTAATATAATTATACCTGAGATGCAGTCAAGCGGGGACCGCACCCAGATCTGATGTATCAGAGTCGAATTTCTAATGTCATTGTGAAATCTAGTTGGCTTTGTAATACCTAATTTAAAACCACTGTAGTCATGATGCTGTGAAGGAAGCTTCCCTTATTATTTGAATTTTCTTTTGTGAGATCAATATTTAAATCTGCAATAACACAACTGTCACCAATATAATTGGAAGTTAGAATTCCATCGATATTTGTGATAAGATTTGATACATTACCAGCTGGTGGTCGGTAAATGTCTAAAATTGAATACTGGGTATTATGAATAAACATTTCAACTGAAAGTGTTTCTGAGGTATTGTTTATGCTTGTTAGTTCTTCGATACTTTTGCTCTTGTAGTTTGACTCTACAAACATACTTACGCCTCCTCCCCTGTTGTTAGCCCAACATACATGGTAGCTTTCGTACCCTGGAATGTTAAACAGTATCTTATTATTTTCATTTAATCAGGATTCTGTTAATATAATGCACTTGAATTTATGATATGTTGTAATATTTTTAAGTTAGCTGTCAATTCATCAAAGTGGCTTGGGAAACTGCGAATATTTAAGTTTAGGAAAGACAGGTTGCCATTGTTATATTTCTTGTTTAAGAAGTTGTCTACTGAGATATAGTCGGAGTTGACTATGTTTTCAGATTCAACAATTTCATTTACAGTATTGAGAGTATTTAAAGTGTGAACATGATGTGAAGATTAAGGTAATACGGTAATAGAAATAACAGTTAAGAGAAAAATATACAGCACATATATACGAGTATATACAACATATATATACATTGTCGTGTATTTTTTTAATTATAAATTTAATAATGTTGTTTAGAGTATAATAAACTGACTAAAATTGTATGAAATTAATATATGTAAAATCAAATTGTTTGAAATATAAAATACTATTTGGCAACACTCGAAATGCACTGAGACCGAGGGTTTACCCAGATGTTAGTCCTCGGGCGTGGTGTGTTTCGGTTAGGTCGTTTTTGTTTCCAAGATGTAATTGTGATTTCAAATTTACTTTAATGAATCTCTCTCAACGGCCAAATTATAATGATAAATTCCCCACTCGCTTTCCCCGTCCTGTTCATTATTTCAACATAAATAAAAATCAGAAAATAGTGAAAATCGTTTGTAATTTCTCTCCTCCCTCGCTCTGTTCGTTCTAAGGTTCACTGGCGGCCACGCTAACCTGTCTACCCATTTGTAAAACAGAGAAATCAGTTTAAATAAGTAGAAAGAGTGCTAATAAACGAAGAGAAAAGAAAAGTAAATAAGAAATAAAGTTAAATTCACAATATTTTGGTGGTTGCGGTGCACCCTTTGGGTGGGTTCCATTCCCATTTCCATTCCTAAAAAAGCTTCAAAAGTATATTCACGATGGCGATGACCATTTTCAAAATCTTAACGGAGTCCGTCTCGACTCTGCATTTTTTCTTGAGTTATATCTTTCAGTCACTTTTTTTTTCATAGCAGCTTAATCTCGTTTTCTTTTGAATATCGTGGTGAGAGAGAGAGAGAGAGAGAGAGAGAGAGAGAGAGAGAGAGAGAGAGAGAAACGTGTTTAATTTTAAAAATATTATCTGAGGCTCAATTTTCTGTCCTTTTCCTTATTTCTTTTTATGTTATAAACCTATCTATGATGGTATTTAAAAATTTTGTGATTAGCTGTTTCGGCATTAAAATAATAATAATAATGATAATGATAATAACTTAATAAGTTAAGCACTTAAATAAAATTAAATTACTTTACTTGTAATTGAAGGTTGACTTATGCATTTTTGTTAGTGATGTAGGTCACATCCTCATCCGCATCCGCATCCGCGGAACATCCGCATATTTTCTCGCATCCGCATCCGCACCCGCATCCGCACTTTGGACTGCGGATGTCGTGCGGATGTGGACCGTTGAGATAAAATGTCATTAATAAGCGGAAATTATCAAATTCTACTATATTAATAGAACTAGTTCATTGTGCGCAAAAGTGATGCAAGCGACAAGACGAGAGGCTGTTCTTGTATGAAGTTACTCTCTTGCAACCTACTTAGATCCACGTTACAAAGCTAAGTTATTTTCACCTAGTACATTAGAACGAGTTAAATCATCACTTGGCAAAGCAGTTGAAGAGCTTCAATCTCTTGAATCTGTCGCTTCGCCACCCACCAAAAGAATAAAAGTTTCAGTGACAGAACCAACACCTTCAACAAGCAAATCTATCACAGAATCTGTCTCTCAGTTTCTTGAGTCAAGCAGCAATGACGAGACCTACGCGATGTCAAAAGATGTAGTAAAAATGATCGAGAGCTATCACCAAGAAAAACGCCTGGCTGCATGTGACAATCCTATTAGTTGGTGGAAAAATACGCAGAATATCTATCCATACTTGAGTAAACTTGCAAGGAAACATTTAGCCTGTCCTCCAACAAACGTACCAAGCGAGAGATTATTTAGCAGTGCTGGATTAATATATGATGAAAAGAGAAACAGACTGGCAGCAGAAAAGGCAGAAAAATTAATGTTCCTTAAGCATAACCTTCCTATAATTAAGTTTGAACATTAAACGATGAACATCTTAGTTTACTTTATTTTAATTACTCATTTATAAATATGCCTAATAAAACTTTAAACTTAATATAAATAGTTATCAAGCTAATTAAAGATCTCTTTCTATAAGGGTGGAGTTGGGGAAAGAGGTCGGTGGGGTGCATTTGAGTTGGGTTCACGTCCCGCATCCTGGTAACACAATTATGGTTTCTAATTGTGGCTGAAACTCGACAAAATATAACGAATTTATTTGCAGACGAATTCACTAATTGATTTCTATATTAGTTAGATGCTTGATATTATTTTATATGTTCAGAGAAAAGTACAGCAACTATTGTACAATTAATCAATTATACTACATTATAGCTACAGTTCTCTCTATATAATAACTTATTATATACGTTAAACACAACAAATCTCGAATATATCCTAAAAAATAACGAAAATGTAGACATCCGCATCCGCATCCGCGGATGTTGAAATCAAACATCCTCATCCTCATCCGCATCCGCGGATGTGAAAAAAATGACATCCGCTACATCACTAATTTTTGTACGGTAGGTTTAAAAATATGGAGCGTATATGTGACACTTGCACATATCTCTCTCTCTCTCTCTCTCTCTCTCTCTATATACCTTATGAACCTTATGTTGTTTCGTGTGTTGGTCTCTCTTCACACGGAGGTCAAGCTGGTGGCCCCGCCTCTAGGTCTGGCCTGGTGGAGGAGCGAGTTACTTTCTTGCGCTCTCCACCGTACATAGCCAGGCACGCCCGGCTCATCTGGTACTGTCCTGAGCCAGGCATCCAGTCTTTTCTTGAAGACTTCAACTTTGACCCCCGTTACGTTTCTGAGGTCCTTAGGAAGCTGGTTGAAAAGTCTTGGCCCCTGACAACCAAGCTATTTTCCTTCAGGGTTGAGGAGGTCCCTTGTCGTGCTTTTAATTTGGGAACACTACACATTCTGCCTTTCCTATTTTCCAGTGTTGTTTGAATGGTAATTGGGTTTAGTTTTAGGTTTGGTACCAGTTTTTCGATCATTTTCCATATGTAGATTATGATGTACCTCTCTCTTCTTCTTTCCAGTGAGTACAGATTTAGTTTACGTAGTCTTTCCCAGTAGTTGAGTTCTTTGCAGCCATCAATCTTGGCTGTGAAATGCCTTTGCGTTTCTTTATATATATATACACACATCGGAAGTGACTCGTCTTCCCCTGTGAACAGACGTGTTTTATCGAGTGTCCAGTGTTAACAATTGAATAAGTTGTTTCAGTCAAAGTAACTTTAAAAAGATAGTGTTCGGTACCATCTTAACTAATTACCTCGCGTTACGAATTATTCATAGCAGAATATATCTTTTTTCTTGACTTTATTTATTATTATATTTACTTAATTAAACGAAGTAAAATGCATATAGCTTGTTTTGTGGTGTACTAGAAGTGTGAAATTCCAATCTTGTGGTAAACTTGGTCTAATAAGGTTGATTTTGTTTTGCTAAGGATAAGCAAACGGTGAAATTCTAATTTGGTAGAAAACGTGGTCTAATAAGGTTGATTTTGCTTTGCTAATGATAAGCAGGCAGCGTGTGGTCACCCTCCGTGGGGAAAAATCGGTCGAACGCAGGCAGATAAGTTATTTCTTACTATTAATTTATTTTACTTAATTTACTTTTTACTATTAATTACTTTTTCATTATTAATTTACAAACGCTAGTAATTTAATTATTAATTGGCACCCCGATCAAGTACTTGCAATCAGTGTGAAGGGAAGTTTGCTGCTTACATGTTTAATTTAACTAATAATAATGATCAGTTAGTTTGCAGGTGGTGTTTGAACATGGATTGCTGAAGAAAGAACTACAGCGTGAGAGTGAGGCCAGAGTGAGGCTTGAAGAAAGGGTGATGCTCCTGACGGCAAAATTAGAATCCCTTGGGCCTTCTGAGAGGAGTTATTCTTCAGTCACGGCCTCTCCTGCCTCAATTTCTACTAATGGTATAAATAGTTCAACCAACCCTATCTCTTCCCCTAGTTCCCGACCCTTCGTTTAAGTGCATAATGGAGCCCCATTGAGCCAACCTAAGACTTGTCTACCCGTAATAACAAACACTAAGTTTTCTGTTTTAGGTTCCGAAGACGATGATGAACCTGAAATACGACTCGTTGGTGATTCCATTGTTTGAGGTCAGCCTGAGGAATTCTGTGGAAGAAACCCCCGTCGTAGGCGCCGTTACTGCTACCCTGGTGCAAGGGTGGAGGATATAACGAATAGTGTTGACCAGACGAAACCTCTGAGGACACAATATTTATTAATCATGTCGGTACTAATAACGTTTTAAATTCTAGATCAGAAGAGCTGCTGGCTAGGTACAGGGACTTGTTAGAGCGACTAAAGGAAAAGACTAATGAGATTGTTTTAACAGGTATACTTCCTCGAATTATCCAACGTAACGAGTTCTACAGAAAGGCGACCTATATTAACAGTAATTTAAAGTCTTTTTGCCAACAGGAAGGAGTGCATTTTGCGAATTTTTGGAACAGTTTCTACGGCAGGAAGGACTTGTTCCACGGAGATGGACTTCATCTTAATGAGGGTGGGGCTGTGCGTTTAGGAAGACTACTTCATAATACTGTCTCTTCTTTTCAGGCTGCCGTAACTCGACCGGTTCCGGCGTAATTTCATTAAATTACAGGCCAAAAAATATGAATTTACCTTGCGTACGCGAAGGAAACGCGGTTTTAACAAATATGAAGGCTCTATCTTTAAATGCTCGTAGCCCGAAACAAAATAAACGATTTTTTCTTTAATTGCTTGCAAAGACTGATTTAATTGCGATAAATGAATCGTGGCTTAGCACTGAAATACGTGACTTTGTAGGGGAGTATCAAATTAGAAGTTATAGACTTTTTGTTAAAAAGAATAGGTAGGCGAGGAGGTGTTATGTTGTATATCAAAGATAATATTGCGAACGCTATAGAATTAAAGGACAGAATTCCAGAACCGATAGATTCGACTATAGCAGAACTTAAATTGAACGATTTCAAACTTCTTGTTGCCGTTATATATAGGCCCCCTAATCAAACAGCTGATACGGACGAAGCGTTATATCGTGAACTAAAGAGAATAATACGTAATGAGCAGGCCTTAATTATGGGTGACTTTAATTGCGCTAAGGGTAACCGTTTAGTTAATTTTCTCGAGGCTAGCATTCTTATTCAAAAGGTTGGGAACCTACGAGGTTGGACAGTATTTTAGATTTAGTAATAACTACGTGTGAAAGTAAATAACAAGCCCTTGTGGTTTACGTCTAGAGTAGGGGATATTATAAAGAGTAGAGATAGGGCTTATAGGCTACATAAGTGCGATAAAAAATTTGTGGTTACGAAACAAATATATATCTCTAAGGCGTGAAGCAAAAAGCGTAATAAAAAAGTCCAAGCGCGACTTGAAATTTCCATAGTTCGTGATGGCAAAGAAAACCACAAGCGATTTTTGCAATACGTCAATAACAGGAACCCGGTAAAGAGCGTGTTAGGACCATTGAGAAATTCTGACGGTGAGCTAGTTTCCAAGAACAAGCAAATGGCTACTCTGCTAAACGAATTTTTTACGTTAGTTTTTACAATAGAAGATGTAACGAATATACCTACGGTCATAGAAATAATACCTATCGATAATGGTATACTTTTAGATAATATTGTGGTGAGTGAAATGAAAATGCTTAAATCACCGGGTCCGGATTCCATATATCCCATACAACTAAAAGAATTAAAAGAAGGCATTGTTGTGCCGCTAACAAAGTTTTTTAATACGTCTATTTCTGAGGAGTGCGTACCAGATAATTTCAAGTTAGCAAATGTAACATATTTTTAAGAAAGGCGATAAATGTGTGGCGGGAAATTATAGGCCAATTATAGGTAAGCTACTGGAATCGATAATTAGGGATCGTATAGTCGAACACTTAGAATTGCATAACTTGATTACAAGTACGCAGCACGGTTTTAGGCGAAACAAATCTTGCTTAACTAATCTTAGAATTTTTCCAAAGCGTGGTTGAAGTTTACGAAAGTCATCGGGAGGTAGATGTAGTGTATTTATTTTCAAAAAGCGTTTGACACCGTACCGCGCAAAAGCCTCGTTGAAAAAACTAAGGCTCATGGAATCAGGGGTGTAGTAATAAATTGGATAGAAGAGTGGTTGCGAGGTAGGAAGCAGGGTGGTGTTGATGGAATGGAGTCTTGGGCTAATGTAGCGAGCGGCGTTCCTCAGGGTTCTGTATTGGGCCCCTTGCTTTTTCTTATATATATTAACGATTTAGATGTCGGTCTAGTCAGTACAGTTTCAAAGTTTGCGGATGAAACGAAGTTGGGTGGTAGGGCGATTAATGACGAAGATAGAGGTAAAATCCAGGAAGATCTGAATAAAATCGTAAATTGGTCGGTCACATGGCAAATGAGATTTAACGTCAATAAATGCGAAATTTTACATATAGGTTCGCGTAACGGTAATTTTGTGTATAGTATGTCAGAGAAGGAGTTGGCAAGCTTAGATCAGGAAAAAAGATCTGGGAGTTATAGTCACTGGTGATTTAAAAGTAGCGAAACAAAGTACAGCAGCGGTCAGTAAGGCAAAGTGCTAGGTTTTATAGCTAGGAATTTTGAGTACAAATCGCGCGATATTATAGTTCCTCTTTAAAAATCATTAATTAGACCCCATTTGGAGTACGCGATCCAATTTTTGAATCCACATATGCGCAAAGATATAGACAAAATCGAAAGAGTTCAAAAACGAGCAACTAAGATGATTCCGTCGCTTAGGTCAAAGTCGTATGAGGAGAGGCTTAAGGAGTTAAAATTGACTACACTCGATACTAGGAGGCTAAGGGGTGATCTAATCCAAGTTTTTAAAATTATGAATGGGTTCGATAACGTAGACAGAGATAGTTTTTTCGAAATAGCACAATATAGTAGAACTAGAAATAACGGGTGTAAGCTGACAAGTAGAAGGTTCGAGACAGCAGTTGGCAAAACCATTTTACGCATAGAATAGTTTGCTGGTAGAAGTAATTAGTAGCACGTCTATAAACATGTCTAAAAATCAACTAGATGCATATGTTCAGGTCTACAGAAGCTAAGGCTAACAAAGACCCTAAGATCCACTCTAAGGTTAGCCCGAGAGAAAGAAGAGAGTAGGGGGTTAAAAGAAGAGAATAAAGGGTTAAGTAAGTAGCAAAACCTATCATTCGTAGGTTAACATTCATTCAGAAAAAGAGAGAGAAAGACTCACCATCATCATATGCCGGCCACTGCCGACAAGTCGGAAAAATAGTAGAAGAGAATAGGAAAGGGGTGAAATATGAAAAGAAGTAAAATAAGAATGCTTACAAACCATGCAAACAGTCTTAACTCGAACACTGTCATACCATGCAAACTACAGACGTGCAAGTAAAGAGAGGATAAGAAAAGAACAAAAAAAAGTAAGAAGAGTATAACAAAAAGTGGGTTAATTTACGCTACGAGCTACATCTAAGTTCGTGTTAGGCTATTTTTTTTTAATATAATTTTATTGCTGGCATATCACACGCTGGCATTAATCGTCAACAGACTCAAACCTCGACCATTACCCCCAGAGCTCCTGTTGCTAATTGTTTTATTATTTTAAACGACGTTAATATTTTTAAAATGCCTATCTAAACGGTTTTTAAACATATTAACGCTGGTAGAGTTCACGACGGACGCGGGAAGATTATTCCATTTATCAATTACTTTAAACGTAAAAAAGTTTTTAGCGATGTTAGTAATGAAACGTCTGCCACGTAATTTAAATCCATTATTACAATTATTGCTATTATCGAAAATGAACAATTTGTCAAAATTTACGTTATTGATTTTAATTAACGATTTTGAAAATTTCAATAAGCTTCCCCCTTAATCTAGAAGACGTGTTGCGTAGTGACCTAACAGTGTTTGTAATTGTGTATTACGCATGTCCTCCGTGGTGTCGGAGGGTACTTACAATTAGGTATATATATATATATATATATATATATATATAATATATAGTGGCCTAGAAAGTAGGCTTACTATAATTTATGAATTAAATTTGAAACGAATGCGTAGGGCAGGGGTGGCGAACCTTTTTACAGTTGCGTGCCAAAAAAAAATCATGTAAACCATAAAAAAAAATTCGCGTGCCCACCAAAGTTTATACATATTACACCAAATTATAAACATTAAGTCTATTATTTTATACTCATTATTGCAACGTTATTGCATTTTGCTTAGGCGTGCCAAGCAAATTTGATCGCGCGCCCAAATGGGCACGCGTGCCATAGGTTCGCCACCACTGGCGTAGGGTCACTAGTCTGGGCACAGCTCAAACAAACAATACTTAATAAGGAGATAGAAATGATTTTCTTTTTTTGTTAAATTAGAAAAATAGATGAAGTATTTGTTCACAGTGATTAACAATTATGTATACGATAATTGTGCTATATTACAATGATTGATTATTAACAATAAGAAATGGTTTATACAGTATAAGAGTTAAGTGAATACAATAATGGGATCACTTTAACATATTGCTTCCCAAAGCATTCGGGAAGCAATATGTTAAAGTGATCCCTCCTGGGAAGCAATATGTTAAAGTGATTAACACTAGGAAGCAATACGTTAAAAAGAGAAAGGTTGGTTGGTTAGAAAGAGGTTGGTAATCTAGGAGATAACCTGCCAACCGTAAACAAAACTATAAATGTTAACAAAGTTATAAACTTGTCCAGTTCTTTCTTGGTATTATAAGGGGTTCCAAAAAACCTTAGCCCCCCATTTGCAGCCTCTCCGAATTGGTGATTCGGAGAGGCAACGTGTGATAGATCGCATACGAGCAATAACATTTCGGGAAGCTCGTGATGCTGGAGCCACCTTTATAACACGTTCATGGGTTGCCAAAAAGTTGCGAAGAAGTGAGGACTTCGTCAAAAGAAATTGGAATAAAACTTTGGATGAATGTGAAATGGATACAACCAAATCTGGGCGCCCAAATTTGCCACTCTCTCAGGAAACAAAGGACATCATTGAGAGCGGTACGCGTAAGCGGAAAAACAGCTGTGCTAAACTTTCTAGAGAGATCGAAGTGTTGAGAGGAAAGATCGTTAGTGGTGGGATCATTCGACTGCACCGTCATAGGCAAGGTTTAAAGCCTTGGCATGAACTTCCAAAGCCAAGAAAAACTCAACTTAACATCGATGACAGAATGTGGTTTGCCCATTATCTTGAAGATTGGGATGTGGATGATTTCATGCATTTAGCTGTCTCCAATGAATTTTTTGTTTACGTAACACGTCGGCCTAACTACCAAAATGATCGAGTGTGGGCCACAACACCAGATGAAATCGATGACAATGAACATTATCGCGAATTATTAAAAAGTCCAGACTGTGTTGGTGTGTTTGTTTTGTTCACTGCAAAGAAGCTCATGTGGGTGCTGAAGCCAAATGGTTAGAGTTGGGATGGACAGTAGTTTCGTAATATTATTCTATCCCAGCATGTCATTCCTTTTCTAAGAAACCCAAACAATGTTATGGATGTCGATCAGGTCACACTTCTGCACGATAAGGTCCCCTGCTTTAAGGCATTAGCCACTCAACAGTTGTTGCGGAACCATGAGATCGATTTCTTTGGAAATGAAGAATGGCCAGGAAATTCTGCTGACCTGAACGTCTGTGAACACATTGGATCAGTTATAAAGGACAAGGTTGAATGTCTCTTGTTTCAAGAACCTGCAGCAAATCGATTTTCGAAGGATACAATGACGCAACACATTGAAACTGTTTTAGCAAATTTGCGTAACGATCAAGATCTATTCACGTCACTTTTGGCAGGCTATCCAAAGCGAATTCAGGCTGTCTTGGAAGCCAATGGCGGGAACACCAAGTTTTAATTTTTCTCATTAAATGCAGGATTAAATTCTCTTTTGTGAGGTATGTTTACTTTTACTGTACCTCTAATGGTTTAGGCCAGCGCTGTCCAACTTGCGGCCCGCGGAATGGACGTTTGCCAAATTTCATTTCTGAATTTTCTTCCCTATTTTGTCATTTCTAGTAGGGAAAACAACATTCAGCGGGTTCCTAAGTCGTATTAACCAACAGTGTATGATTATAGGCAACATCTTGGCCGCGCTTTATAGAAGTTGGACAGCAGTGGTTTAGGCCATGGGCAGGGGGCTAAGGTTTATTGGAGCCCCGTACTATACAATAGGGTGTGTCGAATTTTTCAATTTTCAAATTCCAAATATGAGGGGTGCTAAAAAGTTGCAGCATGACTTAGGAATTCTAAAGATATTTTTGTTGATTTAATATAATTTAGTTTTGCTTGGTAAGAAGCTACATAAAAATAGTGACTTTTTTTACTTTTTTGTGGAATTATATAATAATTATTATATTAATAATTATATATGCTGTATATATAATGCACTGCTGTTTTTGCTTATTTCACAGGTTGAAACATATTCATCAGTGTGCTGAAGATTACTTGTCCGTCAGTGCTACCATCCTAACCAGTGGGAATTGACCTACAATGGCTTCTAAAAGGAGGACAAGACTGGGGACATTCACACATATGAGCAACCTAATTGGAACTGGTAGAGAGTTGTTGCCCTCTGAACTCCCAACTCTGCGAGACGTTCTGAAATATGGGCTACTGCTAAGAGAACAAAGTGGTGAGGATGTGAGAAACTACCCAGCAGTCAGTCTTGCAAAGGACATTTACCCTAAAGTGCTTGAAAAGTGGGAACGAGCAAACAGTTCTTTTGTAGCCCCCGTTGTAAATTCACGAGTCACAATCTTAAACAAGATCCAAGAGAGCTGGGAGCAGGCCAAAAACATATCTCTTGGGAGAGGAAAGCTACATGTCAAAGAGGCTTTCATTGCAAAACTTGACAAGCTTTTTGACATCCTCAGTTGCAAGTGTAAAATTGTTCTCTGCTCTGAATTTGGCTGCCTTGCAGATGCTGGTTGCAAAAACGAAACTCACATTAACTGTACATGCCCTAGGGAGATGAAGATCCCTGTGAAGGAACTTGCTTTCATTAAAGGTCAGATAGACAAGTCTGGTTCTATTGGACCACATCAGATTGGCTTGCCAGATCAACCTGAGCACAACAGACAAGTCAAAAAGCAGAAGCGGCAAGAAGACGAAAGAAGAAGGCTTGCTGAATATAAGCAGACAAGTAAGCAGGATGTTTCAATGCCATCAAATGAAATAATTTTCTCTGATGATGAAAATGAAGAACAAATAGCTGATGCTCAAGATGGAAAGGATGGAAGTTATGAAGTGACATTAGAAATACCAAGCACGTCTTCAACCTCCAATAAAAAGCCAGAGTACAACACATTAGAAATACCTAATGTTGCTATGCATAGCATCAGATATGGTGTTGGCCTGCGTGCCACAGCTGCCATCACCACTGCTGCCTTTATGGATGCTGGCTTCATCATTGAAGAAGACAAGAGACTTGTAGTTGATCACAATAAAGTCAAGAGGGCCCAAGAAAAAGTTATGAGATCCCTGGATCAGGAATTTGATGATCTTTGTAAGAAGGGTGAAATTGACTGCATCTTCTTTGACGGCCGTCAAGATACAACTAAAGTTATGCTGAAAGCAGACAATTCAGATCATCAGTTCCCCAGCATCATCAAAGAAGAGCATTATTCTGTGTGCAGTGAGCCAGGTGGAAGATATCTCTTCCACTTCACTCCTGAGAAAGGCTCAACGAGAAAAAAACCTGCTGAAGTTACTGCTAATAATCTTGTAGATTTCATGAAGAAGAAGGGCATTGATAAAAGCCTGCAGGCCATTGGAGGTGATTCTACAAATGTTAACACTGGCTGGGAGGGTGGTTCCATGCATTGGGTAGAGGTCAAGCTTTGCCGTAAGCTGATGTGGTTGGTTTGTGCCCTCCACACTAACGAGTTACCCTGCGACACTTGATCACAGCACTGGATGGGAAGACCTTGTCTAACAACAAGTGGACAGGTAACATTGGCAAGATGCTAGACACTGCAGCCGAACTTGAAATTGATCCTTCATTCACCAAACTCTCAATTGGAGAGCCTCTTACTTCACTGAGTGACAATGTCGTAAAGGATCTCTCTACTGATCAAGCGTACGGGTATAGGATCACACAGGCCATAAGGACAGGAGAACTTCCCACAGATCTGGCCCTTCTTGAAATTGGTCCAGTGAGCCATTCAAGGTGGTTGACAACAGCAAACAGGCTTTGTCGCATATGGGTTTCAAAACATGGCCTTAAAGGCAAAACCCTCAACAACTTAAGACTGATAGTGGAATACATTGTTGGTGTGTACTACCCTGTTGGTTCAACATCAAAGTAAAACACTCTTGGGTGGAAGGCCCACGCCACATCTTGTTTCAGCTGCGGCTAGTTAGGCTGCAAAAGAAGGCTGTAGTGGATGCTGTTTTGCCAACCATCAAGCGCTCAGCATGGTATGCATTCAGCGAAATGATAATCCAGACACTCTTGTGCTCAGATAGATGACAGTGAGGAGAGGAGAGCTGGTGTCCAAAAGATTGTTGACATGAGGGGTGGAGATGATGACACACTTGGAGATCTTTCTGTACGTCCCAGGAAGACACCTTCCATCAACCCCAGTGCTTCTTCCGTGTTGGAGCTGACAGACTGGTGTGACGGGGTATTTGAACCTCCTTTGACATGTAAACTGACTACAGCGGAAGTAAAGAAGTTCTTTGACAAGCCTATGCAAGTTCCACAGTGGCCCTGTCATGCTCAGTCAATAGAGATGTGTGAAACAAGTCACAGAGGCAGCAGGCAGGGTGTATACACATGAGAAACGTGAGGGCTATATCAGAGGCCAAGAAGCAAGTCGGCGGCTGATGTCCAAGAACGAATCAAAGCAAGACTTGATGAAACTTGTTGTTTAAATATTTTTTTTTACTGATGTCATTACTTTCTAATGTTGTTTTATGATTACAAGGATATGTTTTATGATTACTAGGATATGTTTTATGCAGAGAAACTAAAATTTTTATAGCATTACCTGACATTTTGAGAAGCTAAAATTAATAAAAGTTGTTTTCCGAGAGCAATTTATGTGTTTTTTAATCAAACGTAGATTTACCAAGCTAAGTGTTGAACAATCACAAAAATAATAGCAGATTTGAATTCTTCACATCCAAAAACATATTTTTAAAACCCCTCAGTGAAGGAATTGGCAAAAATTAATTTTCACCTCCCAAATTGACACACCCTACTATACAAGTCGGTTGATGATTGGTTAGGTTAAGTCGTGATATTTTCGTTAGTTTTAACGAAAATATCACAACTTAACCTAACCAATCGTCAAGGGCATACAGTTGACCTACAATACATGAAACGGAAAAGACCATATAGAGCAACAATTCTAATAAATTTACTTTCAATCTAATATTTTAACATGTTATGATTTACTTTTCATGCCTTTACTTTATTAAAGCGAACATTTTTTATCGTACTCCTTATCCTAAATATTGGGAAGCAATATGGTAAAGTGATTAACAGTGGGAAGCAATATGTTAAAGAGAGATTCCTGGGAAGCAATATGTTAAAGTGATACCAATAATGACAAGAAACACTAATTTAGGGAGGCTAATGAGATTTACGGCAGTAAACACACAATAACAAATAATTAAGTCAATAATAACTGAGGTAATGAACGTACGGTATTGATACAGTAAACAGATTAGGCAAGTCAAATAAAATATATAAATGAGCAAATAAACAAGCGGATACAAATATAGTAAAATAATTGAATAGGCCTACTGCAGTCGTAATGGGAAAGTTAGTTTGGCGGTTGTTTGGGGACATTTTGAAGATAGCCTATTCGCTAGGCTGAGGATATACACTGAAGTTATGTAGGCTACGCGGGAGTTGCTTAACACGAAGACAGAAAGGTAGGCCAAATCCGTTTGTGTACTACGAGAAGGTTTACGGACCTGGGCTTCGAAGCAGATGTATCTGAAGGCGGACTGGGCCTGCCGGCGAGAGGATGAGTGTTGAGGGCCGGTTGAAACTTGTTGAAAAGGGGTCCAGCGGAAACTCCTGCAGCAGTGATGTTGCTTCTTGCAGGATGAAATTG
Source organism: Bathynomus jamesi (assembly GCA_023014485.1). Classification (NCBI taxonomy): domain Eukaryota; kingdom Metazoa; phylum Arthropoda; class Malacostraca; order Isopoda; family Cirolanidae; genus Bathynomus; species Bathynomus jamesi. The sequence continues at coordinate 407,723 of JAJOZX010004058.1, forward strand.
TAGAGGATCTTACTTGATGAGAGACTTCGTGTATACTCGACCGGAGCCTTGAAGAACGGCGGCTGCTCTGAAGGCCGGAGAGTGACGACAAAAACGAAAAAATGGCAAGTGAGAGTGAGTTGAGAAAGAACTCGCATTTTTATAGGCCTTGGTGACGTCCTCTGGCGGGCATTTCGGGAAATATCACAAAATTTGTGTTTCCTCCGTGGGCCTGCTCTATGCCCACATGTTTGAGTTTTATAGCCTTGTTTACAATTTCCAGCCATGAAATAAAGCGCACACACACACACACACACATATACAGTATATATATATATTTAGGCCGGGTCGAAAATGGGAAATTTTTTATTTCTTAAAAAGTACACTATGTGAGAAGTTTCATTTTATCATCTTAACAACATATTAAAATATCAATCATGTGCTACCCCTGCTACCCCTAGCACATACCCCCCCACACTTTTTTACCCTCATACTTGCATATATTTAAATGGGAAAAAATGTTATTTCTTAAAAAGTACACTATGTGAGTTTTTTTTATCACTTTAAGAAAATATTAAAAAATCAAGCATGTGCTACCCTACTACCCCTATCACATGCCCCTCCCTTTTTTACCTTTATATTTGCATATGTTTAAAATTGTTATATGTTACATGATAAGTTGTTTGTTTAATGCTTGATATTTTTATGTTTCAGATGAATAGAAATAATTTTTCAGATAAATAGAAATAATTTGCATTTGCTTTAATTATAATTGGAATTATCATAAATTATAAATTACATACAATTTGATTTTACTTCTGAATATAAACTATGACTACTAGAAGCAAGTCCTCAAATGCAGCCGTTGGATATCCTACGGAATTCCCAGCAGCCATGACTCCTTCAAAAGCAGATGTTGTGAGACACTACCTTTTTGTGCGCCGTCGTGAAGAAGCTAAATCAAAAGGATCAGCAACTGCTAATGATTGTTACAGGGTTGTTGTAAAAGATATTGAAGACATTTGGATGAAATTTTCTTTTCCTACGATTAACACCAAAGGTGTTATATTATTATTATATTATTATATCTTAAAGTCAGTCGACTAATAGAAGAAGCCTCAAAATTGAACAAGGTGCCGTAACATCGAAGAAATGAAAGTTTTGCCTTAAAAGTAGATCAGTATGATGAAATGTTTGCTCTCTCTTCTTGTGAATGTTTTGATGAGGGAATTGATAGGAAATCTTGCAGGTGTAAGCAGTGGTGTAGTGCTAAATAAAGAAGTGAGGGAACGCATTTTGAAAGTGTTACTCAGATGCGGGGGGACAATGGCGAGCGCGGCGAGCCCATACAGCTGGGGGTCCGGGGGCACTGTAAGCCCCCGAGAAATCTTTTGAAATCTGACCAATTTCAGGGATATTTTGAGGTCATAGCACTGGATATTAGGATATATTCCAAGGTTGAAGATGCAGTATTTCCAGTGTCATTAGATATATGACATCCAGTACGATCAATAAAAATAGCTAACAACTGGAATGATTAACTAAAAAAAAGTTAACAACTGGTACGCCGTGGTGACTGTTTCACCAGATCTTATAGGCTAGCATTGCCTCAGTCGAAGCTAAAAGAAATGAAACAGTTAATGATTCTTTCTCATATTTCTTCTAGGGGTGGGAATTAAAATTTCATGACGTTAGAGATTTGTAAGTTCGGATTTATTTGAAATAGTGAGGGAACGCCGTTCCGTCTACCAAAAAAAGTAAGGGAACGCCGTTCCCACGCGTTCCCACAGCACTACACCACTGGGTGTAAGGATAAAATACCAATGGCAGAATGGGAGTCTTTTGTGGGTCAAAAACAAAGAAAAAAATCAGTTAGGACCAATTGATCGCATAGCTAATTCAACAAAGAAGAGATCTTTAGCAAGAGCCCAAGAAGCACAAAACCGTCAACTAAATGCACAAGAAGAAATGACTGAAGCCACCAATGTTTTACCATCAGAATTTATAGAAAATATCGAAGAAGACATGGATGTAGATTCAGAGAGTCAGGATGTAGATTATGAGGCCGATTTAGAATTGACTGAGAATATTCAGAACAGGCACTCCTATAAAAACCTAGCATTAACAGCAGATCGTTCTCGTGTAAGTTGTAGAGCTGCAGATGCAATAGTCAATGTAGCTTTAAAAGATATGGGGGTCCTTAACCACACCAACATGCTTGACAGAAAGAAATTAGAAAGAGAAAGACATCTAGGCCTTAAGTAATTACGAAGAAAAATAGACAAACGTTTGTAATTGTAACAAATTATCACCTTTCAAATTTAATACATAAACAATAACTATAATTTGCTCTGGGCAAATGAAGGAAAAAACCGACAAAAATTATAGAATTTCGCAACGTTGATCGCACCCTAACAACCAATAAAGTAACTTATGGCATTTACATCAAGGAAAAGAACGAAATATATACTGTATGTAGCGGACCGACAAGAAATAGACTAACAAGTAGACAGACAAATTCTTCCTTCCACACCATCATCAAACATTCTTGGAAGACACACGTGGCCAAGGAATCAGAAACAATGAAAACGTCTGTTTTCTTCCCAAAAGGCGCGAAAGCAAGCCATTATCAAGGACGCGTAGGCGGAGTTTCAAGAAATGCCCGCGAAGGTTTCCGCGTCACAGAGGTTATACAAGCGAGTTTCCACTGATACACTTTCTCACTCTCACTCACTTGCTCTCCACCTTCACGAGCAGAACTCGTCACGTCAACCGCCCTCCGGCTTCCCGCGGAGGAGCGGCCTGCTGTTCCTTCAAGGCCTTCGTTCTATCATCAGTAAGGTTCTCTACCAAACCCACTCCGTTCGTGCGTTCATCTCGTAATTCATCCTTCACGTCGTTTACAGCGTCAGCTTTAGCCGGCTTCCTTCAGGGCCCACTTCAACAACGCTTCACCCAAGAACGCATCATCACTCGAAGTAGGCGAAGTCTTTCCCGCTGGGCGTTTTCATTGGCCTCTTTCACCACACCTCAACTGTTTACAATCATCTTCGGAGCACCGGCAAAGCTCAACGCTACGAGAAGTCATCCTCAAGGTGGACACATTACGTGACTCGACGGCGAAGCTACAAACCCAAATCACTCCACATCTGGTCAGTTTTCACCGCTTTACGAAAACGGCCGTCAACGAGAATCCATTAGGCCCATCAGACCTTGACTTACGGAACAAACTTCCAAGAGGCAACAACACCCGGGCCTACGGTAATAGGTTCACCCTTAACACATATTCTACAGAGGTTTTCATCGTCCCGGTAAGCTAAGTGCATCTTTTCTAAGTAACTCTCATGAAGCCTACACCAGCCTACCGCCGAACGGCAGGCTATACTCCCAAAGTGTGTAATTAAGCGTTCCAACTGACTCTCGTTAAAGAACGCAGTAGGCCTATTCCCCAACTCAAGTGTCATTCCAGTACCGTAATCGATGTGGAGTGATTTGGGTTTGTAGCTTCGCCGTCGAGTCACGTAATGTGTCCACCTTGAGGATGGCTTCTCGTAGCGTTGAGCTTTGCCGGTGCTCCCGAAGATGATTGTAACAGTTGAGGGTGGTGAAAGAGGCCAATGAAAACGCCTCCAGCGGGAGACTTCGCCTACTTCGAGTGATGATGCGTTCTTGGGTGAAGCGTGTTGAAGTGGGCCCTGAAGGAAGCCGGCTAAAGCTGACGCTGTAACGACGTGAAGGATGAACTTACGAGATGAACGCACGAACGGAGTGGGGTTTGGTAGAGAACCTTACTTGATGATAGAACGAAGGCCTTGAAGGAACAGCTGGCCGCTCCTCCGGCGGGAAGCCGGAGGGCGGTTGACGTGACGAGTTCTGCTCGTGAAGGTGGAGAGCAAGTGAGTGAGAGTGTTTTTTTTTTTTTTTTTTCTGTTTAAGGTGCTTTCAACCCTGCTGGATTTGACACCATTTTTTTTTTTTTTGTAGAGAAAGGTGGTGAAAGAAGTAGTAGAAGATAATACTTGTTTTAAACAGTAATAACTGAGTGAGAGTGTTTTTGTTTGTTTTTTTCTGTTTAAGGTGCTTTCAACCCTGCTGGATTATTGACACCATTTTTTTTTTTTTTTTTTGTAGAGAAAGGTGGTGAAAGAAGTAGTAGAAGCAATATGATAGGTAGGGAAACCAGAGTGAGAGTGAGAAAGTGTATCAGTGGAAACTCGCTTATATAACTTCTGTGACGCGGAAATCTTCGCGGGCATTTCTTGAAACTCCGCCCACTCGTCTTTGATAATGGCTTGCTTTCGCGCCTTTTGGGAAGAAAACAGACGTTTTCATTGTTTCTGATTCCTTGGCCACGTGTGTCTTCCAAGAATGTTTGATGATGGCGTGGAAGGAAGAATTTGTCTGTCTACTTGTTAGTCTATTTCTTGTCGGTCCGCTATATATATATATATATATATATATATATATCATCAAACAAACCAAACCAAACAATACTACACTGTATATAAATATGAATGAATGCATACATAGTAACCGTAATTATAGATTTTTTAGAAATATATTGTTCAAACTATTTTCAGGAATAACATCGATACAGTTAAATACAAAAGACCAAAATGAAAACCTTCGCGCCATCAACTCACGACAACAACGAACAAACGTAACACCTCGTCAGGGGAGCACGGACAACATGCGTCCTCAAGATACCACAAAAACGCTACTGGCAATCTAAAAATGCCCTATTTCTGGTCCGCAATCAATCTAAACCTCCAAATGCACGAGTAAACCCGCATAAAGTTTAAAATATAAAACATTTATCCAACATAATCATTGAATAACGAAATTTAAACGTAAATGCCTAAAAATAAAACACTCCCATTAATTCCAATCTGCAACTTCAAATTCAGCACGAAGAAACCCTATAATTTACCCCATAATTTCACCCCCATCAAATACACCATCGTTTTAACACCAGACTGTTCAGGGGTTTTATACACAAACCTAACTATACAATATAAACTGCAGGAAGTACACTTTCTTTCAAAGTAGCAGTTGTATGGAATGTAATTCCCATGCATGTCAGGCAGGCTTCATCACTAAATGTATTTGGCAAATCATTAAAAAAGTACTTCATTTAATTAAAATATGCTAATTTCATTAAGCAACTTTAATTTCGTAATTTGCTCTTTTTTATATTTTTTTTAATTAAGCAGCATTTACAGTATTTTCGGTGCTCTTCCAATATGTGCTCTACCTTAAAATTTACATTCCAATACGTGATCTACCTTAGATTATTCGGATTAGCAGCAGGTACGTTAGTTAGCCTTATAAGGCTAACTAACGAAAATATCACGACTTAACCTAACCAATCGTCAAGGGCGTATAGTTGACCTAACGATTGGTTAGGTTAAGTCATGATATTTTCGTTAGTTAGCCTTATAAGGCTAGTTTCACGGTAGAGCACGTATTGGAATATGGTAGATCGCAGTTTCGCGGTAGAGCACATATTGGAAGAGCACCGTATTTTCAACTATTTTCAAATTATTTAATTTAAAATTATGTAACATTTTGTAAACTTTATATTGTATTTATTATTATTATTGTTATTATTTTATCACTATTACTCTTACTTGCCACTTTCACTATTTTTTTTAATGAATAAACTAAATGCCATTAATTCTGCCTAAAAAGCCTCCATGCTTTCAAGGGCATATTCAGATGAGAGTGCTGTGAATATATTAATGTCATAGAATATTTACACACACTGTAAAACTCTGTCACTTATACTCTTTTCTGAATAAAGTTTTTGAGTCTTGAATTTTGAATAATTTACAAAAACATTTGAGAAACAAGTCTCTCCTTCAATACGAAACCCAGCATGGTTTGCATATCACATTAATTCCAGTAATTCAACGCCCACTATCAGAAATAGTTACAATTTTTTCTAATGAAATAGATGTGAAATAAAAATATTGTGAAACGTCTATACAAATTTGGGCTGAAATAAAAACATACCGAAAGAAAATAAGTTAATTTAACAGTAATGTACAATATTATATTATTATTATTACCTGAAAATATAAAAAGAACCGAAATAAAAGTTACTTTATACGAGATGCGCCTTCAGAAAACAAAAGTTTCCTAATTTATCACAATTTTCTTTTGGTCACAAATATTATGACCATCATAACGCCCAAATAAAAAGTTTTTTAACAAATTACCATTTTACAAAAGATAAAAATATCGTATCTGGATTTACTTATAAAATTGAAGCAGAGAATTAGACTGAGTACAAGCTTAAACGAAAAGAAAACTAAAGAAAATTAAGTAAACCTACACTATAGTACTGTACTCGTATTATTTTCAAATTTCTTTTTTATCCAATTAATTTATTTCCTAAATTCTGTTTCAGCTAAACAAATTATAAGACTATGAATATCATTAGGCTGTTTATCGAGAGAAATAACATTTGCATACAACACAAACCTTTTTATACACGAACCAAAGCAACATTTGATGGCCAAAATTTTTCGTCTGATTTATAAAATGCAGTTACAAAATGTTTCCAAAATAGTAAACTCTGCTCCCTTTCAAAAAAGAAACTGACTATATTTTAAAGCGTATTAATATATGTACACACTAAATATGTTTTGAATCCTTCCAATATAATGTATATCAAGAAGCTACCCGATGATGTTTTTACGGCTCTATCTGGGCAAAACTATAGAAAGGCGTACGTTCATGATGGAATCTCTCCTGTTGTTCTCAAGAACTGTGCTTGTGTTTACACCCTGCCAAGGCAAACTCTTTCGTCTTTGTCTTTCATCTGATACGTTTCCTTCTTGCTGGAAGTTCGCTTTTATTCAGCCCCCCCAAAGAAGGGTGACCGCTCTCAATTCCTCAACTATCGTCCAACTTACTTGAATTCTTGTCTTTCTAAAGTTTTTGAACCTATCCTCAACAGGAAGATTCTTAAACTCACAATCTTCTTTCAGATCGTTAGTATGGGTCCCACAAGGGACGCTCTACTACCATTCTTCTTGCATCTTTCTTTGACACTTGGTCATACTCCTTTCGGGATTTCGGTGGAACCTTTGCTATTGCGCTAGACCAGTGGTTCTTAACCGGGGGGGGCGCGCCCCCCTAGAAACAGGAATTTCTCTAATTGTATTTGTTATTCTCTTAACGAGAGCATGGGCTAATATTGAGAAGTTATTGAGAATGTTATTTTGATTGAAGGGGGGCGTGGAGGGAAGGACCAATTCCTAGAGGGGGCATGGTAGTAAAAAGGTTAAGAACCACTGCGCTAGACATATCAAATGTTTCTGATAGAGTCTGGCACAAATCCTTAATTTCGAAACTTTCCTCCTTTGGTTTCTCTTTTTCTATCAGTGCCTTCCTCTCTGATTTCCTTTCTGGCCGATCTATATAGCTGCCGTTGTAGATGGTTACTGCTCTTCTTCTAAAGCTATTAATAGTGGTGTTCCTCAGGGCTCTGTACTCTCACCTACTCTCTTCTTTTTATTTATCAATGATATTTTAAGTCGCACTTCCTCTAATATTCATCATTATGCTGATGATTCCACCCTTCACTTCTCCACCCGCTTCAGTAGTATAGCCGCAAAAGAGGAGAGTGCAGGAATGTTGCAATTTATTACGTAATGTTGCAAACGGGGGTGGGGTTGTTGCAAAGTGGGGGTGGGGGTTGTTGCAAAAAATCCCCCCAAAGGGGGGTGGGAGATGCTGAAGGTGCAACAAGGGGGGTCATGAAACTTGGAGGCGGCGTTATCCCCCAAGAGAAAGGAGAGAAAGGGGGAGAGGTGTTCACCTGGCAGAAGCCAAGTGCATATTAATACTTCAGCCGAGTAGCGTTGTCTTATAGGCTCCTAATCAGCCAGTTGGCTGAGCCAAGGGGGGGGAGGGGTACACTGAAGGGGAGAGAGAGAGTAGCGGCCTTTGATTGCAAGGCATGCAACTTGGAGGCGGAGTTCTCCCCCAAGCTATTTTCGTTTACCTAACCTAAGAGGCCTCTAAGGGGTTTTCCCAAAGGGCCAGAAAGAGGACCAGAGGTCCTTGCTCGGCTGGGAGCCGAGCTTGAATGACTCCGTCATCAGCTTCTCACTCTTTTATAGACCTCTATTCCGGCTGAGTTGCCAGATAGCGCCATGTATTCAGTTGCCAGATAGCAAAAGCCATATAAAATACCACAATATATTTATATAGTTAATCAATTAATTGTTGGAAGATTCAACTGTTTATTTGAACACACGCTCCAATAAATCACTTAATTCCTATTTAAATACCGAACAACAGTGGTAAAAACGAAAGGTAAAGAAACGAAGAAAGTTGAAATTAACCAAAACACACGCTCGTCCATTCCCCCCAATCTCCTCACCCGATCTGTGTTTATATATATATATATTATATATATAGAAAGAATCATAATAATCGTGTCTATTTATTTTGTCAACCCTTATATATATATATATATATATATATTATATATAAATAAATATATATATAAATTGAATTTCACCAAATTAAAACCAAAACGCACGGTCGACCATTCCCCAATCTCCTCACCCCATCTGTGTTTGTATATATAAACGAATGAACAACTCGTGCACACACGCACACGCCTCTGTACATATCATGTGAATGAAAATCAGAAAAAATGCCAAACGTATATTAATTTAAACCAAAATGATGCTAAATAATGTATACAAAAATGAATTTTCTCCTTTTAATTATTCAATATAAGAATTAATCATTAAGCGTTGTTTTTCCTTTCACGAGGAAAGGATTTCTGTAAGTGTCTATAATTTATTCACAAGAAACATGATTTTATATATATGGAGGGTTGTAGTATCTCGTTTCACCGAATTAAAACCAAAACACACGGTCGACCACTCCCCCCAATCTCCTCACCCCATCTGTGTTTGTATATATAAACGAATGAACAACTCGTGCACACACGCACACGCCTCTGTACATATCATGTGAATGAAAATCAGAAAAAATGCCAAACGTATATTAATTTAAACCAAATGATGCTAAATAATGTATACAAAAATGAATTTTCTCCTTTTAATTATTCAATATAAGAAATTATTCATTAAGCGTTGTTTTTCCTTTCACGAGGAAAGGATTTCCGAGAATCTGGTCAACTCGAAACACACGCTCGTCCATTCCCCCAATCTCCTCACCCCATCTGTGTTTGTATATATAAACGAATGAACAACTCGTACACACACGCACACACACACGCACACACACGAGGAAAGGATTTCCGAGAATCTGGCCAATCGAATCGTTTACCCTGATGCCTTTTTTTGACCATAATTTTACCTTTCTTCCAGTCAACTTGAACAAAACCTCTTTGACTCCGTTCTTAGATATACCCACAATTATAATAAATAATAATCAGCGAAAGAAATAAGGTAGGCAACCTGAAAGTACTAATAATTATATATATATATATATATATATATATATAGAGAGAGAGAGAGAGAGAGAGAGAGATAGAGAGAGTTTTGTTCATTAATAAATAAAGGAATATGCTTGTATCTTTTGCCAGCAAATTCCATTCACGTAACCTAGAATTTTTCTATCACCCATAGTTTTCGAGAAAATAATATTTCCATTTACTCAGAGTTTTCCCAAAATTATTTAAAATTAAGTGTACTAATTTAATTTTACTTTCTTTTTTTCCAGGTTAACATACCCACAATTATAATAAATAATAATCAGCGAAAGAAATAAGGTAGGCAAACCTGAAAGTACTAATATATATATATATATATATATATATATATATATATATATATATATAGAAAGAAAGAGAGCGAGAGTTTTGTTCATTAATAAATAAAGGAATCCAGTGGTGGCCAACCATTTTTTGATGCGTGCCATTTTTAGGTTAGGTTTAATTCGGATGCGCCAAAAAAAAAAAATTGTGAAAACATTACTAATAACTTGTAAGTAAAAATAAAAATATAATATAAGGGACTACCATAGAAATGTAAGTGTCTAATTTATTCACAAGAAACACGATTTTATATATATGGAGGGTTGTAGTATCTCGTCAAATACTTCATTTAGATACTCACCATTATGCTAAAATCGAAATTTTTATGGCAATCGTTTTAAATGGTGGCCAACCATTTTTTGGTGCGTGCCATTTTTAGGTTAGGTTAATTCGGATGAGCCAAAAAAAAAATTTGTGAAAAAATTACTAATAACTTGTAAGTAAAAATATAATATAATATTTACCTTAAATAGAAATATAATGTGAAAAATATTTACCTTAATTTTTAGTTAACTACATCTTAACTGCTTAAATCTTTGATTTTTAATATTTAGTGTTAGAAGTGAAAATTTAGCACAATTCATACTAGACCTCGATGCGACACTTCAAAGTACTTGATAATATTTTGGGAAAAAATGGAAATATTATTTTCTCGAAAACTATGGGTGATAGAAAAATTCTGAAACCGGAATCAGCATCAAAAGTTCTATAAGAACACCAAATAATTTTCAAGAAACAAAAATGTTGTTCCCTAGTGTAATTAACTCTTTCTCGCCGAATTGGAAAGGTTTTCACTCCGCCTTAGACCCACAGTTTAACGTGGATTCAGAAATACATCTCGTCAGGGAATGATTGCTCACTATTTCATCGAGATAATTAAAGCTCATATACAGGACCTGCATTGTCTATAAGATCTGTGGGAAACTCTGAGTAAATGGAAATATTATTTTCTCGAAAACTATGGGTGATAGAAAAATTCTGAAACCTTGGAATCAGCATCAAAAGTTCTATAAGAAACACTAAATAGTTTTCAAGAAACAAAAATGTTGTTCCCTAGTGTAATTAACTCTTTCTCGCCGAATTGGAAAGGTTTTCACTCCGCCTTAGACCCACAGTTTAACGTGGAAACCGAATGCTCTTTTAAAAATATAATTAGGATATATTTCTTTATTATAAAATCCTCTCGATTACATTAGTGACTAATGATCCGGGAATAGTGGGGGAAAAATATTGACATGGTAAAGACAGCAAGGAGTAATACGAGCATTAAATCTATTGGAGAAAATATAAAGATGCCATTACTCGTCCGGACCCGTTATAGCGGATTGGTACACAAACTTATCATAGCTCCACCCAGCTACACTGGCAGCCAATCACTACGAACATCTGGCCTTAATCTTTTGGGGCGGAGCTTGGCGATTGTGCATATAAAAGGGATATTTTTCAGTTTGGAGTAACAGTAGCTATTTTCGCGTCAGTGAATAATCATTCCCTCTGCCAGTGCATTCCTCCACCATGGACCACGAACTGTACGTCTCCCGGATTTGTATGAAGAAGGTGACACTGCAGCATTAACTGCAATTAATCTTTTTAACGCAATTGACCGTGATGAATTATTTCCAACGCAAACCGTTGAAGATATTTGCAGTGACGCTCCTTACAATCCGACGCAAGGGACTACCATAGAAATGTAAGTGTCTATAATTTATTCACAAGAAACATGATTTTATATATATGGAGGGTTGTAGTATCTCGTCAAATACTTCATTTAGATACTCACCATTATGCTAAAATCGAAATTTTTTATGGCAATCGTTTTAAATGTTATTTGGATTTACCTCTTATCGCCATTATGCTAAAATCGAAATTTTTTATGGCAATCGTTTTAAATGTTATTTGGATTTACCTCTTAAATGAGTTTCGAACCAAAGATATCTTCACATAATGGGGTCTGTCTGTATACTCTGTATATGTTTTAAAAGAATGAACATTATTCCTTTAAGGTCCGATGAGGATTTGACACGTGTTATACAATCTTTTGAAGAATCTCGTGTCATGAATACGGAGGATATACTGATCAGTCAGCATAATGAATGTCACACCGAAATAATGTAAGTGTTTTTCGATCTTTTTGGGGTAAGAAGACAATATATTTTCATAAATTTATTAAATGAAAGAAATCAGTACAATAACCAACTACAGAATATACCGTTACAAATATACACACACGAACAAAAACATTATACTATACAACGAGTACGTACAATTGGAAAACGGATTTTTATCTGTCTGCATACCATTTCATCGTTTCGGCGAGTGTGGCACGGGTCAAATAAATTTAAAAAATTTATAAATTCTTTATCACATGACATATGCATGAGAAATGAGACGCAGTACATTCCGCAAGCATTACTAAAATATCCTTGTATACGAAACGGGTTCCATACAACTTCGGGAATATGTAACTGAGCGAGAAATTTTACAATAATAGGGTCACTCCAGGGTTGAGTACCGAGTGAATCAAAATAGTACAGGCGCTGTCTATTTTTAAAATAGACAGCGATCCAATGAATCCCTTCATTACCGATGACATCTGTGTTCACAATAAGACTACCGCATTCTCGCGTACTTGGCAAACTCAATGTTTCATTCTTCGCAAACACGCCGATAAATTTGGAACGTGTGACTCGTTCACTATTCATTACTTTCTGAAGTGTATTAGCATCCATTTTAAAAGTCAGTGATAACGCTCCTAAATCTATCTACTTCTATTAGGGCTTGCGATTCGAGATATACTAGTACACTAATAGGCGCGTCTATAGGCTTGGCGAATTCCAGCCGCACTGAGATGTTTCCGCTCTGCTGTGGGGTTAAATGCGTATTTACGCTAGCAGATAAGTCAGGTGTAATGTCAAACGGATAAAGGTTAAATTGATCAATGAATTCTTCCTGCGTTACCCCATTACCAAGCTCATCACAATCACCTGCAATATGGGTCAGATTACTATAGGCTCTGGCACAAAGAGGTAACACAGCGTCTGATGAATAGTCCGTACCCATTGTTCCACCCAAAGCAGTGCCATTAACGTATAGAGTTATATTTTTAAGTCCGAAATTCTCGAATTTAAAGGCACTTTTTATATTTTCCATTCACCGAAGCATGGTCCTGCATTCCGATTAATATCCTTTTAGGAAGATTTCCCAGGGCAATGTTTTCTATCTGCTTCGATGCCAACCCTGCAGGAACCGTATATAGTTTGATTTGTACTCTGTTAATAGGATATTTCACTGTAGCGTTTAGTAAATTTTTCTCAATTTCTAGTTGTTTTGGTGAACTTAATTTCACTCGCCGTACGCGGAGGTATGTGTCCATAATGTGAACCACAACGGGCTTTGCACCCTCTTCTTGATCAGCATCCAGATTTAAGCAGATCTCAGGACTCGTGCGGGTGAGCTTTATTTTCATATCCACCCCGTTGACAAGCAACTTCTCCTGGAAAGTGAAATCTGTGTGCAGCCGTCCAAAACACTCGTATATTTTCTTTTTAGAATTTTTAAATTTGTCCTTTATACTACTTTCATCTTTAGTTTGATAATATCCCTCGGCACTTAAAAAGGTAGCCTTCGCTTCTTTGGAAAAGTTGAGGACATTTTCCAGATAGGCTCGTAGATGATAGTACCCCGTGCCTGCCGATATGTTGGTCTGATTTAAATATACGTCACACTGGTTGAATATGGAGTGCAGAAAGTTTGTTTCAGGGTATGCAGCATATTTGTCATCGCAGACCGTTCCATCAGAATGGGCTATACGTAGCTTAGCGTACATGTGCACACAGCTTGGATCAAAAAAGTAAGGGCCTGAGCTGGGTATCACGAATTCTATAGGTGCACTCGGGGAACTAATTGTGTTTAAAGGGTTAATTGTAATAAAATCACTGTGCTCAATAGAAACTTGGGTTGGAGGCAGCTCAAAAAGGGACAGCTCCGATTTACAGCATTGTGAACTACATGGGTGGATGAAGCGTGCCATGGCGAGTTAGAAATAGTGCCTCCTCTCTCGACAAGTGGTAAACAAACTATGATTCATGAGATCAATGTCCTTAGCTTATATCAGTCAAAAAAGTGGTCAACCATAGGTTTCATTCGCTTACAGCACTTCTTTTTTGATATCCTTTTACGTTTAATACCACGTGACCCCTTCTTCCGGGCAGCCCTCTTCTTCTTCTTCCCGCCACCACGCATTTTTCTCTTTGCATCTTTGATGATTTCGTCCCGTGTACGCTTTAAATGTTTTTTTAGAGCTTCTTTAGGTTTAGCCCCGGCCAATATGTCTTCTGCAGTGTTAAGACCTGATTGTAGCGCTTTCCTTCCGAGGTATCTGGCACCCCTCTTCAGCAAAGGAACAGCCGTACGTAGTATGGATGAAAAAATGGATCCAAGTCCACTACCGCGCTGGTATCTCACCCCTCGATAGACGGTGAAAGGCTTTCTATCCATTATAACTCAGTGCGTCGAAAGTGTAGCTTCACTGTTAAGCTCCCGTTACCGAATGGGAAGTTTTCACCCTCAATCGTTCTTATATATATTGAGATATTGGTTATTAAATTAGTTGCGACATTCACATAATGGGGTCTGTCATATGTAATACTCAAACTCCTTCCTCTATGGTTGGGGATGTGAGCAATGCGCAGCAGGCGTGCCTGGGTATCCCCAACAAACTGGTGCTCCACTATATTACTGTAAATATAGCACATGTCTGGGGACCTTTCAGCCAATTTCTCCATCTTCAATTGATACATTAATCTGGACAAGTCATGCTGTGTCTCGTGAAATGTGTCTCTTTGGAAGGCTGCGCTATATCGGCCATTGGTTAGAATTTGAACTTTCTATGGTCTTTAATACGTCTGTTAGTCTTTGATTTTAGGATTAGTGTATGTGCAGGGTTTCCTTTGTTTACGATTTCGTATACTAAATCATTCGTAAGGTTTGAGTTTCTTAAACTTACGTTTAAGCCTCTCACAACATCCTCGACCGAACCATATTGACCCGGTCCTAGTCTTACTTCTGTACTGTAATACCGTGCAACCTTAGTCCGAGCGATACGTATAGTTTCATCCATAGCTACCCCAGCTTTTTCACACTCGTCAATGTCTCTAAGAATCGTAAAAACGGTTTCTTTATGTTCAATATTTAAAAAGATGGTGTCCAGCTGAATTTCGCATATCCCCACCTCATACGAATCACGACCCAATTCAATGTGCCCGTGGAGTTCTGTTACAAAGTTGGCTAGTGTGTTGTTAGGGTGTACAGACAGGGACGAGGAGGACGGGAGTGTGACGTAGAAATGGTTAGGAGCCATGTTGCATACTATTTAAGCTTCATTATTGCATCAGCTTTTATATAGGTGTTGAAGCTTTCTGGGTACCCTAGCCATTTCACCAGGTACATTTTTCTCTTTCCTGAACCTTTGCTTCCTAAAATTTTCTCAATTTTAAACACATTTTTTCCTAAATTAAACGCAACTTTCTGCAATTCCTCGCGGTAAAAGCCTCCTGAGATTTCTTCCCCATTCAAATCTTCAATGTAATACATCATTATCTCACCTTTAGGTCTCATAGCCCTAACTTTAAAAATCTCGCGTGTCCATCCTTGCTCAAAACCCTTTGCGAATTTATTCCCCGAACGCGACAGCCTTACATAATCATTGATTTTGAAGCGCCGAGTGTGGTGGTGTTGGTGATCCATCTCTTCTCGGGAGCGTACCTCTTTCTAAAACTTCGTTAGGTGTTGTCCCAATCGTGCGATGGTGTGAGCGGTTGTAGGATGATGCCAATGATTCCAGAATGTCTAGAAATCTGTATGTGTTTTTATGTGTAAAATAACGGTGCATGCGTTCCTTTATGGTGCGCTGAACTCTTTCAGCTAAAGAAGCCTTATGTATAGAATTGGTTGTGTAATAGCTGATATTAAACTCTGTCAACATGTTCTGAAAAGCACGGCCTATAAATTCCTTCCCCATATCCGTACAAAAATAGCCAGGAACCCTGTTTTCTTTTAACATTAGCGTTTTGGTGGCTTTAGCAACTGTTTCAGGTGATTTATTTTTCAGAGGAACTAGCCACAGATATCTAGAGAATACGTCTATTATGAATAGAATGTAGCGGTAACCATCGTTATACACAGAATATCTTTGCATGTCTGTTAAATCTGCTTGCCAAATAGAATCAATCGAGGAAGCCGTTGTCTTGGCTGTTTTAAACCTTTTTCTCACAGGCTTATGAAGCGTATAAGCGTCCTGCTCCCTCAAAAATCTTTCAACATCTTTTTTCCCTACTCCGTAAACACTTCTGTACAGTCTATCTACGCCGCCGTAGAGGATGGGTTAGAAATGTCATAATAGCGTTTAGTTAATACGTTAGCCATTTGCGTATTTTAGAGGCACGTGGGTAGGGTTGACCGTTGTTTAACCTCTTCTTTCTCCTCTTCAAAGGTGTTACCGCCGGGGGTGACGGCGTCTTCAATTGTGTCACATGCGTTGCATGTTCCAAGTCTTTTAACCTGTTCAGATTTCCTATCAACGTTTTAGGGACATTTATTTGTTGTAGTCTTGCTTTAATATGCTTCCATCCTGATGGTGATGGCCTATCCCACTTTCTCACCAGATCATGGACAATGTCTACGATATTCGATCCCTGTACCTTTGATCCTTCCACAATGATCTCGCCTGTATCGGTCCATTGTATGGCTGGATCCTCATTCAATAGATTATAAAGACTTAAGCCTTTACTCCTCAATGTATGTGTGAGGGTGCTTTTTAATACATGCTCGATATGTTGTGCGGCTAATCCCTTAATTTTTGGTTGGTCAGCTGTATCGTCGGGCACAGATCCTATGTCGCCATGTCCATCGTCCCCCGTGCTGTGCCTAATAACCACAGGAATCTCTGTAGGGTTCTTATAATTTTCGTACTCGTGAAGAAATTTCTGCAGAGCTTCTTGGTATAAGATTCTTTCTCATCAGGTGTTTTTTCACTGTTTAATAGGGCTAGCAATTCGCTTTCCATTCTTTTAAGTCTGCTTTTACGGGGATCTAGAACTTGTGTCTGGATTCCTTGCAGTGAAGCGTACACCTCGTGGGGAATCACTACCACTTTCTTCATTATATTAATCTAGTCAGTAAAGGACCCAAAACTGAAAATAAGATGGGAGAAATGACCCTCCTGTTTGTACAATAATTCGTTTTTTTTCGCTACAGTTTGACTTTTACGAGCGAGTGCACGTATTATGTTCTTGTAACGGCGTAGGCGAGCCTTCTGAGGGGTTTTCATTGATACATTACAATTTATAACGTTAAGAAGATTTCACAGATGCATTTTAAAAAGTCGGCGTCGATATTTTTAATAAATATCTACTGCATTGCCGGGGCAGATCGATGATAGATTTTTTATTAATTCACGGTATTTCTTTAGTCTCTTTGTCATTCTGGAATTACGCCGTTTCAGGCTCGTTTGGAAATATATTCGTTCGTAGAAGCACTCTAAACGTGTTTTGCGGATGAAGGTCGCAAAGCAAATTTCCGTAACGCGTGCTTGTAGCTTCTTTATAAACTTCCAAAAACTCCTTACGCTGATTCGGGAACATTTGATTGGCTAATACCCCAATTTGTGATACATCCTACGTTGTGCGCGAATAAGACTAGATATTGCGTATTTAACGACACATCGCGCATGTATCTATTTTTTGAAAAATAGATTCTGGTTGATGAAGAACCACGCTTATGTTAAGATGGTGGGAGAATACTGTAAATGTCTCGGCAAACGTTTTATCCATCTCCAACATGAGATCGTCAATTACAATGACTGTATGTTCATTTCCCTTTAACGAATTAACGTCATATACGCCTTTGTGGAACAAAATATCATCTTGGTACTCGTTGAACACTGATTGATACGTCGATAGCACCATATAACTTTATGCACAAATTTCGAGAACATCTCTCCCTTTTCTTTAATGATTTTAAGCATAAACACAGTTTACCACATCCTGTAGGTCCAGATATAATACATGTGATGGGCTCGTGAATCTGAATTTTTCTACAGAGTCCATTTCTAACACGTCACACTCCTAAGTGGGTCATTTACAAAATATTAAAAATTTTGAGTGCTGTTCCTTATATTTTGTTTTCTTCTCCCACAGAACCGTGAATGACGATGAGGAGAGCATCCCATCATTGACATTACGGATGACCTCGACGACAGTGTAGTTGTGATCTCCTTCCCTGCCAACGAAACCCTCACCAGCGATACCGGTAGCACGTCCAAAGCGAGTATGATGAAGAGAACCCACGTCAGTATAAAGCGACCGAAATACGCGCCTGTTGCACCAGTAATAGATCCCCAACCTCACTCTTACTCAACAATCCCCCAGCAGCACCTCCGCTAATATATTCCCTTATTCAATCCGCCACAGTTGCCCCCGTTCTGTTAAGTCTACAATAATAGATCCCAACCCTCAACCTCCTACGCAACAGGCCCCCCCAGCAGCACTTCCGCTAATATATCCCCTAATTCATCCGCCACAGTTGCCCCCGTTCTGTTGAGGATGATATAACGTTGAGTTGCGCGTTTGCAGCCCCCACCCCAGTCTTGACTAGAAATCGGTATTAGAGTCACGGTCGACCCTAGAGCCATGTTATAAGCAATGGAATTGAGCGCGGGGCTACGCAGGGTTGTACAGCGTATGTAGAGTTTGCTCTTCAGAATCGCGACGAGCGTGAAGTCAGGACGAGTCTGTCCCTTTGGATTCGTGTCAGATGACGGGATGTAGATGATTATTGGGTGATAGTGCCATTTAGACGTTTGGCGGCTGAAGATGTAGAATATATATTAGGACGTTATGCAGGCCGCCCAAAGTAGTATAGCCTTTAATATGGACAACTTCACGGTAAATATTCGTGTATTCCGTGTTGCGGGTCATAGTGCCATCGTACACTCTTAACTTCAATTCTCCGACTATTTACCGAAGCATATAAACGTCGATCGTGGTTGCGGCTTTATAGCAGTACTCTTAGCACGTATGTTTACTGTACAAGATACACGGACTCAAAAAATTTGGTTGCCTACGGTCGTGGAACGTGCCCGTAAACTAGCTGTAGACTTTGAACTTGAATTTGACTGTAATATGGGTCCTGAAGAGCTGAGAATGGTAGAACAGGAAATGAATGTCCGTATAGTTGTATTTGGGTTGGATGATCGTCGTAGGACTGTGTATGTTTTTAAAAGCTGTGTGAGAGATCGTACAAGACCCCTACTTATTTTAGGATTGTCAGGGACAACGTATCTCCCCATCCGTAATATAAGGTGGCTTTACGCGAGTTATGACAAAAGTCGAAAATATGGGAGACATCATGATTTGTGTAAGGGGTGCCTCGAGTTTGCGGATGATATAGTGAGACATTGTAAAGAATGTCACATGGTATGTGAGCAGTGTAAAAGCACCAAATGTGAAAGCCGTGTAGTTGAAGCTGAGAAGAGAGACTGTGATGTGTGTAGACGCACATTCTTCAATAATACTGTAACTGCTTGTGACTACATAACTTCTCTCGTCATCAACTTGGAATCCTTGAATTTCTATAAAATGAGTCCAGCCGGTCTTCTTGTCGAATCTATTTTAAAACCGGTATTAATTCGTGAACATAGGCTAAAAGTATTTAATAGAATGCTTTCTTTAAAGTATTAGGTTTCTGTTGTTTGTGATCACCAAATCTAAGCATTTGTTTTTTCTTGTGTTTTCTGTTATTTCTTGTGTTAATTGAATATCTCGTTTATTAAATAACTCATGTTTCAATTAGCGTTTCACTTTCTCCTTTGTGTGTGCACAGGCGAAAATTCTAAGCTCCGCCCACTGTAAGACCGTGAGTCATGCTACTATCTGTGATTCCCTGCGTGGTCAGTCGACTGCAGTAAGACCGAGAGATCAGACGTGTATTCAGAAGAAAAATCAGACGTGTATTCAAATGGCTACCTTTAATATTGCTTGTACAACGTTTATGAAATGGTATTCAGCAAAGTGCCAGGATGTGGTGGGTACCGAAAAACTTCCTATTCCCCCATCCTATGCCTCTTTTAAAACCACATTGGATTGTGTGAAGTTCCAAGATGTACAAATACTCTACGGATGTTCTGGTGAGACCATTGAAGGCTTTCGTTGCACTGACGATGTGCTGAAGTATGCTGCAAAGCTAAACTTTATAAAGTCTCACATATACCGTGAAGTAAAAGAAACAACGCGTGCAGAAGAGAAGCAGCAGGTATGGATAATGAGTCTTGCGGATGGGTGGTGTGACAAGCGGCATTATGTCATGCTACACCATGTCGATTACTCATACCCTACAACTGAAAATGTGAATCTCGTGATCATGGACAATCTTAAGTATTTTTATCACTATATTAATGTATATCATGACGAGGTTCGTAGTGAGGTTGTGGATAGTGCCCTGCGTGAGTTTTTAACAGACTTTAGAGATGAGTATCGTTTGATGGGCAGAAAGGAAAAATATGAGCATATGTTCCTCTCAAATAGTGCGCCGGTATGTGAAGATGTTTAGTAAAACATTATAAAATGTGCCTAGTTCGTGAAAATTATCCTGAAGAACTATTTTTTTATATAACGCGCAGTTGTCGTAACGATTTAGAAGATTATTTCAATTGCCGCTATGTTGAGTGAAGACGTGTTCACGATTGAAAAGCTCGGGTCGGTAGAAATAAACCCTCGATTGGAAAAGCGTGTTTATAAACTTGTGTTTAATAATGTAACTAACGATGAACTCGTTGTGCGTGCTTTTGATTGTATTCTAGACACATTTAAAGATGACTTACCATCCGGTTGTAAAGTGGGAACAAAAATAGTACTGAACGATATGAAAGCCCTTCATATCGAGTACAGGTTTCCCTATACTTAAAGCGGTGAAATATTATTAAACCGTATATACTGCGTAATGCAGAGCAATAATGATGTAATTGTAAACTCGATTAAGTGCGAGTTTAGTATTTTGAAAAAAGTGAAATGTATTTATATATTTGTGTGATATTTCTCCTGTACTGATATATTGAAGGATTATATGCATATTTCTATTATTATTGAAATGTATATTTATTTCTATATATCGCCATAATTGTGTGTGTGTGTGTGTGTGTGTGTGTGGTGTGTGTGTGTGTGTGTCCTGTACTGTTATATTGACGGATTATATGCATATTCCTCATTTCTATTATCATTCAAATGTATATTTATTTTCTATATATTTATAATAAACAGAATGATGCAATGATGTTCTAATTAATTCTTTTGGTTAATTACATCATGTTACGCCTTGTAAACCTACTAGCGGAATTCTAAACCAACTTTTAAGAAAATAAATGGTACAATCTGTCAACTGTGTTCCTGAGCAATGGTATCTGTCAGCTCTCCATGATAATGTATACAATGGTATCTGGCACCTCTTCTGAAGGCTCCACGCGCCACAGATCTTATAGACAATGCAGGTCCTGAGCTTTAATTATCTCGATGAAATAGTGAGCAATCGACGAGATGTATTTCTGAATCCACGTTAAATTGTGGGTCTAAGGCGGAGTGAAAACCTTTCCAATTCGGCGAGAAATTGCACTAGGGGACAACGAAAATTATTTGGTGTTTTTATAGAACTTTTGATACTGAGTCAGGTTTCAGAATTTTCTAATGTTAAACTGTGGGTCTAAGGTGGGGTGAAAACCTTTCCAATTGCGCTAGGGGACAATTATTTGGTGTTTCTTATAAAACTTTTGGCACTGAGTCCGGTTTCAGAATTTTCTAATGTTAAACTGTGGGTCTAAGGTGGGGTGAAAACCTTTCCAATTGCGCTAGGGGACAATTATTTGGTGTTTCTTATAAAACTTTTGACTGAGTCAGGTTTCAGAATTTTCTAATGTTAAACTGTGGGTCTAAGGTGGGGTGAAAACCTTTCCAATTGCGCTAGGGGACAATTATTTGGTGTTTCTTTTTTGGCACTGAGTCAGGTTTCAGAATTTTCTAATGTTAAACTGTGGGTCTAAGGTGGGGTGAAAACCTTTCCAATTGCGCTAGGGACAATTATTTGGTGTTTCTTTTTTGGCACTGAGTCAGGTTTCAGAATTTTATAATGTTAAACTGTGGGTCTAAGGTGGGGTGAAAACCTTTCCAATTGCGCTAGGGGACAATTATTTGGTGTTTCTTATAAAACTTTTGGCACTGAGTCAGGTTTCAGAATTTTCTAATGTTAAACTGTGGGTCTAAGGTGGGGTGAAAACCTTTCCAATTGCGCTAGGGGACAATTATTTGGTGTTTCTTATTTTGGCACTGAGTCAGGTTTCAGAATTTTCTAATGTTAAACTGTGGGTCTAAGGTGGGGTGAAAACCTTTCCAATTGCGCTAGGGGACAATTATTTGGTGTTTCTTTTTTTGACTGAGTCAGGTTTCAGAATTTTCTAATGTTAAACTGTGGGTCTAAGGTGGGGTGAAAACCTTTCCAATTGCGCTAGGGGACAATTATTTGGTGTTTCTTTTTTGGCACTGAGTCAGGTTTCAGAATTTTCTAATGTTAAACTGTGGGTCTAAGGTGGGGTGAAAACCTTTCCAATTGCGCTAGGGGACAATTATTTGGTGTTTCTTTTTTGGCACTGAGTCAGGTTTCAGAATTTTATAATGTTAAACTGTGGGTCTAAGGTGGGGTGAAAACCTTTCCAATTGCGCTAGGGGACAATTATTTGGTGTTTCTTATAAAACTTTTGGCACTGAGTCAGGTTTCAGAATTTTCTAATGTTAAACTGTGGGTCTAAGGTGGGGTGAAAACCTTTCCAATTGCGCTAGGGGACAATTATTTGGTGTTTCTTATAAAACTTTTGGCACTGAGTCAGGTTTCAGAATTTTCTAATGTTAAACTGTGGGTCTAAGGTGGGGTGAAAACCTTTCCAATTGCGCTAGGGACAATTATTTGGTGTTTCTTATAAAACTTTTGGCACTGAGTCCGGTTTCAGAATTTTCTAATGTTAAACTGTGGGTCTAAGGTGGGGTGAAAACCTTTCCAATTGCGCTAGGGGACAATTATTTGGTGTTTCTTATAAAACTTTTGGCACTGAGTCCGGTTTCAGAATTTTCTAATGTTAAACTGTGGGTCTAAGGTGGGGTGAAAACCTTTCCAATTGCGCTAGGGACAATTATTTGGTGTTTCTTATAAAACTTTTGGCACTGAGTCAGGTTTCAGAATTTTCTAATGTTAAACTGTGGGTCTAAGGTGGGGTGAAAACCTTTCCAATTGCGCTAGGGGACAATTATTTGGTGTTTCTTTTTTGGCACTGAGTCAGGTTTCAGAATTTTCTAATGTTAAACTGTGGGTCTAAGGTGGGGTGAAAACCTTTCCAATTGCGCTAGGGGACAATTATTTGGTGTTTCTTATAAAACTTTTGGCACTGAGTCAGGTTTCAGAATTTTCTAATGTTAAACTGTGGGTCTAAGGTGGGGTGAAAACCTTTCCAATTGCGCTAGGGGACAATTATTTGGTGTTTCTTATAAAACTTTTGGCACTGAGTCAGGTTTCAGAATTTTCTAATGTTAAAATGTGGGTCTAAGGTGGGGTGAAAACCTTTCCAATTGCGCTAGGGGACAATTATTTGGTGTTTCTTATAAAACTTTTGGCACTGAGTCAGGTTTCAGAATTTTCTAATGTTAAACTGTGGGTCTAAGGTGGGGTGAAAACCTTTCCAATTGCGCTAGGGGACAATTATTTGGTGTTTCTTTTTTGGCACTGAGTCAGGTTTCAGAATTTTCTAATGTTAAACTGTGGGTCTAAGGTGGGGTGAAAACCTTTCCAATTGCGCTAGGGGACAATTATTTGGTGTTTCTTTTTGGCACTGAGTCAGGTTTTAGAATTTTCTAATGTTAAACTGTGGGTCTAAGGTGGGGTGAAAACCTTTCCAATTGCGCTAGGGACAATTATTTGGTGTTTCTTTTTTGGCACTGAGTCAGGTTTCAGAATTTTCTAATGTTAAACTGTGGGTCTAAGGTGGGTGAAAACCTTTCCAATTGCGCTAGGGGACAATTATTTGGTGTTTCTTTTTTGGCACTGAGTCAGGTTTCAGAATTTTCTAATGTTAAACTGTGGGTCTAAGGTGGGGTGAAAACCTTTCCAATTGCGCTAGGGGACAATTATTTGGTGTTTCTTATAAAACTTTTGGCACTGAGTCAGGTTTCAGAATTTTCTAATGTTAAACTGTGGGTCTAAGGTGGGGTGAAAACCTTTCCAATTGCGCTAGGGGACAATTATTTGGTGTTTCTTATAAAACTTTTGGCACTGAGTCAGGTTTCAGAATTTTCTAATGTTAAACTGTGGGTCTAAGGTGGGGTGAAAACCTTTCCAATTGCGCTAGGGGACAATTATTTGGTGTTTCTTATAAAACTTTTGGCACTGAGTCAGGTTTCAGAATTTTCTAATGTTAAACTGTGGGTCTAAGGTGGGGTGAAAACCTTTCCAATTGCGCTAGGGGCAATTATTTGGTGTTTCTTATAAAACTTTTGGCTGGCAAAAGATACAAGCATATCCCGTTATTTGAACAAAACTCTCTCTCTCTCTCTCTCTCTCTCTCTCTCTCTATATATATATATATATATATATATATATATATATATAGTTGTGGGCATATCTAAGAAATGGAGTCGAGAGAGGTTTTGTTCAAGCTGTCTAGGAGAAAGGTAAATTATGGTCAATCGAGTTGGGCAGATTCTCGGAATTCTTTCCCTCTAACGGATTGTGTTTTGGCTAATTTCAACTTTTAATTGAATTGTTTCGTAAATTTTCATATTGTTTCAATTTTTTTCGCATGGAGTGAGACTCGTGTGTTTCGTAAATTTTCATCTCGATACAACTTAGATATTATATATATATATATATATATATATTATATATATATATACGGGGTTTGGGTAATGACGATCGTCGAATTGTTTCATAAATTTTCATTTCCGTTCGTTTTTCCCCACTGATATTCGAATGTTTATAAACAGAGTTTAATTGGATTCACCCCAACGTCAGACCATTACTTCGGTCTTATATATTTATTTTAGGATTTATTTCTTGTAGTACTTGTGTTACCTTATTTCTATACAATAATGTCTTGAAGTGGCATTTTTGTACGGATATGGGGAAGGAGATTATAAGCCGTGCTTTTCAGAACATGTTGAGAGTTTAATATCAGCTATTACACAACCAATTCTATACATAAGGCTTCTTTAGCTGAAAGAGTTCAGATATATGTATATATATATATATGTATCATAAGCTGTTTAAAAGACTGTATATATATAATTATAGTAAACGAATTAAACTAGTTAATCATAAAATTAATTATTTTCTATTATGACGTTTTCGAATTATGTGTGGTAAACTATGTTATTTGTTTCGAAAAGTTTAACTTCAAGTTCAATGAAGTTCAAGTTAATGTTAAATTTGCTTCTAAACGTTAAACTAAAATTAAATGTTATAATATGAAAAATAAATAATATATATATTATATATATATATAAATATATATATATATATATATATATATATATTTACATATACCTAACATAAGACGTTTAAAAGAATGTATATATATATAGCATAATATATATCTAGCAAGAGCAATCCGATCATTGCAAAAAACTGGAAAGGCATGCAATTAATAAAGATTGAGTGTGTATTTATTTAATAAACAGAATTTAATTGGATTCAATTGTGGTACACAATGGATGATTAATATTTCTGGGATACATGGCGCTATCTGGCAACTGAACACATTGCGCTATCTGGCAACTCAGCCCGAATAGAGGCTTATAAAAGACCGAGAAGTTGAAGAAAGACTCATTCCAGCTCGGCTCCCAGCCGAGCAAGGACCTCTGGTCCTTCTCTTTCAGGCCCTTTGGTAAAACCCCTTAGTGGCCTCTTAGGTTAGGAAAACGAAAATAACTTGGGGGAGAACTCCTCTCTCTCCTACAGGTGTCTCTCCTTCAGGCGTCTCTCTCTTCTTCAGGTGTCTCTCTCTCTCTCTCCTACAGGTGTCTCTCTCTCCTTCAGGCGTCTCTCTCTTCTTCAGGTGTCTCTCTCTCCTTGGCTCAGTCAACTGGCTGATTCAGCCAACTGGCTGATTCTGGCTGAATAGTAGCCTATAAAACAACGCCTACTCGGCTGAAGTCTTAATGTGCACTTGGCTCCTGCCAGGTGAACTTCTCTCCTCCTTTCTCTCTGGTCCTTTGGGGGGAATAGCTTGGGGGAGGCCTCCAAGTTGCATGCCCCTTGCAACCTAGGTTGGCAACAAAGGCCAGTACTCTTTTTTTCTTTCTTTTTTCTTTTTTTTCTTTTTTTTTTCTTTTTTTTCTTTTTTGCAACACCCCACCCCCTTTGCAACAACCCCACCCCCCTTTGCAACAACCCCCTTTGCAACATTACACAATAACCTGCAACATTCTTGCACTCTCCCCTTTTGCGGCTATACTACTGGTCCCGTTTGTAAGTACATTTGCACAATTTAAAACTATCTTTTTGTTGTAGACATACAGATTCTATTATTTTGACATAATTATTGTATTTATTATTACATTTACGTTTTTTTTAAACATTTATTATTATTACCTTTACATTTATTATTACATTTTCATTTATTACTATTACGTTTATTATCCCATTTACATTTTACCGAAAAAATGAATGAACTAAAAGCGAGTAAGGAAACAATCCAGAGACCTTTAACCGATGAATGAAGAGCAACCCTTGAGGGGTCTGATGGTTGGTCAAGAAGATGGATTGCTAAGAGTCAATCTCTACCATGGAATGAGGTTTTCTTTTAGAAAGTTTGTGTAAGACTGGGCATTAATCTTTACACCATCAGGCACTCTGTATGGGACAGGTACTTCATTGACTATCAATCCTGCCCAAAACATGACACTGCCTCCACCTTGTTGGTGTTTTAATCTCGATGGTAGAAATTGGCTCTCAACAATTCATCCTCTTGACAGCGTTAAAAATAAAAAATGTTTCAGATTGTTTAACGTTCGTTCGATTTTATTTTTGTATTCTCACGGTAAGAATATAACCCAGGACAGCCTCGCGGTAAAGATTTATGGTAGGGTCGAGGAGCAGCCTTAGCTTCAAAGAGAAGGGAAAACAAGCTGGCCGGGTTCAGATGTAAAATGGTTTGTTTTCTCTTCGCTTCGTGGTTAAACTTTTAGTAAACAGACTTCGAATCCACTTGTTAAATTGGACCATGACGTTGGTCATGAAGTGGCTCCGAAGAAAGAACTTTATTTTAAATTAATTTTAAGGTAAAGGAGGAGCTAGCTTTGTTTTTGGAAGGGAATGTCAATGTCCAAATCAAAGGATAAGGATTCTTGTAACATCCAGTGAGGGAAAAGAAAAGCTCCTTCTTTCCTTATGTATGGATGAAAGCTTTCGTAGGGACGACCTTATGTAATGAAAATATTTTTGAGAGGTCATTCAGAATATTGTAAGGCGGAGTCCTTGAAATTTTAAGGTGTAACTTAGATTTCTAAGTTAGTTATAGTTCGGTCTTGTAAGGATAAAGTGGCTTGTAAAGAAGGAATCTTTAGACTCTGTGGCGTGATTGAAAATTTCTAAGTTGAGTTAAAACTGTTTCACGTTGTACCTAAAATTTGAATTGCCTTTGTTTTGTGCGAACTTAGATGGAAGAGCTTAATGAATGTTAGCTGACAGACAAAGAATTTTGTGAAATTTCATTTAATTTAATTTTGTTCAAATTAAATGTTAAATTTTAAGTTTGCGACATATTAGGTTTCCTCAGGGAAGAGTCAATATCTTGTGTTGAAGTTGGTTCTCATGGAAACCCGGAAGTTAGTGCATGACCATTCAGTTATTGTGAGAAGTAATGTAATTTATTTTATGGACTTTTTTTCCTTGAAAAAATCTGCGGAACTGCAGAACTGTTGAGAGTAAATCTCCCAAATTTTTGCAAGTAAACTTCTTCGATTACGAAATTTGAATTAAGTGCTGTTTTTAAAGTTACACGCAAACAAAAAAAAAACCCTCTGTATAAATGTTTTTTTGAGACTTAAG
Source organism: Bathynomus jamesi (assembly GCA_023014485.1). Classification (NCBI taxonomy): domain Eukaryota; kingdom Metazoa; phylum Arthropoda; class Malacostraca; order Isopoda; family Cirolanidae; genus Bathynomus; species Bathynomus jamesi. The sequence goes on from JAJOZX010004058.1 coordinate 435,642, forward strand.
TACTTGCAAACATTTTCTTTAAATTAAGAATTTGATTTTTTTAAACAAAATTTATAATCGCACATCTGTATATTTCTTTCAATTTATGTCTTAATTGGAGTGAAATTAAATAAACTTTATAAGAGGGAATGTGTCGTTTTTGTGCTACCTTGTAATAGGCCTCTCTTGTAAGCTGAGGGTAATTTAACATTGAAAGTTTGAAATTCAAAGTGGGCTTCAAGTAAGCCGAGGGAAACTGCGTATAAAATTGAAATTGAAATAAGTGCAATCGAAAAAGGTGTGCATCACATAAATGAAAGGGTTGCGCACAACAACATATATATATATATATATATATATATATGATGAATAAAACACTGAAGTACATAAAGAGTTACAGCCTATATATAGGTTAGAATATATATATATATATATATATATATATATATATTCCCCGCAAGGGGGTTCTAAGCTCGTGCTCTTTGTGCGTGCTTGTTCCTGGAGGTTTCACGTGCGCCCTCCCGGCCCTAGCACCCAAAGATGATGGGACTCGACCCTGCAGTCCTTGTCATCCTTGGTCTTTTTCCACTTCGACTGTCCCCTCCACCCTTTCTTTTTCCTCTGTCTTTCCTCTCACTTTTTCTTTGTTTTTCCGGCCGAGATATGCCCTTTTAAATAGAGGCGAATCGGTTCTTCCCGAACTTAAAAAAAAATATATATATATATATATATATATATATATATATATACAATAAACGGAGGAAAAAAAATTAAAGGATTGTGGGAGGAGCATACAAAGTTGTAAGGAAAAACTACCGATTTTAGCACTTTGCCCGAATCCAACACAAGATCAAATGAATTGTTTCCAACCAATGTTATAGTTAATTAAAAAAATAATAAATTGAAAAATAAAAATAAAACTTGTAAGAGGAGCATACAAATTTATACTGGAAATCTGCCCAGGTTTTAGCACTCTGCCCTTCTTGTCTAAGTCCGATATATATAAAAATAAATTGAAAAATAAAAATTATTAGAGGAGCATACAAGTTTACCAAAGGTTTAGCACTCTACCCTTCTTGTCTAAATCCGTTCTAAACGAATTCAAAACAACGGGATCGAGCTGAAAAAGACCTTTGCTCATGTTAAAGTTATTTGTAAGTTGAATAATAGCAGACTCAAGGATATTTCTATTAACAATGTTGCTAGAGTGAAACAAAACTGAAGCATTATTCCAATCAATACAATGGGATAACTCTGACAAATGGACAAAAAGGGCACTGGACGACTGTCCCGTTCTAACGAAATATTGATGCTGTTTTACACGCGTGGGCAAATCCTTTCCCGTCTGACCAATGTAAAAGGAATCACATTGTTTACAACCAGTTTTATAGATAATGCCTGAATTATTGGTAGGGCTATTTTTTACTATAATATTTTTTGCAATATTGCTGTATGAAAATACTACATTAATATCCAAAAGTTTAAGTACATTAACAATGCCTAAAAAGCCCGGGAAAAATGGAAGTACTAAAATATTCTTTAACAACTTACGAGTGTTATTATTCACATGATAGAAGGTTCGTTTTGCTTTGTTGAGACAAAATTCCATAAACGCAGGTGGGTAACACAGATCACTTCCAATACCGTTGATTTTTTCCAATTCGGCATCGATGTATTCCGGACTGGCGATCCTAAGAGCGCGGAGAAACATTGAAGAAAAAAAGTGGCCTTCTTAGTGGGGGTGTCATGTCCCGAGTAAAAGTGTACGTAGGACAAATTGTTTGTTTTTTCCGATAGTTACTAAACTTAAAACCCGGGCTTTCCCTATGTACACGCACATCCAAAAACTCGTACTTTGTCAAAGAATACATCGTCTGTGGCTTCATAAATTATTGAAATTCACCAAGAAATCTGAAAAAACTAAATTTGATTCGAAATTCTTGTTATTGTTTCTAATGATTCACTGATGATGAGATTAATTCTCGAAACGTTTGGAATACTGCATATAAACCTCATATCTGTCGTGTCTTGGCTTTTTTATTTATAATTCTGCTTCAATTTCCAATGAATATATGTAAAATTGATTTAAATTAAAGAATATATGTAAAATTGATTTAAATTAAAAATATATATAAAATTTATTTAAATTAAAAAATGTAAAAAATTTTGAATTAGTTACCGACATAATTAAAGCAAATAATAACATTTTTAATTCTTATTGAAAATGTTTATATTTTTTTAGGACTTAAATATATTTTTCAAGTTTTTCTTTTTGTATTACATTATTATTTTTTGTCCTTGAGTTGGATATTAGTACATAATGAATAAAGAGTTGTTTGTAGTTCTACAGATGTAGCAGAATAAAGATTTTGGAAGGAATTATCATTCATAGAGAATGATGATTCTTATAATCGAAAGTTTTGTTCAAATGTGTAGTTTGGTGAAATACTGCAGTTCTATTTGACTTTTAGAAATCTGTATTTTTTGTATTTAATGTTGTTGTCTGAAAATCACATGACCACATGGCATAAGAGTGCATTAAAATTCAGAAAGCTGTTAAGGAGGATGTGTTTAATGGTCTCTGTCGTTCATTAGTCACTTTTTCTTTGTAATTTAGAACTGCACTTGTACAATGGATGCTCAATAAAAAAAGCAAAGCCATTGCAATTTTAACTTCAATTTATTTTTACTTCCGCTGGATACTAGAATTCATGGGAGCGACGACAGCGCTCATGGACGCACCCACACGCTGGCTCATGCCATATATTGGTGGTGTATATTTGAAATTGGAAGGTCAAGCGGCGGTAGCTGCTAATTAGGGTGTCCCACTTATGACCTTTTTTTTGCAGATCCATTCAACATACCTTTTTTTCCTGTTAGAAATTGGTTCACTTTTACTAAATATATAAAAAAAACATTCAATTTAACAATTTTGGGGTCCCCGACTCGCCCCCGAAAATGCCCCCCCCCCACTGAAAATGCTAGAAATACCCATTTTTTGTATTGTAATCAACCTAAATGAACAAGATTTTTGTCAAATATCAACACATTTGATATCAAAAGAAAGGTAATTCGAAGCTTTATTCAGTAAGGTACAAGAAACAGTAGAAGGTGACGATTAGATGGTCGATTGGTCGATTGTCGTGTGGCCTCGCTGGAGGTAGAGATCTTTTCTCTTCCATCCTCCGAGAAGGTGTCGGTGGTTCTGCTATCGGCATCTGTTGTCACTTTTTTAGGGGGCCTGCTTCCTCCTTGTGAGGTTAGTAGGCCTCGGGGTTCGGATCCCCAAATCTACAAGAGAGCCTGCTCTTAACGCCTGCGCGTGCCTGGTTGAGCCCGGGCGCCTGTCTTCTTCTACTCACGCTCTCGTTTATGTTCCACTCTTTCTCTATTTCTTTCCCATTTCTTCGTCTGTTCCAGTTTCTCTTCTTCACTATCTTCTTTCTTGGTCACATCGACCAGTAGAAGGTGTTACCGCCCACCTTAGAGCATCATCCCAATGCGGCGATGGGCCTCGAAAGGATAAGAGGAGTAAGAACTTTATTCATCTTATCGAATCGAAGTGGGAACAACTTGGTTAACATTAGGTTAAAATTATATAAAGTAAAATACTTTAAGCTTTTGACAATGTTAACAAAGCTCCATCGTTTTTTTTTTATTTATTTCTCAAAACTAACACAAAAAAGATCTTTACCAATAACATGAGAAAATAAAGGTTAAAACAAAAAAAAGTAATCTTAGGAACGTTTTGCACTTAAAGCAATGAACAAACTTTTATTCGCTTGGAACAAAGCTTGAAATAAAAAACAAAAACAAATAATCTTAGTTACATTTTAACCTCAGAGCAGTGACCAAATTTTTCTTCGTCTTTGGATTGCATGTCTATTTTGTTCAACGACCTGCAAAAGTTGTTGAAACTCACTTTCATCCTTACAATGTCCATGAAAATCTTGCATGAGCTTGACGCCACGCTCTGCCGTGTCATTTACTACTTTGGCAGACGAAATAAAGCCCCTCATTCTTTTAAAATCGTCAATTCTTACGATAATGATATGGGTTTTTTAAACCATTCCCTAGATGAGTTGAGAAGTCTGAATAGATACCAAGATCTTGGACCTATGAGGCGATGAAATCTGACACCCTGCTTCAGAATAGGGAAGATAGGCTGACCTGGTGTGAACTTTTGAGGAGGATCATATTTTGTTAATTCTTTGGCCATCTTAACCTTTTCTTCATTATTAACTTATTAACAGAGCCAAACAAAGCCATGGGGACGTGCTCTTCAGTCGAGTACCAATAATGACCTCGAAAAATGGCTAGGGCAGATTCGGCAACCTCACTGTCTATTTTTTTTGTATTTTATCAATTCATTGTAGAATCTAAGATCATTTACAGGAGCGTCGGATGATTTAGTACAGGACAATCAATATTTTCTATAAAAAAGGGATGTAAACTGACAAAATCTTTCAAGTTTTTGAATAGTGACATCATCGTAGCCAGCTTGGTGAGAGAAGGCATACATTTTATTGGTGTAAATGATTGAAGCCATCCATCTTGCATGATGGAAGGCTCCTGGCAGTTAATGCCAAATATGGCGACAACGCGCATGCGCAAAAGCAACGAAACATTACTAGCATGTGGTCGATTGATATGACAGCTAGCCTCTGAATAAACAATACCTTATAATTAAACGTATTTTATTATCTAAATACCTGGAAAAAATCACAAAATGGTTGATTCCACAGTAAACTCTTGCTCTTGCGCCTTTCTTAGCGAAAATAAAAAAGTCCTTTTCTTAGTTGAGAATTTGAGCCCCATTAACCTGATCAAATGTCTTTTACTGTACCTTAACCCATGATATATTGAAATTGAATCTTTTTCTGATATATTTAGTATAAGTGGACCATTTCTAATAGGAAAAAAGCTATGGAAAACTGATGAGTGGGTAGTTGGGAGGTAACGAAAATGGTTCACTGAGTAGGTAGGTAGTTAATCTAACAATTATTAAATTCCTTTTATGTCAATAACTGGGTGGATGAAACCAATTGGTTGCTCACCAGAGTTATTCTCCACACTAGTATTTATATACTGTGTGGGAGGAGCGTGCTCGGTAATGGAGATACATTACCGCTCAACCAACCGAGGAATAAACCAAGACAACGCTGGTGCAAGAAGCCCCGCGAAGAGGAGAACAAAGGGAGAACGAAAACGAAGAACGGGGCGAGAGGACGTACCAGCAAGTACGCTCTTGACAATTACACAACCGAGAAGGGAGAGACTCCAATAACTAAAAGTAAGTGACTAATTGAGTTTTTACACCAGTAAGTTAATCACATTAAATTAAGCTGGGTCAGACAAGTTAGGCCTACATTGTGGCCTAAGACCCAGCATCAACTCATAGCTTAACAAAGGTGAAGGTAGATTGCCCTAACCTAATTTTGTGAGGAATCCTACTGTGGACCTCAATTTATCTGCCCCTCTGGACCATTTCCGGAATCTCTAGGCTGACCCCTCTAGGCTAGACTTGATCTACTCTATAGTTAGACTGGAGATATAAGGGGTGGGTTAATTGTGGACCAATTCATACAGAGCATTTTTCGCATTGGTGGTCCGTGTGTGGGGAATTTACAAACCTTAACCTTACTTAACAAAAATTGCAGAATTAGGCTAAATGGTCTAGCCTAAGCCTAAGCCTAAGCTAATCAAGCCTAATTAGGTCTACAACCTAGGGCCTAACTAGGAAACATTTACATTTAAGGAGTCTCATTCTCTTATAAGCTTAGACCTGAGTGACATAAGTACTTGGGGGGGATTAAACCAAATTTAAACTCGACTGTTTTGTCTGTGCTCTCTCTTCTCTGGTAATTTCTTCTTGTCCTCTATTTCATTACGATCCCCAGTTAAACAATTTTGACTTAGACATGGACAGTGCGGAATTGAAAAAGTTAAAAAAGAAAAGGGGGGCAAAGTTGGGAGCTGTTACAAAGGCTGTGAACACTTTTAACAATATTACACAACCAGGTAAGGAAAATTTAGAGAGTGTAATTATTAAATTGGAAATTAAAAAGAAGGAAATAATAGCCATTAATGAGAGTATTTCAGAGTTAGTTGAATCCGAAATGGCTGAAGAACAATTGATAGACCTTTACGCTGATGATGATGATCAGGTAAGCTCAATTGAACAGCAAATAAGGAGACTACGGTCTCGTTTGACTGACTTAACACCAAAAAAACCTAATTCTGATTTTAATCAAAGTAGGGCTAACCTTCAACAAAATTTAAGTGGCATGCTAAACCCTGAGTCACAAGAATTGAGGGCTCAGTTACCCATTTTGCTAGTACCAACATTTGAAGGGGACACGGTACAATTCCCATCTTTCATTGACAAATTTGAGAATTTAATAGGTAATAAACCTTATATTTCAACTGTTGAAAAGTTTAGTTACTTAACTAGTTCCCTTAAAGGCCCAGCCTATAACCTAATAGCCTATTTACCAGCCGTAGGGGATTCATATGAAGTAGCTATTGATCTTTTAAAACGTAATTACATTAATAAAGATTTGATTGTATATGAATTATCTCAACAAATTTTTGAATTTGCACCCATAAAAGATAACCATAGTGATATGGAAATTTTTTTACAAAATTAGAAGCTATTATAGGACAACTGGTTAGCAATGAGATAGATATTAAAACTTCATCTTGGATTATACAAAGCATAGTACTTAGGTGCCTTCCTTCGAGGGTTAAAGATATTTTAATTCTAAAGACGGGAGAAAATTATCCTAATTTAGAACAAATAAGAAAACACTTCCCCAATATCCTAACTAATTACAAATTGAGAGATTTTCCAACACATAAGACCCAGACTATGGATAAACCAAAGACTGTTCCCAGAGACCAACTAGCTACAGCCAAACAGACAAAACTTGATACTGTAGAATCAAATGTGACCAACTATAATACACGAACACCTACATTACAGAACTTTAATGTAACTGCTGCCTCAACTTCCACACCACATTGCAAATTTTGTGCAAGTAATGAACACAGTAGTACTGGGTGTGACAAATATTCAGACTTTAACCAAAGGGCTAAAAGATGTGAACAGTTGAACCTGTGTAAAAAGTGTACTGGCCAGGGACATTATAAGAAAGACTGTAAATCTAGGTTAAGATTCAAGTGTAAGTTTTGTAAAAGTTTACGACATGTCTCATCAATGTGTGATTCACCAAAGTGTCCAAACAATAGTACTCAAACTCAAAAGATACCTCCCCAAACAAAGGTAATCAAGAAAATGCCACTTTCATGGGACATTCTGCTTGTTCAAACAATGTAACAAGAAACACTGAGATTCTTTTACCAACTATTACTTTGGACTTAGTGAATAGTGAGGGTAGTACCACTCCAGTGAGATGTCTTATAGACTGTTGTTCTCAACAAACATTTGTTTCAAAAAATGTAGTTAATAAATTGGGTTTGACACCAAACCCGAATGAACAAAACCTCAATATTGCGTCCTTTGTTAAGGATAACTCGGACAAAAATAGCTATAAGACAATTGACCTGGAACTACATTTAGAAAGTAAATTCAAGAAAATTGAAGCAGTTATTATTTCTAAAGTAGGACAAAACAAACTGGTTATACCCAAACTAGAACAAACCATAAATCATTTGGGAAAACACTACAAAATAGCTGATAGACATATCACTAACAACACAGTGCCTAACATTGAAATGCTAATAGGGGCAGATTATATTAATCTTATTCATAAGGGCATAGTAGAGATAGGTAATGGTATAGCTATTCAGACTCCATCAGGGATAGCCCCTTTGGATGACCTATCAGAATACAACCTAGACCTAAACCAAAACAGTTCATGACCAACAAATACTATGTGCCTCAACTCAGTCCTACATAACACCTGTAAGAATAGCAACACTTTGAATAATATTATCTCAAATGAGAACATTAATTCATCATTATCAATGAAACTTTGGATGAGGCAATTCAAACTTTATGGTTGCTAGAATCTGTGGGTATACATGACACAAATCAAACTTCAGAAGATCAGTTAATGGTAGAAAGATTTGAAGACACCATTCAGTGCAAAGACAATAGTTATTTTGTTGAGTTACCTTGGAAAATAAATTGTCCAACTTTAAGAGACAATCTCAAAGTAGCTAAAGGACATTATATAAAGTAATGAAAAAACTCAAACAAGATAATAATATTCCATCATATAATGATGTCTTCAAAGAACAGCTACAGAAAGGCTTCATTGAAGAAGTAACAAATAACCCTTTAAAAAAAGATGGTTGTCATTATTTAACCCACAGGGGGGTTTATCGACAAGATGCCCCAACAACAAAACTCAGAGTAGTATATAACTGTAGCCTCAAAGACAGTGATAAACACAGTTTGAATGATTGCTTGATTGAGGGTCCTAATCTCATTTCTGACCTTGTGAAGATCTTACTGAGGTTCAGGTTAGACAAATATGCCGTACAAAGTGACATTTCAAAGGCATTTTTGAGAATAAATCTTAAAAATGAATATGATAAGAACCAACTTAGGTTCTTATGGTTCAAGGATCCATTTGATTTGAATAAAGGGTTCATAACCTATAGATTTAATGTTGTGTTGTTTGGAGCCAATTGCTCACCTAGCCTATTAGCATTGACAATTAGACATCATTTAAACCAGTTTAATAACTCTCTAACATTGAACTTCCTTAAGGAACATTTTTACGTAGACAATCTAATAGGCTCAACGACAACAAAATCTGAATTATCTGAAGTCTATGAACACTCTCAAAACATTATGCAACAAGGTAACTTTGAACTTAGAGAGTGGATTTCAAATGATGAGGATTTAAACAAAAAGATTTTAAAGGATAATAATGGTCTTACTGAGCCATCAGACAGAGTTAAAACTTTAGGTATGAACTGGTATTTGGATGCAACTTCTAACAGTCATGATTCAATCTGTACCAAAGGTTTTAAACTTGATGAGGAAGCAAATACTAAAAGACAAATATTATCAGAGGCTTCCAAAATTTTTGATCCTATGGGTCTATTCCTGCCTTCAACAATAAAATCAAAGATTCTCCTCCAAGAAATTTGGAGGACAAATGTTGGGTGGGATGATCCAATAACAAATGAAAATCAAAAATCTTGGAAGAAGTTAGCTACTGATTTAACAAAAGTGCAGAACATTAAAATTCAAAGGTGCTGTGGTTTAGGGATAAGCCCCAGAGACTTCATGTGTTTGCTGATGCAAGCACACAAGCTTATGGGTGCTGTGCGTATCTTGTAAGCCCTACAGAAAGTCATCTAATTTATGCAAAAGGGAAAGTTGCACCTCTCAAACCTACCCGAACCATACCTCAATTGGAACTATTGGCTGCTACATTAGCCATTAAAACCATTTCATTGCTTAAGGATGCTTACTATGATGTGTTTTTAACTCATATCCACGTCTGGCTTGACAGTCAGATTTGTCTTGCCTGGATACGGAATGATAGCATTAATAGTAAGAATATCTTTGTAAGAAATAGGCTAAAAGAAATAGCTGACGCTAATGAAAGCCTACAAGTAAACTTTCACTATGTTCCAACTAAACAGAATCCAGCAGACTTTCTGACCAGAGGTTTATCCTACAAGTTGTTGAAGTCAAACAAAACTTGGTTTATGGGACTTAAGTGGCTCTGTAATACAGACCAATGGCCTGTGGAACAAGTTAACTTGACATTAAATTTAATCTTTTCAAATGAAAAGGTTGAACCAATCACTAATTATGAACAGTATTCTTGAGGTGACGTGTATGTATATAGTCTAAAAGTCACTAAAGAGTAAATATCACTAAATCTAAGCTGAATGGCAAGACGAAGCCATAAACGAACCAACGGGCTGTTCGTATTGCTTTGGTCTGGCCTAGACATGTTTTTTCCTATCTGACCTAATCTTTGGTGCTGAGTAAAATTAGGTGATGAATCTAAGGTAACAAATCGGGTAGGAAGTTGTTCGTACTTAAGTATAGTTAGGGGTAATGTCTGTAGCTTCTAAATTGGTAATGTAAGAGAGAGTTAGGTAGGCTGTTGTGGGACACAGGAATAAAACGGTAGGCTTCAAGGAATACCTAATTCAACGCACCGGTAAGTGCTTTTGATTGTTTGCTAGAACCTAAGTAACCTAACTGGGGTGTCTACCCCACGCTATCACATTTGGCGACGAGGATGGGATTTGGCTCATTTGGTTAAATTTTGTTCAGTGGGTTAAATTTGGCTCATTGGGTTAATTTGGCTTATTGGGTTCAAGTGGTTGTTTGGAAAATTGGATGCAGACTAGTGGGTCGTCCGATTTGGTTTGTTTGTGTGGGGAAGCTACCGTACTATAGCGTAGGTCCCGCCGCCCAAATTCTAAAACTAATTCCTACTCAGCCCTAACTCTAAAACTAATTCCTACTCAGCCCTAACTCTAAAACTAATTCTTACTCAGCCCTAACTCTAATACAATTCACTATTCAGCCCTAACTCTAATAAAATTCACTATTCAGTAATAGACCAAATTTAAACCTAACCTAACCTACTTCACGTGAGTTGGTCTAATTCGGTTTTGCTCTAGCATGTCGGTGATTGGCCATATAAGCCCCTACGAAGACAATGGGGAGGACTTCGAAGCTTATGCCAGGGTGAGGTTGTTTTTCGAGGCAAATTCCATTCCGGATGCTAAGAAAGTACCTACCTTTTTAACTATAATAGGCCCTAAAACGTTTGGTTTAGTTTGGACCTAGTTTCTCCTAAAGCACCGGAAACTTGCACCTATAATGAATTGGTACAGGCCCTAACCGATCACTACAAAC